>CM060700.1:64998967-65308967 GCA_030686995.1 Artemisia argyi
AATAAGTTAGTGTAAATAAAGTTTATTAGATGTGCGAAGTGATTTTGTATGTTTCATGCCTTATATAATGTATTAGTAGTTTATTTGTGATGCAGTATCATTTATTTTGCTGCGTGTTAGAAGTTGAATGCTTAACTGTTTATGTGATGCACTAGAAGTTGTATTAAGATGCAGTAGATATATATTTACAGTGTGTTTAGGTTAATGTAGTATAAAGGTAGCTTGATGTACTAAACTTCATTTTCTAGTACTCGTGATGTACTAGAAAATAAAGTTTAATACACTAGCATGTATGTTGATATGTATGATTTAGGCTAAGTCAGAATATATATCGATTATGAGATGTGCGAAAGATATTTTGTATGGTTGATAGCTTATATGATGTATTAGAGGATTAACTGAGATGCACTGATATTTGATTTGCGGCGTGTGTGGATAAGTTAGGGAAAATGTAGCTTATGCGATGTGTGAAAGAGATTTAAAAAGTTTGATGCCTTAATATGATGTATTAGAAGCTAAACTGAGATGCACTGCTATTAGATTTGCGGCGTGTGTTGATAAGTTAGGGTAAACGTAGCTTACGTGATGTGCGAAAAAGATTTTAAAAGTTTGATGTCTTATATGATGTATTAGAGGCTTAACTGAGATGCACTGCTATTTGATTTGCGGCATGTGTGGATAAGTTAGGGTAAACGTAGCTTATGTGATGTACGAAAGAGATTTAAAAAGCTTGATGTCTTATATGATGTATTAGAGGCTTAACTGAGATGCATTGCTATTTGATTTGCGGCATGTGTGGGGGGTATTTCGCTATACTATCTAAATACCCCCGTTTTTGGCGAAAATTTTAAAATTTTTTCACTTGAGTTTCAAAATTTTTGTGGTTATCAGTCCGACATGTCTAAACGACAAAAGGATTGGCTAATCCAGGAGCAAACGGCTCTTGGTAAAGATATCTCAAATCCGTTGATGGCTTACAATTTGCCCAAAATTGTATGGTAAATCAACTCGCCATATCCTAAAAACCGAATGAGTTGGCTAGCCCGCAAGATTATGGCTTGTGGTAAAGGCAGTGGAAAAACCATAATTGGTAATCAGCTCACCAAGATGTTGACTATTCCATCAAGAGTTGGCTAGTCCAGAAGCAAACGGCTTTTGGTAAAGACAAATCAAATCCGTTGACAGCTGGTGGTTTGCTCAAAATCACATGGTTATCAGGTGGACCATAGTTCTTACTTGGATCGATACATCTGGCTACTCCAGAAGTGATTGCTTTTGGTAAAGAGTTTCAAATCCATTAAGTTTTTCTCAAAAGATTGCTAGGGACTAGCAATAGTTTAGTGTGGGGGATTGATAAGTGTGTAAATACTCATCATTTTTATCGTATCTGAACTGCCAAAACATCTAAAAACACTCAGAAACGCATCAAAATACAGAAATTATCCCAAAATTGTGTTTTATATGTTTTAGATGCAAAATGTTTAAAAACAAATGAAAAACGAAAAAAGTTTGCATAATTGGCAGTTTCAATT
Source organism: Artemisia argyi (assembly GCA_030686995.1). Lineage (NCBI taxonomy): Eukaryota > Viridiplantae > Streptophyta > Magnoliopsida > Asterales > Asteraceae > Artemisia > Artemisia argyi. The sequence continues at coordinate 65,000,500 of CM060700.1, forward strand.
CCTCAAGTTTCATAAATTGACAAAACTAGTCCCTGAAGTTTTAAAACGAAAGAAAAGTCAACTCAAGGCATTTAAAAGTAAAATATATTCAAAAATGATCCTTGGGTGAAAAGTTTGAGAAAATTGCAATTTAGTCCCAGAAGTTTCAAAAATGGCAAAAATGGTCCATGGGTTTTCAAAAATGGAAAATTATCATTCAAAACCTTTGTACTATTTAGACTTGGCAAAATAAACCATTTTTGATAACTTTTGGAAATTTACAGTTTTACCCCCTAAAAATCCAAAAATGACACAAATGGTCCTTGGAAGTTTAAAATTGGAAATTATACATTTGTGGCCCTTGGGAATTTAATTTGTGACAAGTTTAGTCCTTGGAAAGATTTTTGGAAACTTGGCACAACTACACCCTCCATTTTCAGCAAATACACAAATTGGTCCTTGTGATTTAATTTCTACAAACAAACGGATCCCTTTCTATTTGTAATAAACCCACCAAAGCAATCCACTCAAACCCAATCCACAAACACAAACCCCCCAAGCCCAAAATAAAAAGCCCACCAACACCCTCACAAGCCCACTCCACACAAAAATAATACCCCCGTTTTTAATATTCCTACCCAGGTCCCATGTCAAACAAACATCACCATGGTCAAACCATGGTTACCTTTTCCCTTCCAACCCGTGACCCTGCAACCTCTGCCAAACCATCATCAACCTCACTTCCACCCACCTCCATCATCACTCCTACACTCCTCCAAACACCCCAGTCTAAAAACTTGTACCCCTGCCCAAGTTATCAGAAACCACTAGCAAAACCTTTTTCCCGCCAAATTTCATTTGGAAGGCCAAGATCATAAGAAGTCATCCATGGGCCATTATTGAGTGTGGGAAAGAGAGTGGACCCCCTCCAAGTCTATATAAGTGAAGAAAAACAAAGAAAGAAGGGGTTAGTTAGCTGTAGTAGTTAATTAGAATAGCTTAGTGTAGTATAAGTTTTTATGTGTCGTATGTATTAAAATTCCATCCTTAGTGTAATTTTAAACTTACAATTGTTGTAATAAGTTGTATCAGTATTAATTAAGCTTAGTTCAAGTAGCAATTCAAAGTTTCTTAGTGGAATTCAGTTTTTGTATAATTTGATGAAAATTTGAGTTTTAATCAAATGTTGTTAAATATAGTGGTTTAGTATCCTGCAAGCTCCCATTAACCTTCCATAAGCATTTCAAGTACCAAAATTAGTTTACTCTAAAATCTAAAAATATAAAATAAAAATAAAAATAAATGAAATCAAAGAGAAGCAGAATGGAGAAAGAAGAAGAAGGAGGCATATGGTTTAGAGCTTAATGGTAAGCCATAGGGTGTGACAGATCTCCATGGTTCTGTATTGTTGGCTGAGTTCAAATTGTAAGCTTCACTTTTCAATTTTTGCCTTTTACCATATAAGTACTCATTAGTTGTTAATCTTTGGATTTCAATGTTTATTTATTGTTATTTAATTATTATATGTCTTTAAAATTCAGTCTTAGGTTTTATAAATTACTTTCTCTTTAAAAACTTTTCATAACAGTCTGTTAAGAGGGTGTTTGGATTTGTTAAGGTAGCTAGGTTCAAGCATGTTTGAGTTGTTGTTTTTGGGTTTCACATGTCAGTTTAGGTTCACTTAGGTCTGAGAAAACATAAAAACCACAGGTCCTTTTCATGCAAAAAGTCAGATATTGGGAGAATTTTGGTAATTTTTGTGTTGAGTATTAGACTTTCATCTTTAGTGAGATCATTATGTACCAGCTCAAATTTGAGGTCTCACCTCTCTTTGATTTTTAAGAATTTTCTATTGGGCTCCACACACCTCCAAACACAACTGCAGGGGTGGGTGATGCCCTGCATCAGCAGACCTCCACACCACCACCACCTTTGGTGGTTGCTGTAGACCACCATAGTGGGTCCCACATGCCCCCATTAGCTTCTTTGGACTCCCCCTGGCCCTCTTGCTAGTTCAATTTGAAATTTGAGCCAAGGACCCCTTGCCCTCTCCTAAAATTGGCCTACAAGTTAGCTGTTGGACTGTTTGGTTTTGTGGTGGTTGGTATTGCTTATCAGCTTATTTTAAGCTTCTCAGTGAGCTTATTTGGTTCTATTAGCTTGTTTCCAACTTACTTAAGCTGTTTTCATCTTATTCCATCCTTGTTTCCCATTTTCTAACTTATTTGCAGCTTATTACTTGGCAGTTTGACCAAAGTCAACTGTCCAAGTAATAAGCACTTGTTGTGCTTCTTTTTGAGTTCCACAAAGTTTGTTTTCACAAAAGTTTTTCAATTTTAAGTATAAAATAGTTTTCTAAAAGAAAAATCCAAAAAAAACAAATTAATTTCAAGTGATAGTTTCTATTTAATTTTATTTATCTTTTAATTTTAAGTTTTAAATTTTTGTTAAGCACTTAGCATTTTTATATTTTTCTTAAATTCATTTTATGTTAAAGTAATTTCAGTAATTTTTCTTGATTTTAATTTCGTCTTTTAGTATTAATTAGATTTAATATTAGTTTTATTATTAATTAATTAATAATTAAGTATTAAATAGCATAATTAGTTTTTATAAAGTAAACCCTAGTTTTTATATTTTTCCTAGCTTTTATATAATGTAAAATAATTTTAGGAATTTTCTTATAATTTTTACTGTTCATTTTCTATTTTTTTTAATTTAAAATAGTTTAATTAGGTAATTAATATTTAATTAGTAATTAATTAATAGAAAAATCACAAAAAGACAAAAATACATATTTTTAGTTTTAAAACTTATTTTTAGTTATTTTATAATTTTAGAAATTTTACTTTCATTTTTCTAGTACTTAAATAATATTATATTGTATTTAAGTTATTCAAGTATTAATAATTAGTATTAATTAGTATTTAATTCATATTAAATAATTAAATAGTGTAAAAATTTATTTTAATTTTCTAAAAATTTTCTTTTACCCTTAGGTTTGTAAAAAAGTCATTTTCACCCCCTTGGGGTTTTCAGATTTCAGTTTTCACGTTTTATTTTGTACGTTTACGTTATTTAAAATATAAACGTACGCGGTTTAGGTTTTAAACGTTTCTGGTTTTTCCAACTTTCCAGTCTTGTTCATATAGCTTACTTAAGCTATTTCATTGTATAAATCAGTAGTGTAATCAATCTCAAACCCTTTCTGTCCAAATTTACCCGATCACAAACCCGTTTTTATACCATCACACCTCGTCGGGACATAACGACCCGGGGAAACCCTATATTCCGCGGAATATTGAGCCTAAGGAGTTTGACTATATTGACCACATCCGTGGTTGACTTTAGGTTGACTGCTTTTGCCTCAATCAATTTTTGGCGCCGCTGCCGGGGAGGTCGTGCGCGTATTCTAAACGGTTTTACAGATTAGTGAATCTGGATATACACTCATTGTATATTTACCATCCTTTGTTCATATTTTCTTATTATAAAAACAAAACTGTTCCTGAAAACATTTTAAATCAGTTTTCAACGAACACAAAAAACACAAAAAAAGATTTTCTTTCTTATAAAATGTTTATCAAAAATCCCAAAAATATCCATCTTTACCCTCCTACCTATTTGATTCTTCATCCCTTCACCCTCTATCCTTTTGATTCTAACTTCTTCCACTTGTCCTGTAATTGATTCTAATGGCATCTCTCGATGACGATTTCTTTGAACAAAGGGCCTTTAAGAGCAACATTGAAAAACTTATGGCCTTGTCAAAAATGTCGAGATGTCGTGTTGATTATGATGGACCTTCGATTCCTATTCCCTCTCCGGTGAGGGAAATGGAACAAGAAACCGGGGTGACAAAGGACCTTGTACTTCCCTCTGACGATGGAAGTGCTAAATACGTCCAACCTACGGTTGTCCAAAAATCTAAGCTCACAATTGCTCCTAAACCGTCAAGAATTGATCCTAACCTTTCACGGTTTACGTTTAAAAGTTTGTCAAGCAAACGTACAGAGCTTAGGGCAGTGACTGAAAAGAACGACTTGCCCAATCTTCACGTTTATCAAGAACAAAAACCCGAGACTATAACGGAAGTGGTGGAAATTCCTAGCTCTAAGAGCACACCACTTGTCCCACCTCCGGATTTTATTCCTTGTGTTGGTTGTGGTGAGCCGCTTTTTGGTTTACCATGTCGTTGGTGTACATGTGAACAATGTGGTAATGATATTCGAGATGGGATTTGTTTGTTTTGTGGTTCGAGGAATTCATTTTCTTATGATCCTAATCAGAACTCATTCAACGACTCTTCAAAATTTTCTAATTACCCATCACATTCATACGAGCAAGAATCATATTATCCAAATCACAATGATGCTTCGTATCATAATAAACCAAACATTTCTTGTGAGTATTGTGGAGGACTTCACCAAGGTTTTGATTGTCAAAATAGTCAAAATTTTGGTTACGACCAATATCCATACAACTCACCAAACCAGACTCAACAGTTTAACTGTTGTGAGTACTGTGGTGGCCCACACTACAGTTCTGATTGTCAATCGGGCAACATGCTTGTCTATGAGCAGTTTCCTGATAACAATTATGACTTTAGCACATACGACTCACAGCCACATCAATCTTACTGTTGTGAATACTGTGGAGGTCCTCACTTTAGCTCGGATTGTCAAACAGGGAATCCATTTCCTTGCAACAATTACGACTATTCGTTTCAAGACCAACCTCCACAACACCAAATGATCCAAGCAACTCCTCATGATACTGAGCAAGACCTTTTACTAGAGGCTCGTGAAATTTTTCAAAAACTTAAGGAGGAGTTTGCCACTACATCGTTTCAATATTCTCGTGAGAAATCAATGGCAGAATTACTTGCTGAAGAACGAGAGGCTAGAAATGAAATGAGCATGGAAGAATTACTTGCTGAGCAAAGAGCGGCTAAAATACGTGCCAATCTTCGCTATGCTGCTCTTTATGATGACGATGATGACAGTGATGATGATGAAGATAACATTGTCATTATTCAAAAAGATTCATCAGATTCATCAGTTATAATTCCTTCCATTGAAAATCAGGGAGAAAATAATGTGACAGAGTCACTAGCCGTTGATCAAATGGAACTTGAAAATTCCATAACTGCTAGTACTTCTAAACTCCCTCAGTCTATTGATATCACACCCGAAGTTCACACTCACTCTCCGAATATGGGGGATGAGCATCTTAGCACTGTTCCTGAAATGGAATCGGACGAATTCATAAAGTCTAGTGTTGAGAACCTTGTCCCAATCCCAAGAGAGTCACAAGGGACTTTTGATCATGTGTGTGATTTACCTTCTCCCCCTGAAAATCCAAAAGATCATTTTGAGACTTTCTCCGATTTTAATGATGATTGTACATCTTATGGAGAAGTTGAGTATGAAGAGGCACCACTGCCTCATTCTGATGTTGACCCTCTTATTGAGGAGTTCACAGATGAACTTACTCACATCAATCCACTTCCATTGGGAAGTGATGATGATCTGTTTGACCTTGAAGCCGATATGGGAGAAAATGAAAATCTTTTAAACTCTAATCCCAACATCGAGCTTAGTACTTCACTTGCTGATGAAAATTCTTTACCTTCTGGAGACATCAGTCATGTGGAAGAATTACCTTCTGAGCTAGTCAGCTTAGAAGAAGTGAATGATGAGATTGACACTGAAATCAAAGATGAAGCACTTCGTGCAACATTATTGAATGTCGATCTCCTCATTTCTAAAATCGAGGCTTTCAAAGAGAAACCTATTTCATCTCTTATCCCCATTAAGGATTGTGACATTTTCTCCGATGATCCTATTCCGGAGTTTGAAGCTTTTACTTTTGATACTATGGGAGAGAAGATTAGTGGCAGTACCACTTCTCATTCTCATAATTCTCTCCCCTATTATGAATCATTTACCTTCGATGAGTTCTCCTGTGAACTCACGCTCATCAATCCAGAATATGATTCATTCACATTCGAGGAGTTCTCCTGTGAACTCACTCATATCATATCTCCACCGGAGTATGATAACTTCTACTTTGATCTAGACACACCCAGGATATGTCTTGATCACATGAGCTTAAATGATGAGATTCATGATGATGAATCCATGAATCCTCCTCCTGATGATGATGAGTTAGTCAAGATGTTTATCATGACTTTCTTTCTCTTTTTCACCTACCGGGTGACTTCTCCTGTTCTTCACTCCTTCGGGAATGAGGACATTATATTTGACCCCGACATCACCGCTTATAGTTCATACTATTTCAAGCCGGGATTATATCTCATCGGTGTGGAACTTTCACGTGCTTCAAATGTTTGTCCAAACATCTTGAATGAAAGTCCGATGGAGATTGTCTCTTCCACATCATGCTTCCCCAAGGACAAATGAATTCGGGGTCGAGTCAAGCTAGCGACTCGGTAAACAAAAACAGTAGCATGCTTATAGGGTCTTCACCCTAAGTGTGGGGGAATTACCCTTACTGTGGTTACAAATAAAGTGAAAAACAAATTGTGTTTCCACATTTAGCTTGTAATATTGCCGTTTTAACATTCAAAGAGTCGGCATAATAGCCGGGACTTTGAATATTGAGGACAATATTCAATTCTAAGTGTGGGGGTATTTCGCTATTCTAGCGAATTTTATCACATTTTACTATCTAAATACCCCCGTTTTTGGCAAAAATTTTAAAAAATTTTCACTTGAGTTTCAAAATTTTTGTGGTTATCAGTCCGCCATGTCTAAACGACAAAAGGATTGGCTAATCCAGGAGCAAACGGCTCTTGGTAAAGATATCTCAAATCCGTTGATGGCTTGCAATTTGCCCAAAATTGTATGGTAAATCAACTCGCCATATCCTAAAAAGCGAATGAGTTGGCTAGCCCGCAAGATTATGGCTTGTGGTAAAGGCAGTGGAAAAACCATAATTGGTAATCAGCTCACCAAGATGTTGACTATTCCATCAAGAGTTGGCTAGTCCAGAAGCAAACGGCTTTTGGTAAAGACAAATCAAATCCGTTGACAGCTGGTGGTTTGCTCAAAATCACATGGTTATCAGGTGGACCATAGTTCTTACTTGGATCGATACATCTGGCTACTCCAGAAGTGATGGCTTTTGGTAAAGAGTTTCAAATCCATTAAGTTTTTCTCAAAAGATTGCTAGGGACTAACAATAGTTTAGTGTGGGGGATTGATAAATGTGTAAATACTCATCATTTTTATCGTATCTGAACTGCCAAAACATCCAAAAACACTCAGAAACGCATCAAAATACAGAAATTATCCCAAAATTGTGTTTTATATGTTTTAGATGCAAAATGTTTAAAAACAAATGAAAAACGAATAAAGTTTGCATAATTGGCAGTTTCAGTCCCTCAAGTTTCATAAATTGACAAAACTAGTCCCTGAAGTTTTAAAACGAAAGAAAAGTCAACCCAAGGCATTTAAAAGTAAAATATATTCAAAAACGATCCTTGGGTGAAAAGTTTGAGAAAATTGCAATTTAGTCTCTGAAGTTTCAAAAATGGCAAAAATGGTCCTTGGGTTTTCAAAAATGGAAAATTATCATTCAAAACCTTTGTACTATTTAGACTTGGCAAAATAAACCATTTTCGATAACTTTTGGAAATTTACACTTTCACCCCCTAAAAATCCAAAAATGACACAAATGGTCCTTGGAAGTTTAAAATTGGAAATTATACATTTGTAGCCCTTGGGAATATAATTTGTGACAAGTTTAGTCCTTGGAAAGATTTTTGGAAGCTTGGCACAACTACACCCTCCATTTTCAGCAAATACACAAATTGGTCCTTGTGATTTAATTTCTACAAACAAACGGATCCCTTTCTATTTGTAATAAACCCACCAAAGCAATCCACTCAAACCCAATCCACAAACACAAACCCCCCAAGCCCAAAATAAAAAGCCCACCAACACCCTCACAAGCCCACTCCACACAAAAATAATACCACCGTTTTTAATATTCCTACCCAGGTCCCAGGTCAAACAAACATCACCATGGTCAAACCATGGTTACCTTTTCCCTTCCAACCCGTGACCCTGCAACCTCTGCCAAACCATCATCAACCTCACTTCCACCCACCTCCATCATCACTCCTACACTCCTCCAAACACCCAGTCCAAAAACTTGTACCCCTGCCTAAGTTATCAGAAACCACTAGCAAAACCTTTTTCCCGCCAAATTTCATTTGGAAGGCCAAGATCATAAGAAGTCATCCAAGGGCCATTATTGAGTGTGGGAAAGAGAGTGGACCCCCTCCAAGTCTATATAAGTGAAGAAAAACAAAGAAAGAAGGGGTTAGTTAGCTGTAGTAGTTAATTAGAATAGCTTAGTGTAGTATAAGTTTTTATGTGTCGTATGTATTAAAATTCCATCCTTAGTGTAATTTTATACTTACAATTGTTGTAATAAGTTGTATCAGTATTAATTAAGCTCAGTTCAAGTAGCAATTCAAAGTTTCTTAGTGGAATTCAGTTTTTGTATAATTTGATGAAAATTTGAGTTGTAATCAAATGTTGTTAAATGTAGTGGTTTAGTATCCTGCAAGCTCCCATTAACCTTCCATAAGCATTTCAAGTACCAAAATTAGTTTACTCTAAAATCTAAAAATATAAAATAAAAATAAAAATAAATGAAATCAAAGAGAAGCAGAATGGAGAAAGAAGAAGAAGGAGGCATATGGTTTAGAGCTTAATGGTAAGCCATAGGGTGTGACAGATCTCCATGGTTCTGTGTTGTTGGCTGAGTTCAAATTGTAAGCTTCACTTTTCAATTTTTGCCTTTTACCATATAAGTACTCATTAGTTGTTAATCTTTGGATTTCAATGTTTATTTATTGTTATTTAATTATTATATGTCTTTAAAATTCAGTCTTAGGTTTTATAAATTACTTTCTCTTTAAAAACTTTTCATAACAGTCTGTTAAGAGGGTGTTTGGATTTGTTAAGGTAGCTAGGTTCAAGCATGTTTGAGTTGTTGTTTTTGGGTTTCACATGTCAGTTTAGGTTCACTTAAGTCTGAGAAAACATAAAAACCACAGGTCCTTGGTGAAAAAGTCAAAACTCATCCTTAAGTGCTATACATGTTTACTGTTGAGAAATTTGAGATTCAACATCACTCATTTTATCTCACAAGTTGTTAAACTAGCCTAATTTAGTTTTACTTTAACTTATTTCATCATATTCAGTAACTAGGAGTAGATTAAACCTCAATAAAGTCAAAGTTCAAAGTTTTCACAAAAAGTCAATTTGCCTTTTCATGCAAAAAGTCAGATATTGGGAGAATTTTGGTAATTTTTGTGTTGAATATTAGACTTTCATCTTTAGTGAGATCATTATGTACCAGCTCAAGTTTGAGGTCTCACCTCTCTTTGATTTTTAAGAATTTTCTATTGGGCTCCACACACCTCCAAACACAGCTGCAGGGGTGGGTGATGCCCTGCATCAGCAGACCTCCACACCACCACCACCTTTGGTGGTTGCTGTAGACCACCATAGTGGGTCCCACAGGCCCCCATTAGGTTTTTTTGACTCACCCTGGCCCTCTTGCTAGTTCAATTTGAAATTTGAGCCAAGGACCCCTTGCCCTCTCCTAAAATTGGCCTACAAGTTAGCTGTTGGACTGTTTGGTTTTGTGGTGGTTGGTATTGCTTATCAGCTTATTTTAAGCTTCTCAGTGAGCTTATTTGGTTCTATTATCTTGTTTCCAACTTACTTAAGCTGTTTTCATCTTATTCCATCCTTGTTTCCCATTTTCTAACTTATTTGCAGCTTATTACTTGGCAGTTTGACCAAAGTCAACTGTCCAAGTAATAAGCACTTGTTGTGCTTCTTTTTGAGTTCCACAAATTTTGTTTTCACAAAAGTTTTTCAATTTTAAGTATAAAATAGTTTTCTAAAAGAAAAATTAAAAAAAAAACAAATTAATTTCAAGTGATAGTTTCTATTTAATTTTATTTATTTTTTAATTTTAATTTTTAAATTTTTGTTAAGCACTTAGCATTTTTATATTTTTCTTAAATTCCTTTTATGTTAAAGTAATTTCAGTAATTTTTCTAGATTTTAATTTTGTCTTTTAGTATTAATTAGATTTAATATTAGTTTTATTATTAATTAATTAATAATTAAATATTAAATAGCATAATTAGTTTTTATAAAGTAAACCCTAGTTTTTATATTTTTCCTAGCTTTTATATAATGTAAAATAATTTTAGGAATTTTCTTATAATTTTTACTGTTCATTTTCTATTTTTTTTAATTTAAAATAGTTTAATTAGGTAATTAATATTTAATTAGTAATTAATTAATAGAAAAATCACAAAAAGACAAAAATACATATTTTTAGTTTTAAAACTTATTTTTAGTTATTTTATAATTTTAGAAATTTTACTTTCATTTTTCTAGTACTTGAATAATATTATATTGTATTTAAGTTATTTAAGTATTAATAATTAGTATTAATTAGTATTTAATTAATATTAAATAATTAAATAGTGTAAAAATTTATTTTAATTTTCTAAAAATTTTCTTTTACCCTTAGGTTTGTAAAAAAGTCATTTTCACCCCCTGAGGGTTTTCAGATTTCAGTTTTCACGTTTTATTTTGTACGTTTACGTTATTTAAAATATAAACGTACGCGTTTTAGGTTTTAAACGTTTTTGGTTTTTCCAACTTTCCAGTCTTGTTCATATAGCTTACTTAAGCTATTTCATTGTATAAATTAGTAGTGTAATCAATCTCAAACCCTTTCTGTCCAAATTCACCCGATCACAAACCCGTTTTTATACCATCACACCTCGTCAGGACATAACGACCCGGGGAAACCCTATATTCCGCGGAATATTGAGCCTAAGGAGTTTGACTATATTGACCACATCCGTGGTTGACTTTAGGTTGACTGCTTTTGCCTCAATCACACTGCTATTTGATTTGCGGCGTGTGTGGATAATTTAGGGTAAATGTATCTTATGTGGTGTACGAAAAAGATTTTAAAAATGTGATGTCTTATATGATGTATTAGATGCTTAACTGAGATGCACTGCTATTTGATTTGCGACGTGTGTGGATAAGTTAGGGTAAACGTAGCTTATGTGATGTACGAAAGAGATTTAAAAAGCATGATGCCTTATATGATATATTAGAGGCTTAAATGAGATGCATTGCTATTTGATTTGCGACGTGTCTGGATAAGTTAGGGAAAATGTAGCTTATGTGATGTGTGAAAAAGATTTTAAAAGTTTGATGTCTTATATGATGTATTATAGGCTTAACTGAGATGCACTGCTATTTGATTTACGACGTGTGTGGATAAGTTAGGGAAAATGTAGCTTATGTGATGTGCGAAAAAGATTTTGTGTGGTTGATGGTTTATATGTTGTACTAGCGGTTTAACTGAGTTGCAGTAGCATTTAATTTATATGATGTATTAGTTGATTAACTGAGTTGCAGTACCTTTTATTTTACAGGGTATGAGGATAAATTAGGGTAAATATAGATTATGTGATGTGCAAACGTTATTTTTTATGTTTGATGATGGTTTCATTGATGTACTAGAAATTGAACTGAGTTTCAATTGGTTATTATGAAACAGATGACGAAGAATCAGACGAAGAAGATTCAGTTAAAATAGCAGCTTTTAAAGAGGCTGCTAAAGAAAAATGGAATGAATTACATCATAGTCTTGTTTTTGAACATGCTGCAAAAAAGAAGAAAAATGCAGCCGGAAAGATTGTTAAATATTCTGCACCAAAATTGAAGAAGAAGAAAACCATTTCTGTTACTGAATGCAGTACAAGTGAAAAGAAAAGAAAGGGTAAAAGACCTGCAATAGAGATGGATTCTGAATCAGATTTTGAAAACTCGTATTCAAAAATGGCTCTTGTAATAAAGAAGAAAGTTAAAAAGGAAAAAGTTAAATGTGAAGACGAAGGTTTAATACATGAAGTTAGAATTAACGAACCCAAATCTATCAAAATAAGAATGTCACCGAGAAATCTGAAGAAGGTTCTCGAGAATTTAAGAATTCAACAGGTGGAGGAATTAAGAAAGATGGGATTTGGCGAGTTTCATAATAACTTCAATTTTTATTCTATACCATCAGAATTAGGGTTGTGGGTGGTTAGAAATTTCGATTCAGAAACCTGCTCGATTACAATGAATGATGGAAGAAAAATAAAAATTACTCGAGAATTGGTTAGGGATATGCTATGAATCCCAATGGGTGATATGAAAGTTGAAGCGCTTGCAGCGAAAAATCTTTATGAGGAGACTACTGCAAAATGGAGAGAAATAATGGAAAGTATTGTTGTTAAAAAAAAAATTATATATCGAAGTTGGAGGAACATTTGTGCAGTCTAACTGAAGTGGATTGGGAGTTTCGGGTTACTTTCCTTGTACTGTTCTTCTCCATATTTGGCCAAGGAAACAAAGATGGGGAGGTAAATGAGAGAATTATACCAATTCTCTCTAATACTGATAACGTGTCTCATATGGATTGGTGCTCGTACGTTGTAGAGTGTATGGTCAAGGAGTGTTCCGGATATCAGCCATACAAATTTTTCAGTGGACCATTACTTTTGCTTGTTGTAAGTTTTCAATCTTTTCTTACATTGTGATGCACTAATTAGAAAAAGTATGATGCAATATATATAGATATGTGATGCACTAATAATAAATAGTATGATGCAGTATATATATATATGTGATGCAGTACCATTTGAAACAGGGATGCATTAGATATAAAAAATATGATTGTCTGATTCAAAATAATATGATAAGAGAGTATATATAGATATGTGATGCACTAATAATATGATAAGAGAGTATATATAGATATGTGATGCACTAGAAAAAGTATGATGCAGTATATATAGATATTTGATGCACTAATATTCACTCACATACAATAAAAATTAAGATTATATTTTAATACAAATTCATTTGTTGCAGATCATATATGTTAATTCAACGACATCTGAGACTGTCAAAGTGGAGAAAACAGTACCAGCGTTCAAGGCGTGGAGTTCAAAACTTTTATTAGAAAGGCAGAAAGAAGAACTCGCATTGGGTTTTGGATGTCTACCAATTGCGGAAGGTGTTGAGGTGATTGAACCACCGATGAAAATGATTGAAGGACCAATGAAAAAGAAGAAATTGGGTAAAAAACAAAAGAAGAGTGTAGCAGGTATAATATATAAAAATATTATATATTTTTAAAAAGAGAAACTTTTTGAAAAACTTGTTTATTTTTAATTTAATTCTATGTTTATGTACTAACAGGGGACGAAGAAGGAAACCTTGCATATCAACTACAGACTCCAAAAATTGATCTTAAATATGGACTCTATGGAACAATTGATATGGAAGAAGCAAGTAAAGAGTTCAGCTCAAAATCTTTTGAGGTATTATTAATTAAAAAGTATTATACTCTGTGATGCACTAGATATTGAACTTAGATGTACTAGAAGTTTAACTGTGATGCACTAGATTTTGAACTTAGATGTACTAGATTTTCAACTTTGATGCAGTACATTTAATCTTATAAAAATATGTTGCAATAATAAAAACACTGTAATGCAGTAAGCTAATTTTGTTTCTTTTAAATGTTTAGGAAATGAAGGGAATTATAAGAGACAATATGGTGTTGTGTAATCAGTTGATGCTGGATACTGATTACAAGTTGATGATAGCTTCGAGAATAAACCCTGAGGATGAAGAGTTGAAAAAACTGGTTGAAATTAGGAAGGATTTGTTTGCTGAATCTTATAATGAAGATGATCATAAAAATGGTGATGATGCAACAAATGTTGATGAAAATGATGGAAATGGTTGGGAGAATGTTGATGATGCAAAAAATCAGAATGAACAAATGGGTGATCAGAATAAAGAAGATGGTGGAAATGATGATATCGCTGGGGACAAAGGCATAAATAAAGATGGGATTAAAGATGATTTGAATGAGTCACGAAACAAGAAGACAACTTTGAATGAAAATCATGATTTGATTGATATGAAATATTTTCTGGAAAAAGTGAGTAATAAGGAAAAGAAGGATGATATATTTGGGACCAACCCTGAGGTTTCGGGACAAGATTTAGTTAGAACAAAATACAACGCTATAGTTCCATTTGATATTGATTTAAATTCAAGTCAAGGCTTATCTCAATCAACAAATGAGAATGAGAATCAATCACAAGAGATGCAGTTTGATGACCTTGAAGATATTGTACATTTGCCCGAATCTCAGGAACCGAATCTCACGAAAAATACATTTTCAAGTAATAACAAAAGAAGAAAACTGGATGATGAAGATGTTACACTATCTCAGCTAAGTTGGGCAATTAAAGACAAAGAAAGTTTGAATGAAACTGAGATGGTTGACCAAATAGTAAAACTGCCATTTCTGTCAACCGGTATAACAGATGAAGCAAAAGAGTTAGCTGTTGATGCACCAAGTGCCATTCCTGATAAACCAAGTGCTAATGCTGATGCACCAAGTGCCATTACTGATGCACCAAGTGCCAATGCTGATGCGCCAAGTGCCAATGCTGCTGATGCACCAAGTGCCATTCCTGATGCACCAAGTTCAAATGCTGATGCACCAAGTGCCAATGCTGCTGATGCACCAAGTGCCACTGCAACAAAAGATGCAATTGCAATTCCGCCATACCATAGTACCATGTTAAAGCTAAAAAGAAACAGTTCTGGAAAGTATGACGTTGAGAAGGATGATAATTCAAATGAAGCCAAAAAGACAACTGTTGATGCGACAAAAGAATCAGCTGTTCATGTGATTAATGCGATTCCGGTGAGTTCTGTTGCGCCTATAAATTATATTCCATTTGAGAATATACAAAAGGAAAAAGAAATTGCTGCAGCAACCAAAAAGCAACCGGTTAAATGGGCAAAAAAGGTAGCAACCAATGAGGAACCGGAAAAAAAGGGAAGGGGTAAAAAGGAAGAAACAAAAAAGCAAATGGTCAAACCTCAAAAAGCTCCATCGAAAAAAGCAGAGCCTAAAACAGTTCAAGAGAATACACAAAAACCTAAAAGAGTCCAAAAGAGAGGCATGAAAGTTGTGGTAGAGGATAAAGAGGATGATATATTGAAGGAAAAGCGTATAGTAAAGCCCTCTAATACTATGAAGTCGCCATACTATGATAGGAAAGTACACATCTTTAAAAAATGGAATGAAGCATATATGAAACTAGTTGAGTACATGTGGAGTGACAGCTGTCCTAAAAGGTAATATGTTACTGCATCACTATTCATAAGATACTGCATCAATGGTTATATGTCATTGCATCTGTTTTTTATGTTACTGCATTATAATATATATTACACTGCATCAATACTAAAATTTTACTGAATCTTAAATGTGCAGTGATATTGTATTCGAATCGAATGGATTGCAAATAGAGGGTGTCTTTTTCTTAAGCCTATACCCTGAAGTTGAAGTTGCTGCACCTGTGATAGATGTATGGAGCAAAATACTAAACTATGAGGAGCAATTCCGAGATGACATTTCACAAAAGAGAAATCTTTATTGTACTACGTTAATGCTGGTGTGTAATTCAACTATATAATATAGCTAAAATTAAGATGTAACATATTTATGCTTATAAAACGTTTCTTATTTACAAAAACAGCCGCATCGTATGGTGGATTTTGAAGAAGGAAAGGAATTGGAGAAAAGAAGAAAGACATTTGAAGATAATTTTAACTGTGTTTTGAAAAATTCAGGAGTGAAAGACATGAATGATGTTGGTTTGGTAAGTAAAAAAAATTGATTTATTATTATGAGTTCCAATAATTTGATTTTTATAATTAATTCCAATGATGATTAAGCGTAAAAATGTCTGCAGATCTTCTTTCCTTGCATTAAGATCACTGAAAGTGGGTCGAATCATTACTATCTCATATGCTTTAATATGAAGAATGGTAATATCGACATACTTGACAACGTGGACAATGGCATTGAAGATATCTCAATTCGATATGGGAAGTATGCAAAAGCTCTGGTAAGTATATGATGAGGCGAAAAATGATCCGTTTTTAGGGGGTCATTTAAGCCCGAATCCGAATTTATTTGATCAAATATTGCCCTAAATCGTTCCTTTTGTGATTTTAGGTACTTGGAGAGTGAATTCTGGAAAAGAAGCCATTTTGGACGTTTTTGGAGCATAAAAGTGAAGAAAACGACAAAGTATCAATTTTCCATGCTGGAAACACTAGGTGACGGCGTCAAGAGTTACACCCTGACGGCGTCAGACATCAAGAATAAAATACCGTAGTTGATGACGGCGTCAAAAGTCATCCTGACGGCATCAAAGTGCCAAGAATAAAATACCGTAGGTGGTGACGACGTCACACAGGCCGTCATAAGTAGATCAAGGCCGTCCGAGGAAGTATTTGGCGGCGAGGTGACGGCGTCACATGGTTGTCTTGACGCCGTCAGCCCAGTTTTCCTATATATAGTTTTCTAGTTTTTACAATAAAAAGAGAGAAGTTTTGGAGAAACCCTAAAGACGAATTTGGTGCAACTTTTACAGGTTTTTCAAGGGTTCCAAACCCTTGATACCTTGCATTGTAATTGAGATAAGTGTTCTTCTAATTCAATCAATATGTCTATGTGTTGGTTGTCTATATCTTGTTCTTGTCTCAATTCCATTATGCTAGGCTAGATCTCTCTTGTGTTTGCTTAGATCTAATGAAACCTAGATATTGATTATGTGTTGATTACTTGTTTATTCTTGTTCTTGGATGAATGATTTTATATGTTAGGCTTAAGAAAACTGGCAGATCTTCAAATGGTAACATGCTTGAACGTCTTAAGAAACATGAACCGAGGCGTACTAGGTCTTTATTGGTTGTATTTAATGCATGAGCCACTGTTTACAATCCCTATAGTTGTGCTGGGTCATGGTGTAGGAGGAGATAAGAGCTCATAGAATTGGGGAGTTATGTATGCCACCCCATGAATGGTATTAAGGAATACGATCCGTCATCCATGAAATTATAACAAGTAATTAACGTGTAAAAGATATCTAGGGAGTAATGAAGTCTAAGTAAACACATTTTCTCCAATTACTGCTCACAACCTTAGTATACTTAGTTTATTTTCATTTTTATTATTTTATTTTGATTGCATCTTAGTTTTGGGTTAGTTGAATAGCAACTAATTCCGCCCACTCCTTCAAAACCCGAGATTTTACTTGCTTTCATAAAAACATAAAAATACAAAAATAATCATCCCTCACCTTTAGAACTAGTAATTAGGCTTTCTAATCCTAGCAACACTATTCCTAAGCTGAACGATCAATCCCCCGGTACTTGTCACTATACTATACTACAACGATCAGGTACACTGCCTGGTGGGGGTTGTAAGCTTCTCGAGATCCCTCGAGAGGTAAAGCCTGTTGCGATTCCCACGCATCAAGTTTTTGGCGCCGCAGCCTGGGGAATAGTTATTGTCTAGGTTAGGATTTCTTTTTATTAGGTCTACTTGCTAGATTCCTTTCTAGCAAGATTTTATTTTTATTTTTAGGTCTTCTTTAGTCTATCTTATTTCTTCGTGCCTTTGTTCATAACTCTTTACCATCCGACATCATGGAAGGTGGTAACATCTTTGAACCCGTCATCCCACCACAACAAAACCCACCACTAGAACCCCTTAGGCCCCGAACCTTAGGAGAGTATTCCCGACCTAGCCATCAAGGCTACCGAAACACCATTGAGCTCACCGGAGCCAATGTGACCCCCTTGCGATCCGACACCATCCGGTTGGTGCAAAGCGGATGTGCATTCCATGGACTTCGTTCCGAAGATCGAAACCAACATCTTAAGGACTTTCTCAAAATCGTAGATTCCATAGACCTAGGTGTTGAAACTAGAGAGACTACCCGTTTACGCCTATTCCAATTCTCTCTACGGGATCAAGCTAGTCAATGGCTTGAGCGTTTACCCGCGGGATCCATCACCACATGGGATGATCTCACCACTCGTTTCCTTGCTCAATTTTTCCCACCGGGGAGAACTACTAAGCTTAGGAATGACATCTTGATGTTCCAACAACGTCAAAATGAATCTCTTTATGAAGCATGGACTCGTTTCAAGGACTTACTCCAAAAAGTCCCTCATCATGGCATAGATCTTTGGCTCCAAGTCCAAATCTTCTATGACCATATCGACATCTCCACGAGGCGAACCATTGACCAATCGGCCGGTGGTAAGCTACGTGATCTTAGTGCGGAACAATCATGGGAACTCATAGAAGATCTTGCTCTCTATGACAACGAAAGTTGGAATGATCCCCGTGATTTGAACAAAACGGTCAAGGCAATATCTTTGCCTTCGAACAATTCTAGCACTCCCGACCGTAGGATCATGGAACTTGAGGACCAAGTCAAGTTTCTCATGAAATCCTACGATGCTCCTAAGCCTTCAAGCCAAGTGAACAAAATCACTTCTTCATGCGAATTATGTAGTGGTCCCCATGACACTCGTGATTGTGTGGAACTCCCCGGAACAGCTTTTGCGGACTACGCATCCACGCGTACCGACGAAGCGGGAGATAAGTGGTACACTTTCAAGCCCGAGCCAAACACTTACGGTGATTCATACAACCCCTCATGGAAAAATCACCCAAACCTTAGGTGGAAACAAAATCAACCCAATTCTTCCAACCCACCTAATCGTTACCAACCAAACGGTCCACCATCCAACCGTACTTTCAACAACAATCCTTCTAACAACTATGGTAGTACCAACAATCTTGAAGGATTGATGTCAAAGTTCATGGCATCTCAAGAAGCCCGCATAGCTAGGTTTGAAACCGAATTCAACCAACAACAAACGGAGATGACCAACAAAGTTGACAACTTGTTGAAAGCCCTCAACAACCAAGCATTAATCACACCTAGGAAGGACACTAGGGACACCAATAGTGGAATCCAAATTAAGGACCCCTCATCATCCAAACATGTCCACTTTGTCAATGTTGTCACCATTAAACCAATAGATAAGGAGATAGAGGAGAGTGACAAGGATGAAGTTAGAATAGAAGCCGATAGTAAGGATGAGAGTAGGGAAGTTGAGGTTAATAAGGATGAGGAACTAGAGGAGGTAGAACCTATAGAATACTTTGATAAGTTGCCAACCAAGGAAGAACGGGAATACCATAAGGATTTATTTGATAGTCCCGAGAAAACATATATCTTTGGCGACCCCCTTATCAAGATGGGAGACCCCTCTAACCTTAACATCCCATGCAATATTGGGCACATGCATATATGGAAAGCTTACATCGACCTTAGATCACCCGTGAACATCATGACTAGGACTTATTACAATTGGGTGATGAAGAAGCAACTCAATTTTAGGATGATGCCCGGTAAGAATCTGATAAGTAATTTTGCAGGAAGAGTGAAGGGATTGCATGTGATTATAGGAAATCTTACCTATGAAATCGATTTCATGATAGTAGAAGACACTCGTCCGGTGATAGATGCTTGCCTAAGTCAAATAATATTCGGAAAACCATTTGTTGAGGCCACTAGGATGAGTTATGATCCGACTTTAGGGATAGTTAGATTTAAGGAAGAGAATGATGAGGTTGCTTATCAAATGCCCTACAAGATCGAACAATACCGCCTTCTCTCTAATTTCGAAAAAGAACACAAGCAAGCGGCTTATTATAGGAATGAGGAGGATAGACGTAGGGGAGTAGAGTATGTTAGAAATAGAATGCTTGGTTTCTACAAAGAGTGCTTGCAACTAGGTCCGGAATACAAAACTGGTTTAGAAGACGACCTAGAGAGTGGAACCAATGATGAGATCACGTAGTAACCCATGACTTTGAGTCTAGCTACAAGACTCGTAAATAAAGAAAAGCGCTTCTTGGGAGGCAACCCATGTTTTGTGTGATTTTATTTGTTTGATTGTTATTTGCTTCCGTATGCATGTTTATTTTTATTGTTGGTTGATCATGTTTCTCAATTAAAATGTGGAAATACTTTACTATGTTGTTTGGCCTAGTCTTAACTCCAACCTAAAAGTATTTTTGCAAAAGATAAGTGTAAGGGGAAACCCCAAATATGTTTTTAAGAAACAAACCGATCATGATTCTCCACAATAATAAATGAGCATGTATATTCGTATTTGTTAGAGTCAAATGCTTGTATTGAGTCATAATGAAGTTTTGCAGGATTTTCCAGGAAGTAGGACCAAGTTTTTCCAGAAATTTTCCGGAAACTTAACATAAGAATTTCTGCAGGTCCATTCTGACGGCGTCAGGGGTTTACTCTTGACGGCGTCAGGAGTTAAAAAATCTGGAAATTTTACCAGTTTTGTTTTTCTAACGGAGTCTTATGGTTTTTGTGAATTATTAAGTTTTATAATCTCCAGGAAATCTGCAAACTTCATTCCACAAGCATTATATCTTACTTTGTTTTCTAGGATTTAGAAACTTATATAGGATGCCGCCGATTTTACGCGAGGTTGTCTTGTCTATTTTGTCAGGATTTACAGGTTATGTTCGACAAGGAGATGATTTATATTCTGGAAGGGAAGCTTTGATTGTTCGTTTTCTTGGAAGAAGATTTAACCTGGCCAACCTAAAATCCATACCGAGCGAATCAGGGGAGTATTTGATTTCATTCTCTTTACTTTTTCAGTTTTACATTCTTTACTTGAACATTGGGGACAATGTTCATCTTAAGTGTAAGGGGAGGGTAAAAAGATGATACCTTACATATGCACTTTCGCTTGAGTTTGTTTTGTTTAATGGTAGATGTGTAATAAAACTATGAGAAATACTTGTTAGTGTAATTTTAGCGCCAAATTTAAAATTTTTTACAACATTTAGGAGTGAAACTTTAGCCATAGCAAGCGTCTCATGGATAGGAGATTGTATGACTAGCACATAACCGTATATTCAGAAAAATTTTCCACCAAAAAATGTGAGGTTCGCCTTTAGATTTGATAGGAAAAGCATTTACTATTAGTGCTTATGAGTGTACCGGTAGCATTTAGATTCTAGAACTTGCGTTAGTGATGCATCCCGAGACCGCTAGTGAGACTACATTCGTGTAGTAGGATTTACTACATGATAAGAGGCATTAGGATCACCCTTGTGTTAAACCCGTATCATAATTACTTGACCATTTAAGTCATATTACTTGGCTAGTTAAGTCAACTAATTTTTCCCACACCTTTTAGCGTTGTACTCATTTTTAGTACACGAAACCCCTAGTACACCCCTCCGAGCCTATCTTT
Source organism: Artemisia argyi (assembly GCA_030686995.1). NCBI lineage: Eukaryota > Viridiplantae > Streptophyta > Magnoliopsida > Asterales > Asteraceae > Artemisia > Artemisia argyi. Next base: position 65,021,805 of record CM060700.1, read on the forward strand.
TCGTTTCTAACTTTAAGCATCTTACTTAAAGGAAGAATTTGTTACACCCCACTTAAATGTACAACCAAATCGCCTTAGCCTTCCGTGTATGCGCTCATTTTTAGTGCATTATTGTTATTTGTTAAACCCTAAGTTAACTTTCTAATTGATTACATGGTTGCTAAGTCGAGTCATATCCTTGTACATATTGTTTTGGGACGATTGGGACTCATGGGTAAGTACTTATTTTATGGAGTAATGGGGAAGAACATAAAATTATTACCCCCATATATACGTTAATCTTAAAAGTGCTCCAAGTGTTTTGATTTTCTTAATTCGAGTCATTAGATTAGTTTATTGTAAAGTATGTAAAGATTCAAGTGTAAAGGGAAATGTTCATTCCCTATGATGTATTATTTTGGATGGTAGGGTAAGAATGTATGCAAAAAAAAAAAAAAAAAAAAAAAAAAAAAAAAAAAAAAAAAAATCAAGAAAAAAAAATAGAAAAAGGAAAAGAGAAAAAAAAAACATACGGACTACCATCTCGTTTCATTCTATGTTTATTTTATGTTTTTGTTATTTTTCATTTATTAGTTTAAGTCGAGTCTAGTCTTGGCTTAGCAACGCCATCTTGTACATGTAATTAACCAAGATTGTTAACTCGCCACCAGTAAACTTCCTTTATCCAACAAAACCGTGTAATTCATATCCCTATACCTAACGTTACAACCCTTTAAAAGACCTCTTTGATAGTTTATCCTGGGTGCTTACGTCATGTGGTGGAGGTTTGATCCTTTCCCAAGCCTATGGTAATCTATTTTGCTATGACAGGTAATGAGAGATATCTTCCATTTCCATGATGTTATGTTACTTTATTACACCCGAGAGATGTGAGTATCTAAACACTATTTGTGAGGTGCTTGTGTATGATCTCCGTGCTTGTCTATTGGTCTTTAGTGGAACGATTATTTGTTGTAATTACTTTTATATTAGTGTTAAATGACCCCTAACTTGTCTTTTGAGTAGAATAAAAGCACATTTGCTTGAGGACAAGCAAATCTCAAGTGTAAGGGTATATGATGAGGCGAAAAATGATCCGTTTTTAGGGGGTCATTTAAGCCCGAATCCGAATTTATTTGATCAAATATTGCCCTAAATCGTTCCTTTTGTGATTTTAGGTACTTGGAGAGTGAATTCTGGAAAAGAAGCCATTTTGGACGTTTTTGGAGCATAAAAGTGAAGAAAACGGCAAAGTATCAATTTTCCATGCTGGAAACACTAGGTGACGGCGTCAAGAGTTACACCCTGACGGCGTCAGACATCAAGAATAAAATACCGTAGTTGATGACGGCGTCAAAAGTCATCCTTACGGCGTCAAAGTGCCAAGAATAAAATACCGTAGGTGGTGACGGCGTCACACAGGCCGTCATAAGTAGATCAAGGCCGTCCGAGGAAGTATTTGGCGGCGAGGTGACGGCGTCACATGGTTGTCTTGACGCCGTCAGCCCAGTTTTCCTATATATAGTTTTCTAGTTTTTACATTAAAAAGAGAGAAGTTTTGGAGAAACCCTAAAGACGAATTTGGTGCAACTTTTACAGGTTTTTCAAGGGTTCCAAACCCTTGATACCTTGCATTGTAATTGAGATAAGTGTTCTTCTAATTCAATCAATATGTCTATGTGTTGGTTGTCTATATCTTGTTCTTGTCTCAATTCCATTATGCTAGGCTAGATCTCTCTTGGGTTTGCTTAGATCTAATGAAACCTAGATATTGATTATGTGTTGATTACTTGTTTATTCTTGTTCTTGGATGAATGATTTTATATGTTAGGCTTAAGAAAACTGGCAGATCTCCAAATGGTAACATGCTTGAACGTCTTAAGAAACATGAACTGAGGCGTACTAGGTCTTTATTGGTTGTATTTAATGTATGAGCCACTGTTTACAATCCCTATAGTTGTGCTGGGTCATGGTGTAGGAGGAGATAAGAGCTCATAGAATTGGGGAGTTATGTATGCCACCCCATGAATGGTATTAAGGAATACGATCCGTCATCCATGCAATTATAACAAGTAATTAACGTGTAAAAGATATCTAGGGAGTAATGAAGTCTAAGTAAACACATTTTCTCCAATTACTGCTCACAACCTTAGTATACTTAGTTTATTTTTATTTTTATTATTTTATTTTGATTGCATCTTAGTTTTGGGTTAGTTGAATAGCAACTAATTCCGCCCACTCCTTCAAAACCCGAGATTTTACTTGCTTTCATAAAAACATAAAAATACAAAAATAATCATCCCTCACCTTTAGAACTAGTAATTAGGCTTTCTAATCCTAGCGACACTATTCCTAAGCTGAACGATCAATCCCCCGGTACTTGTCACTATACTATACTACAACGATCAGGTACACTGCCTGGTTGGGGTTGTACGCTTCTCGAGATCCCTCGAGAGGTAAAGCCTGTTGCGATTCCCACGCATCAGTATACCTAAACATAAAAAGAATGTTTTTTACTGCATAAAAATGAAATATTTACTACATTGTAAACTTTTTACTGCATCATAGTGTTATATTTAGTGCATACAAGTTAAACTTTTGTCATATTTAGTACATATAACACTATGATGTAGTAAAAACTTTTGTCATATTTACTACATTGTAAACTTTTTACTGCATCATAGTGTTATATTTAGTACATATAACACTATGATGCAGTAAAAAGTTTACAAATATGCAAACAGTTAAAAATTTAGTACATCTAAGTTCAACATCAAAGTTAAAAATCTAGTACATCATATTTTATAAGTTTTAACAAATATGCAAACAGTTAAACTTCTAGTACATCTAAGTTCAATATCTAGTGCATCACAGGGTAATAAAAAAAATTAATTTAACAAAATCTTATTATTTTTCACAGATTGATACATTTGTCAATTACCTTGAAAAGATAAAGCATCCAAAGATTGCTGAGATATGGTTGTCGATCCCAAAAATGGTGCCATTAAAGTGGAAGACAACTTACAATGCTGCTGACTGCGGAATCTTTGTCATGAGGCACATGGAAATCTATGTCGGGGAAGATGTATTTTTGTTTGAACTACAAGATGAAGGGGTACATCTGAAACAACAAATAAAGATGCTTCGTGCAAAGTACCTGGCAAATATTTTACTAAAAGATCTTAATGACCAAAAGAAGAAATTAATGAAAGATGCAGAAGCTTTTTGCAAGAAACAAGGAAAGAAGTCAAAGATCTTAACTCATGTTGATGTTAAAGTTGATGCAAACTTGATGAAGATGTTTAACGACACTCTAATCAAGACTCTTGAATAGATCAGTGTTGGGAAGTTAGCGTTGGGATTACTTAAAAACTGAAATCTTTTGGATATATTTTAGACAATGTTTCTATGGTTATATTTGGTTAGTGATCAGTGTTTGAATTGTACTTTGGAATTTAGACAATGTTTCTATGGTTACATATGGTTAATGGTTGAACAAAATTAAGAGCTTAATGATCAGTGCTTGTTATTACTTTTATTTATGGTTTCTGTTTTATAATTATTGCATCAATATATAATTGTTACTGCATTACAGTTCATTATAATTACTGCATCAATATATACTTGTAACTGCATCACAGTTCAATATAATTACTGCATCAATATTTATCTGTTACTGCATCACGGAGATCATTCATACTGATACACTAAAAAATAATATCATGTTGAGAAAACTAAGCCAATCTTCCATTAAAACTGTATGATGCACCTTTCTTTCTTTACAATTGAATGAGTTTTTTATGGGTAAAAAAAAGGAAAAATGTAGAATGTTTACAAGTGAATCATTTTTTTATTCGTAAAAAAAAGAAAAAATATAGAAAAAAATATTCATTTTTTGAGCGTAGATTCTCTCAAACCAGCTCTTTTTGTTGTATCTTGTTGCTTTGGTTTCTTCGATGGTCGCGCCTGTTGACAAGTCCTGGAATTGTGTCCTTCCTTCTCTCCACATACCCCACATGCCCTTCTCTTTGACAGTTCTTCAGCAGATACTTCGACTCTTGGCTTCATTCTTGAAAAGACACCGGTTCCTTTAGTTTTACTCTTCAATGGATTGTTCATTGTTTTTTCTTCAGGCTCTTTAACACCAAGCATTGAACCAATAACAGCTTTCCCATTCATTTTGGGAACTGTCGGAATATCACTAACAGCTTGATTCAATAACTCTTGCATCTTTTCTTTGTAGATATCTAACTTGCTTAAGTCATGTACCAAACGATCAACAGTAGATTCAAAAATATCATATAATTCCAAAACTTCATTCCTTACTGCATCTGATGCACCACTGATTCTGGGAAGAGCTAATTTTGAAGGTTTCACGTTCTTTAACCACCGTTTCTCTAAGTAGTTTCGGGGAAACTCCTCTACATTGTTCATCCTTAGAACATAGAAAGCATGTCGACATAACAGGCCATAATACTCGTACCGATTACAGCTACAATGAAGTTTCATCTCAGACTTACAAAATTCAACCTACAAAAAAAATTTGAAAAATTAATAAAACCTATGATGCACTAGATGTATAACTATGATGCAATATATACTAACTATGATGCACTAGATTTATAACTATGATGCAGTAGATATAAAAAAGTGATGCAGTAAAATATGATACCTGATAAACATTGTCAACGAGCTCTCTCTTCTCAAACTGGGAATCACGAACTGAATATTTTTCCATATTCTCACTTTGAACAACGTTCAATGCAATACATAACTTATAAGAAGCAAGCATCTCATCTTGCACATCAAAGAATATAGTTCTTATATATAGGTTAGATGCATCTTGTTCCATCAGAAGGTCTGTTTTGAATTCTGGAGATCTATACCTTGAATCATGGTCATTCTTACGCTCAATGTACCTCTGATACTCGATAGCAGTGTCGTGGTGGCTTAAGAATTCAACAAGGGAAAGATGGGGGCTGGTCCATTTACCAAAAAAATGGTTCTCACTTTCGTATCTTGAAGTAGTACGCATTAGCCCTGCCATATGAACATCACGCAAATACGCTGGTATCCATCTCTCTCTCATTACAAACATTTCACCTAACCATTTATTATCAAGGAGATCAAAATCATTTATCATTCTCTCCCACTCTTTCTCAAATACTTCAGGTGAAATCTGGTCGGTCCAAACAATATCGCATATGCGCTTTTTAAAATAAGGCCCACTAAATAGATCAGAACCAACCTGGAAAAAACAGAAAATTGTTAATATAATAAGAATGGGAATGGATATAAATTATTTTACTGCATCAGTTTATGTAATAAATAAAATTGCATCAATTTGAAAAAAAATTAATACATCAACGGTTTTCAAAATATAAAAATCTTTTTACTATGAATGGATACAAAAAATTAACTGCATCATCTAATATAAGCTACTGCATCATAGGCATAAGTACTATAAAGAAATACCTTCGTACTCAATTTCTGCATAATATGCCACATACACAGTCGATGCCTTGAATTTGGGAAGCATTCTTCTATAGCTATCTTCATTGATGGATCTTGATCTGTAATAACAACATTTGGATCCTTCCCAAAAGCATTTTTGAATTCATTAAGTAACCATATGTACGCTCCGGCAGACTCATCAGCAAGCAACCCGGAAGCAAATGTAAGACAACGGTTATGATGGTTGATACCCGTAAAAGGAACAAATACCATTTGATACCTACATTTTATACCATATAAAAACAGTATATATCAGTCAATAACAAATAAAACAGTAAATAAACAAAAATTCAGAATACGGAACAGAATGTACTTGTTAGAACGAAATGTCGCATCAAAGGATACTATATCACCAAATGTTTGGTAGTCCCTAATAGCTTCTTCATCAGCCCAAAAGAGACCAACCAACCGATCGTCATCACCTAAAACAAAAAATTAAAATAATAATAATAATAATAATAATGTGATGCACTAAATATAATAATATGATGCACTAGAGATTATAACTGTGATGTAACAAATAAGTGAATCACCTTTATAATAATTGACATAAAAGCCAGGCGAATGAAGCTTTCGACTAAGCAGCTTTTCAATAGCCATTTGAGCGTCTCGGTCTCCAATAAAAACACTAATTTTCTTCTTATTGTTCTTACAGTCACTCTTTGTAACACCAACTCTATCAAAGCCACCATACAACTGTTTCAATAACCTAAAACCGATTGCAGGACCAAAATTTGCATTCGAAACTTGGTAAAGAAAATGCTGCTTTGTATATCCCATATTCTTAGAATTCTTCATAAAAATCATATCCTTTTCTGCTACGAGAGGATGGTTATGACCGTCTTCAAAATTAGTAACTTCATAAACATTTCCAATTTTCTTAAGAGTAAGTGAGGCTAAACAGCCACATCTAAAAGAAGCCTTCCTCCTTTTTTGCTTATTCTTAAACTCACCAAACTTAATAGAACCATTACTGCATTCACCTTCTTCAGAGTTATTGGCATTTGAATTTTCATCTACAGATTTCCCTTTTAAAGGTAACCCTTCTCTTGAGCAATAGAAGTATTTTATAGTTGTCTCTTTCGTACCTGCAGCCTGGTACTATCCACCTTTCCTAATGTCAAAACCGCCTTTTTTACCATAAGCTACGTAGAAACTATAAGCCTGATCAATTGAAACAAACTGACAACCTTTTATAGGTTTTTCGCCGCAATCAGGATACCATGTCCTATTGCCATTATCGTCACAAATATAATAACCAACATGATCTCTAACTCGAACACTTTCCACCTCAACATCTGAAAGGATTGCATCATAGTTTTAAATACATTGCATCACATATAAAAAATCATTGCTGAGATTTTAAAAACTCAAAAAAAAAAAAAAAAAAAACCCTATCTACTAGTACATCAAACTCTTAAATCCACTACATAATAATATTAAAGATAGTAATAAAATTTCAAAAAGTACAATAATATAAATAAGTGCATCATAGAATTATTTCTAGTGCATCACAATTATAAAAACTCAAAATGTTGAAATTTAATACCAGATCAAAAAAATGTACCTATAAACTAAAAACATTAGAACTAATGCATCAAAATATTACATCTAGTACATCACACATATATCAATTTATTCTATTTGAGTATGATTTGAAATTTAAATATTTTTATGACTGATATATAAACTTTGAAACTAAAAATCAAAAAATTAAAAAAACAAAACACTACACTCTAATCTATATTGCATCATACACATAAATATACTGCATCAAATACTTATAAGTAGCAATTAAAAAAAAAAAAAAAAAACAGTTAAAAAGCAATTAAGCTTGAACAAAAATCTTACTATCAGAAATTGATGATGAACTAGATTCATTATTAACAGAAACTGAGGATTCAATGGTTGATGATTGAATACACATCTTCAAAAAAGCGGTGGTAAAGGCGGTGGATCGATTGGTGGAAAGCGATGGTGAATACGGTGGAACACGGTGGGAATACGGTGGAACACGGTGGTGAAGGTGGGGAACACGGTGGTGAAGGTGGGGAAGACGGTGAATTGTGAGAGACGTGAAGGAAGAAGATTGGGGAGACGTGAATTGTGAGAGATGTAAAAAAAAAAGGATTTATATAGTGTATTGTAAATTGACGAAAATACCCCTGCAGTAATAAGAAAAGCGGGTTGACTTTGGGGGACACATGGCATGCTGTGGGGACTTCCTACACTTTTTATTATACCACCATTTTTATTTTAACCCAAACCTATATATATATATATATATATATATATATATATATATATGTATATATATATATATATATATGTATATATATATATATATGTATATGTATATATATATATATATATATATATATATATATATATATATATATATATATATATATATATATATATATATATATATATATATACATATATATATACATATATATACATATACATATACATATATATACATATACATATATATATATATATATATATATATATATATATATATATATATATATATATATATATATATATATATATATATATATATATATATAGAGAGAGAGAGAGAGAGAGAGAGAGAGAGAACTAGACTAATCCACTCCAAAAGGGTGAAGAATGGTGGGATCACCCTAGTCCCATGCATCATAAGGATGCCAACCGGACCCTCCCCCAAGGACTCGACAACTATACTCATCCACTACTAGATATTTACCCAATTAGACTCATGTTTAACCAACGCGTCTCAAATTGCCATCTCTATTGTAACTTATTGTGAACCAAGAATAGAAATATGTATGAATAAACACAATACAATAAGTAAAGGAGAGATCAAACCAAACATGATGATTTATAGTGGTTCGGTCATGAAACTTCTCTTTTGCCCTACTCCACTCCCCGAATTTTCTACTTGAGAGTTACTTCACTTGTTCAACAAGCTCCCTTCTTGGCAGAAAAAACCTAATAATTGTCGCTTATAAGTTTACCGATACTAAGCTAAATATTGAGTTTTAACTAGGTAGAACCAACCTTTCTCTTGAGGTGTTTTGGGGCCTAAACACTAACCTGACTCACTCTATTATGGTATATGATGGTGCATATTACTTTGGAGTATAGTAATGGTATATTAAAACATAAGGCTCCAAATACAAAATAAAAAACACAAAAGACTAACTCTTCTTGTGTTCTTCCATTGCTAGAGTTGATCACTTTGAATGAATTTAAAAACAATGAAATGATTAAAGATTATTATGAATGAAAAGCTTTAAGTAATGCTTGGGATATGTTTCCAAGGGGTGAATCAAATGGTAGCAAAATGGCTTGTTTAAATAGGCAAACAAGGGTTGTTCACAGACCTATACGGATCCATGGATCCTTGAATGATCCGTGCGTATACATGATCCGTGGGTCTGCAGATTTCAAAATACATATCTGTTTTGAAATGTCTTTCAACTTTTGTTTGCATTGTTTTCATTCTAGATTGTTTAGGGAAGAGTTATAGGAAAGCATGCTTGATGTTTTCCTAAATTTGTTAAACACTCAAAGGCCAAAAATAGTTAATGAGTGGTTTTATGCAAAAACACATATTATGGTTTTCTCTTTTGTTTTGGATTATTACAAATGGTAAATTCTGATTTCAAAGAAGGATGAAGTGTGCCCTAATTATTCTAGCTAGTTGTATGTGATCTAGAATGGATTATTGAATGACTTCCTTAATTGAAAGATTATGGCAAGAGTTTCCAAAATGGTGCAAGTGATTTGATCCATTATGTATGTGATATACATATCTTTGATCACTAAGCTGGTTTAGAAATGCATAATCATAGGCTGTGATTTGCGCAAAGTATAACTATTGTCTAAAACATGTTTACGTACACCGTGGTATACCAAGTTTGAGTTTTCTCATATAATCACTATATTCTCTAAGCAAATCCATCTCACTTATCCTCATAGCACATATCATACTTATCTTATAAAGCATTTAGGTCTTTAAAAAAAATACTTAAAATTCAGCATTATAAATTCTTAAGCTAAAAGTATAACTAATTAAAAAATATTTTTTAACATTAAATACAATTATAAGTTCTTAAGCTAAAAGACACATTTTCTAACATTAAATACAATCTTTAAATATAAATACTTAAAATTCAGCATTACAAGTTTTTAAGCTAAAAGTACAACTAATTAAAACACATTTATCAACATTAAATACAATACAAAGTACTATTAATGTAGTCAAGATATTTAATGTAGCCAATTAATTAACTGGTCGATAAATACATTATGCAGTTATTAAAATACCATTAAATAAAAAAATACAAATTATCAAGTATATTGTACAATCAACTTAAACACAATTTATGCATTAAATGTCACTAATACAAATAATAAAACACGTTATACAAATATTCAAACCTGAACGGGCAACGGGCCAAATGAGCTCGAGCCTGAACGGGCACGGGCTCGAGCCCGAAGGGGTCACGGGCCAACGGGCTCGAGCCCGAACGGTTTACAACTCCTAGCTATCACTTTTGCCTTTTAATGTTGTTAACATTTTTTTAGGGGCAATTCTACAAACGGACCAGTCGCTCAAAGTGGTGGGCTTTGGTGTACCTAAGTAGGTTGGTTTCTTGAAATGGCCCAAGCGACTAGCGAAGTTGACATAAGTTCGACATGTGGCACCACAAAAGTAGTGCCCAATCATTATGTCTAGGGGTTACTTTTGTGCTACTTATCACCAGCGACCTATCAAAAGTTCGAGCGACGTTCTAATAAAATTATTTTAATTTTTTTTCCCCTTCCTAACACTTCCTATCACCACCACCCTCTACCACCACACAACCATCACTACCACCCTCCACCACCACCACCACCCTCCACCACCACCACACAAACAAAAGGGAAAAAATCGAAAAAGACCTGTTTTTTAATAGTAGCTTCAGCAACTTCAACTGCTTTCATAACCTGAAACAATCCATCATTCTTAACCATCATCCCGTTAATAGTATTACCGCCAGCATAACCATTATTAACACTCAAGCCCGAGAACTGGTGACTCAATTTGCTTCCAACATCAAACCCAACACCATTTTCCATCTTCAATTCAATTCAATTAATCTCTACACTGAAAACAAATTACAAATCACTAATTCCATCACAAGAAAAATAAAAGAAAGGTCACACCGTTACCTTCAAGTAGGCTCAAATATATTATAACAAAAACCTCAATAATAGACAGATAAACAAGAATCATTCAAACCCATTAATAATATATTTTGCTGAAATAATAAGAAAGATTGCAACTTTGGTACAAGAAACTCAATAAAGATTCATACCCACAACACAAAACATCTAAATTTAAGTAACTCACATAAAGAAAAGATATTAAAAAATTAAAAATACCCATGAAATGATGAAAATAGACATGGGATTTAAAGGGTGAGCTGTGGTCGAAAGGAAATTGGTTGGAAAGAAGATAATGAGAAATTTTGGGAGCAAGTAAACAACAAGACTCTTGCTTGACTTGTTACTCGTCAAAATCTTTTTTCTAAACTTCATGTTAATCAACCTATCAAAAGCCCGAATTTGTAATAAGTGGCCATATGGTTAATCAACACTTCATGTTAGTTCAATTAATTTAGAGCGAGTGTTCTACTAATCAATCTAAACAAAAGCTCTATGGTTAATTAAACTCAAACAATCATTCATGACAAAACCCAAAATCGACCTATAAGCGCTATGATTCGAAAAATCATTCAATCACGTTTCTAGGTATGATTGTTTGTTAGAAACATGTTAAGCATAGATGTATTAACAAAACCCACTAACCAATTTAATAATATGTGTGGTGGTAGAGGTTGGTGGTGGTGGTGGAGGGTGGTGGTGATGGTTGTGTGGTGGTGGTGATGGGAAGTGTTGGGAAGGGGAAAAAAGATTAAAATAATTTTATTAGAAGGTCGCTCGAACTTTGGATAGGTCGCTGGTGATAAGTAGCACAAAAGTAACCCCTACACATAATGATTGGGCACTACTTTTGTGGTGCCACATGTCGCCCTTGGATTAAATTCGCAAGTCGCTCGGGCCATTTCAAGAAACCAACCAACTTCGGTCCTAAAAAACCCAAGCAATTGAGCGACTGAGCCAGTCTCAAATTTAGCCCATTTTTTTTAAGATACCGGCTGCTGCAACGCGCGGGTACCAACTAGTTAGTTTAGATTATGCAACGTATTATTTTTTTTAAGAGATTTTGCCATGTTCATATATATATATATATATATATATATATATATATATATATATATATATATACCATGTTCGACATAATCAAATCCATTCAATAATCCAACCCTTGAAATTTGGCATGAATGATGAGGATGCGGATGAGGTTGTGGAGTAAGGTGATTAGGGCACTATTTGCAGGAAGCTAAATAGATTTTATGCAGGAAATAAAATTTATTGTTTTTATTTACGCCTTTAGAAAAAACAAACAAACTTGTAGACTTGAGATCAGTATAAACCTCATATTCTTTATAAGCCGAATAGCCAATCATTGCCATTTATTTTTTGTCAAAAGAATTTTTATTTTTATTTTATTTTTTTATTTATTTATTATTTTTTTTGATAAAAAATATTGTAAACGGTAAATCGTTGAGTATCAAAAAATACACCAACCATCTAGACATTTTTTTTTTTTTTTTTTTTTTTTTTTTTTTTTTTTTTTTTAATTCAGTAGATGGGCACTTCGATATAGTTTTGATGAACTTTTTTATTTTGGAGTTTTGTTTTAGTGTTAAAGTTTGTGTCTGGAAAAATCACATATGATTTATATCTTAGGAATCACGTGTGATTTGTATTTTAGGTGTCAGTGTGATTTTATATAAATCACATGTGATTTCATAAAATCACATGATTTTTAAATAACAAATCGCATGTGATTTTTTCAGACGTAAATTTCAACATTTAAGAAAAAATATCGAAAAAAAATTCGTTGAAAGTATATACAAGGTGCCACTCTATAGAAAGATAATTTAATTTCGTTGTGATAATATGATTCTTTTCTCATAACGACTAACTATTTGTGAGATATTTAATTATTTTAAAAAGAATGGAAGTGAGTTTTTTTGTTAAAAATAAAAGGCTGCTATTGGTTTATTGGCTGCATAAAGAACTTTTCTCTTGGATTTGATTGTCTTAAACAATATTTTTGATACAAAAAATCACATAATAACATTATTTCAAATTAACGATTTCTCTACGTTTTGTTATTGATAAATAAAAAGATAGTACCATCATGTAGTCTAGTGCAACAACTATGAAAGCATGTTGAAATACATGTTTTATATAGCTAAAAAAAAATTGTTCTTGGTTTTAGGAGAATTGTGAGAAAGATTTTTAGTCACACATTCTGAATTAGAGGAGAAAATTTTAAAAAAATGTATCTAATAGATGCATCTGAAATGTGTGGTTAGCCTTCTCATTCTAATGTTACTTCTCATTTTTTTTTTTTTTTTTTTGGACCAGCAATGTTACTTCTCATTTGATCCTAACACTTTGTTTTTAATGATATATAACAAGTTTTTCTCGTTGTTGTATTCAGATTGACCCCCATAGACTCCGCTACAAAGATGATATATGAAGAAGATTTAGCAGTTCACTTTGAGGAATAATACCATTTTTTTGCAAAGTTATAACCACAACGTTGCTCTCTGTGAGTTCTTTGAGTTTTGAAAGAAAAATTTCAAACCCCACTATTAAACATTTGATAAAGATTTTATCATACTATATTTTATATGTTTTTTTTTTAATGAGAGGACTATAGTTTTTAAGCAGGGCTGGCAATTGTCGACACGACACGATAAACGACACGAACCCGACACGAAGTTAAACAGATTTGGGTTGTGGGTAAACAGGTTTGGGTCAAAAACAGGTCAACCCGTCTAACCCGTTTAATAAATGGGTCGTGTTTGGGTTGTGTAAATATTAAACAGGTCAACCCGTGAACCCGTTTAAATATATAAGACTCTTAAAATAAAATATATAACATGCCTTTTTTATGTTTGATGTGGATTAAATGTATTATGTGATGTACTTAATTGATTGAATTACAATTATACCTCATATATCATAGAAATTGACGCTTATAGCTGAAAAAATTGTCGTATAGTTATTTGTCTGTTATTTTTATCATATTTTAAATCTTTATATCATTTTGGCATTTAAGCTAGTTAAATCAATAAACCACCAACCTTATTTGCTACTTGACCTATTTATTTAAATGGGTTAAGCGGGTCAAAAATGGGTTACACGTGTTATGCAGGTGCGGGTTAGGGTTGAGTTTCTTGACACGATTAATAAATGGGTCGTGTTTGGGTAGAGGTTATACTAACCCGCCAACACGCGAACCCGAATAGGTTAACACGAACACGACTCGATTGACACCCCTATTTTTAAGTGACATATTCGTTAAATTCCCCATAATGGAAACAAGCCCATGTCTCCATCTTTCGCTAGAGACCAACCACAATCATAGACTTTCGGAACATGACAGCATTATATAGGGGATTAGCTAAGGAGTCATAAAAACCCTCAAGTCAAAGTTGGAAATAAGCAAACAAAAAATGCTGCTTTTGAATCAGTCAGCTGAAGATAATGTTCTGCTTTTGACAAAAACACACACACACACACACACACAACTATTTCTAATACTACAAATCCACAGTCAAACTCATAAAAGGATGAAATGAGTGGTGACAACAATTCACCTAAAAGGCTTCTTTTAAAAGGATGACAGTTTATCTCTACAGTTGACTTTAACTTCAGTCAAGTAATGGTATTATCAATCTATGTTTTAATATATAGTTGAGTAAAACTTAAATCGTTGCAAAGTTTGAATGCTGTATTGTTTTTTGAATGAGTCAATGAGCAAAATTCTTAGGATGACTAGGAAAGCAAAGTTGGACTTGTTATTCAAATGATAATAGAATGTTGACCCAAAAAAATCAAATTGGCAACCATAGAAATAGACAAATATAGGTAAATTAAGTTTGAGATATTGTAGAAAAAAAAACATGCAATTGTCATGGGAAACATTTAGTGTAATTGTCACAAGACTCCTTAACACAACAGTTTTTAGGAATAATTAAACATTAATGTTACACAATGGATGCATAGCAACATCCAAGAAGCTGAAATGGATCAAAATTTAATAAAGTTGCTATGAAAGAAAGTAAATTCACCTAATCTGATAACAAACTCAAAAGCAAGACAAGTTTGCACACCTCTTGTACTTTTCTTATGCATCTTGTGAAGAAGAAGAAGAAGAAGCTTGTCTAACTCTTCGTTGATGGACATCCCAATTGTACACCCGAGCAATCGTAACCTAAATACACAAGTAATAGCCAAAAGGATAAACTTAAATTACTTATAAAGGTGTGAGAGTTGGCTCTTGATTTGTGTCATTTAACTTTATCGTTTCATTGGGCTATGAAGAAAAGAAACATGCAATCAGGTTGGTATTTGCTATAGACAGAATTGAGATGGGGCAAATAACTTGAAGAATGAAGATTCGATTGATATGGTATAACAGGAATACAAGACAAGTTTTTAAATAATCAACTTTTTAGTCTTTGTTCTTCATAAGAAAACCCAAGTTTTAGAACAATCAATTTTGAAAAATCAAACAAGTTAAAAGAAAAAAGGGAGGGGGGTTATTCGTCCAAATTCATTTATTTTTACAGGATGCAAACATTTCTTTTCTGCATTTCTGTAATAACAATAAATGGTTTGCAATAATAAGGGGGTCTCTGGGATTGCGTTATGAAACTGATTATCTGATTTAGGGGTGGCAATTCAGGTCGGGTTCGGGTTGGCGGGTCAGAAAACCCAACCCGAACCTGACCCATTTAAATCATCAGGTCAGCTATGTCAACCCGAACCTGTTTACACGTAACCCGAACCTGACCCATTTAACCCATATATACTTGGGTTGACAGGTTAAATAGGTTCCACGGGTTGAATATGTTAAACTGGTTTCGGGTTGACCTATTTAATCCGTTTTATATACAAAAGTTAGCACATTACACTAGTTAAATGGGTTAAACGGGTTAGCGGGTCAACCTGTTTAACCTATTTAACCCGTATAATTAAATATAAATAATTTTTAATTAAGAAAAAAAAATTAAACGGGTTGGCGGGTCGACCAGTTTATTTTATTCCCAACCCGAACCTGACCTGTTTAATAAACGGGTGAGACATGTCGACCCAAACCTGACCCAAAATCTATTTAGCTCAACCCGAAGGTCGGGTTTCGAGTCGGGTCAGAAATTGCCACCCCATTCTGATTATTGCGTTTTGAAAACGCAAATAATCAGTTGAGTGTTTCGGAAAATCAACAGGAAAAGTGATTTTCTGCGTTATGAACCCTCCAAAACGCAGTTTTCTTACAGCAGGTAAGGACCTACAGCTACAAAACGTGGTTTTGCTTTCTCCATGGAAATTACCCAATTGCCCCTTCTTTGTTAAAGCACACAGATTATCAAATATCCATTTCCTTTCTTTCGATACTCCAAAATCACTATTTTTATTTTCTTCTAAAAAACCAGTTTATAATCTATCAATCAGACAATTCTTACATATCGAATCTTTGGAACGATGAGGGCATGCGGCAATGGAGGTTGTGACGTTTGTTATTTTTTTGGTCATCGTGGTGTTGATGATGTTTGTTGGGAAGGTGTTACGGAACAATAATGTTTGTGCATGTTTTTGGAATGACAAGGGCATACAGTGATGAAGTTCATGTGGATGCTAGTAATTTGTAAACAGTTTTACAGTTTATAAATTTATTTACTCGTATATGTTAAATTTATGACAAAAAATAGATTGTTACATACACCATAATCTGATTTGCCAATAACTGAATAATGCAAATGTCTATTTTGGTCATTTTACTTATTATATTACATAATAATCTAATTTGCTAAACACTAAAAAACTGATTATTGTGTTATCATACACCATAATCAAAACAATTTGTAACCGCTGACTATCTAATTATCCGTTCAAAACGCATAATCATTTTCAACAAGCAAACCCAAACACCCCCTAAGATGTACTGTAAGTTACTCACTTCGGTCGTTTTATAACTGTTACTGAGATTATAAAATAGCATTTGAGGTAGATTACATGATAAATTTTGCTTGTAGGTTCACCATGCATTGGTGAGAGACGTTTTTCTTAATCACTGGAGTATTTGTTATGTGACACATCCCAAATAGAAAAGGTTGGTTGTAGGGCTGAGCATTGGGTCAAAACCGAACCGAACCAACCAAAACCAAACAGAACCGAAAACCGATTTGTGGAAGACATGAACCTAGAACCGAACCAAAGTGACTCGGTTCGGTTCGCTTTTGTGTCGGTCAGTTCGATTCAGTTCGGTTTATATGGTTTAGGTGTGTTTTTCTCGGTTTTGGCTAGAACTGAACTGAACCAAAACCAAAATTCCTGAAATTCTAAAAATATAGAACCGAAATCGAACCGAATATGGTCGGTTCGGTTTCGGTCGGACCGTTTGGCTCGGTTTTCCGGTTCGGTTCGATTTTCTGTCTCTTTTGGCTCAGCCCTAGTTGGTTGTGTGAGTGAGTATATCAAACTTTGGATTTAATTAGTAAGGGTATATTTATAAAGTCAAAACTATTTGGTTTCTTTAAATAATAGTACTATGAAACTTCAGAGATAAATCAGAATGAATTTTACAGACTACAAATAAATAAAGCAATGAAGGACATGAAAGTGGTACCTGGGTAATGGTAACTTGATCTCGTAAGAACTGCAAATCACCAACTAGCACTTCTAAACTAGCTTTTGCATTTTCCAAGTTGTTCCGCAGCAGAGAAGTGGCCTGCATTTGTTCATGTTCAGATGTTAAACAGATTTACCGCATGCAGATGAAAGGCAACTAGAGGTGTTTATTTCGACCCTTCTACCTAATAACGCGTTGATTTTGGTTATATTCTAACTCCAAAAATGGGTAGAGTTTACAGCTCCACATGTTTTATTAACAAACTTGGATTATAATTTTAGAGTATAGTTTATGTGATTACACTTAATAGAATATTTGTATAATTAACTCAGAGGAACAAAAAACTAGTGATGGGTTGACCTGGGCCAATCCATTTTGACCCGTACCAACCCACCCTTTTTGCCACTTCTACAGCCTAAGAAGTACCTCTTCACATGAGTACTCTAACATAACATTTGCTCCCAACCATAAGCACACCGAATCCGTATTATCAATCCGAGCCCGCGCATAGATACCTTCAGAGACTTCAAAATCTGTAAGCAACACCTGTAATAAACAAATAGGTGATGAACATATATATTCACATAATAGTTTTGGGGCAAAATTGCTAACAACAAACACTGATGACGTATATTCTGTACATTGTGCAAAAGGAGCTCTAACAGGTGACTGCAAAGTTTATAATATTTGTAATATGTACTAATATGTTTTGAATATGAAAGAGCATTAATCATAATGGAACGCATTTTCTGTATTCAGCTAAGGTCCCAGAAGTCTCTCTCTGCTATAACCCTCAACTCACATGAGAAATGTAATGATGCAAGGAAAATTCAGATTATGGGTATCCGTGTGGGACCCACATAGACGGAAATTTCAGAATATGGGGCCGGTATATGGATGTTTTGGCCCTGTTCTTCACTTACAAACCCTTAAAACTGGATATTTTGGTCCACGCTCTTTATGTCTAATCCCGCATCCACATGGGTTAATAAAATCCCATACACTGGGTTCCATTGGTGTTGGCAATATAAATCTTGATATGGGTAGCACCTAGGGCCAAAATGCACTTGATTAAAAGTTGAACACAATTTAAGGTAAAAAGGATCTTCATTCTATAGTGTAAGGGAAGAAAGAACAATGCGCTTTGTTCATTTGCTCCATGCGACAGCCCTCTCAATACCATATTGGAGCTTTGTAACTAGTGGCCTCCTGTCGGTAGAGCCTTTTCCGAGTGCATGGAGCTCAAACGAGGAAGAGGTTAGTGGTTATCGTCTATAATGCTAATTTCTCTTTTTGTGATACCCCAATTCCTAGGGTGAGAAAAAGATAAGAAAAAGTCAAGTGTTCTCTTGGTTTCCCCTCCTGTTGCTTCTAAAGACTGCCCTCATCTAAAGTCCAAACTATCAGAAACAGATAACTTCTTGTCTTCTACAGTTTCGTCATTCAAAGTCATAAAACGTAGGTTATTTTTACTATTTTCAACTTAGCAAATTGTGGATTTCCATTGCTTCTTTTTCTATTATTAGGCCCAAATTGTCCCTCGTGTTTCCTGTTCTTGTATTCCAATGAATATGTGGTGAATAATTTGGGCGTATGGTTAAGCCAAAAGGGATGTGCACCTCCTATTAACTTTAACCAAAAGCACCTAATAGGCTAATACAAGGAAGTGGCAGGGAGAAACGAAACCTGGATGGGCAATATGTTTGGAGGTCCAACATACCAAGCAACTATGAAGGGCAAACGGGAAAGATGGTTGCATTCAGGATTCTTAAAAAACAAACATCTACAGATACGATGGGAAACTTAAATTAGATGACCTCTGGAACTTTGTTATCTTATCCCTTCCTCTGAGTACTATATATCAAGTTTAATCTCCTCAATACTGCCACTTCCCATGCCCTAAGCATATCTAACACACAACACTATGTTGCTTGGCAAACAACTAGAGTAGAAGAAAGCTAGCATATCAATAATACTGCACTTGCCCATCATTTGTGCATCAACTCAAAGAACCTTCTCCTGTCCCTTAAAAAGTGCCACACATGGATCTGTCTAGTTTCATTTAACCTATAAGACGTCTACAAAGTTCCTCTTTTGCAACAAAGTTAGCCTTCGGGCTAGGGCAAATCCCTGCATCTGCTGAAGCTAAGGCATATCAAGAGGTTGAATTACTTCTGCAATACCCTTTATTATAAAGCGAACTCCTAATATGAGGCTAACGTTAGTTACACATTTCAATATTGCGTGTATAAATTCCAGATGATGAAGGCGAAAGAAGTATTCTTTAGAAGAAGAAAAAAAAAAAAAAAAAAACAACAATTTTGGTTTGTGATGACCCTAATAATATATATATATATATATATATATATATATATATATATATATATATATATAAAGTTCATTTCAGTTGAGGTTGTAGCTTCAATTCTTTTCTCAGATAGTTTTAACCACTTCCCAGAGGCCGTGGAATACCAACATATATACTAGGCTTCCATGCCTGAGAGCACAACTGGCATACGCTATATGTAACCAAACCATTTCAAATTTTAGATGACCTTCTATCGGTTAATTTCTTAAAGGGCTTGTATCCTAATCTACCATTGCATAACCAATCATCCATAGTTGTATATTCTGTAGTTCTACGACGTATCTCAGCCAATAATATAATCTTAGCCTGCATAATTTAGGATAGTGACCTAATAGGTCCCCAACAATCCCCACTTTTTAAGTTATAGTACATGCTCAATCAAGCGATGTCCGCGCATCATATTCCTCTGACCTGAATTGAGCTTGTAAATTGCACCATATACAACACAGCAAAAACAACAACAACAATACCCAATCCCGTATAAATTGCATCATATACACCATATCAGAAAAAGAAAGTATACTCTCATGTTTTCAAGTATATTTCAGGAATTCTGTTTCAAACTATAAATCTTTATCTAATCAAATAATATAAACAAAAATACCTAGATAATTATGTAGTCTTTTTTAATGACAGACTGCTCAATAATGAAAAAAACCTGAACTCCCAATCCCGAGTCAGATTAAGCAGGAGAATTACCAACCAGATACCAAGTGTCTTACCACAAATGAGTGAAACGGAAACTATTTGCAAACCAGGCATACAAGATCATTTCTCAAAGACATTACTATAAAACAAATTAATGATAGAAGATAAAAGGATAAATAACAAACCTCGCCACTATCCTTCTTAGCTTGTAAAGTAGCAACAACATCTAAGCACTTCTCGATATCTGGAACCTTCGCCTGTTAAGAATAGAGCAAAGATGTAAATCAAGCATATCTATGTTTACGCATATGGAATCAAGCATAGATAGAAATATTCTAATCTGCCTTTTGGTGTCATCTTCTCACATATATTCATGTAAGAAGGAAACAAGATTGAGTTGATTATGGGGTTAATCATGAGTAAAGATGCTTATCAAGAATAAGATTATTAGATCATCATTAAAACATTAAACTTATGTTAATTGTTCAACATGTGTCCCTAATATACTGCCCTAGTTATACTCTAGAAGTTCTTTGATGCGGAAGAGGCTTAAGCCTATATAGCCAAATCCAATCACACAGCAATTTTCATACATGTTCTCAAATAGTTAAAGAACCGAACATGAAACATCCCTTATGATGCCTAGGGGTTAAAACTTAGAAGGCATCACCAAATCCACCCCACAGCAACCAGAGTTGAAGTCACACAGAAATCATTTTTCAGTGTAAAATTTGTTTTGACTAAGACACCTGAGCCATGTAGAGGACAGAAAGAGGTCTTTACATAGGTTATCATTGGCCTTAAAGGGAGCAAAATTTGGTGCAAAAGATAATGGAAGTTTCGATGATCAGAGATAACAACAGTGTAAAATCCTCTCTGATTTGGGATCTACATGTAATGAGTAGCTACCAAACACACCACTACTACTATCAAACCATAAATATTACATGCTTTGACACCTGCATTGGTTCAAAAAGATATAAAAGTTACTCTTCTATGAAAATGATTCAACATTTCACATCTTCACTAATCTCAAACTGACGTGACACATTCATATATGATTACAATTGCTGCAACCATGAATAGTTTCCTACTCTTTCTATTATTTCCAGAAAATTTTGTAACTTTTATATTTTCATATTTCAAATTCTGTGTATACATCTAAATTCAGCCAGCAACTTTCAGCGTCTTCAGTTCAGATCAGTGTGCCTACTAACAGTGCATTATTACTCATCCAAAGATACCATGTGATCTTGGAAACGGCTTGGATTATGATATAGACCAAACAAGTAGCAAAAGTAATTTATTCTATAAGCAATAGAAAGAGAAATCCTTTAGAAGTCAAGACATGTACTACATTAATACCAACTTCGCTCATTAAGAATTGTGACACCTGTTTTTCATTAAATCATGTCAGCCCCAGTCCACTCTAATTATCGACAAATCATTACCAATTAGGATGACTTTAACTAAAGTAATTGCTCTTCAAAATATGGCATGCTCAATTTATGTTCATTTCAGTGTAGAGTTCATTCAATATGAATAGTACCTGAAGATCTCTCTGCTGAGCAAGAAGTTTCATCTCAACCACTTTGTATTGCTGAAGCCTGCACATATAACAAAAACCGTCAAAAAAAAAATTAAAAAATTAAGGACGCACGTTAACTTTTGCAGGGTCATAAGAATAGTTTGAACTTTGAAACTGAGATGAATCAACTTAACTTTGAACATGAGAAAAAGTAGCATTTGGTACACCAAGCAAAAAATTAAACATTTTTAAGAATGCATACATCGATAATTGTTTCATGAATCGCTATTAGCAACAACAAATGGTCTCTCAGACCATCTGTATTGCCCTATGCTAAAAGCATACAGATCAATCCACAAACATATTCATAAATCATAAGTTTATTATGACATAATAAGCTTATATAAGTCGAAAGGTTTCAGAATAAGCCACGAAAAGTGAGCTTATGTAACATAAGCCCCAAACCAAATAAGCCATAAGCCGGCTATATAAGCTGAAACAAAGCCAACGAAAAGTGAGCTTATGTAACATAAGCCCCAAACCAAATAAGCCCATAAGCCGGCTATATAAGGCAAAACAAACACCCCCTAAGTTTATTATGATATGATAAACTTATACAAAAGCCCAAAAGTCTTAAAATAAGCCGAAATGAAATAAGGTCATAAGGCCACATATAAGCTTAAACAAACAGCCAGTTAATAGTAAAACCTAATGTGAAAAGTATTATGGTCATATAAAAGACCTTTCTTGAAGGAAGTTGAGAGTGGAGTTAACATCAAGACCCAATTGATTCAAATAAGCTTCCACATCTTTTACGAATGATGCTCCTGGTATCCCCCTCCTTTCCCCCGCCGCCACTTCTGTTACTGCTGATGATGACGATGATGTTGCGGCCATTGCTGATTGTAGAAAACAAAGAGGCTGCTGCTGGCTGTGTTTTCGATTGATCACAAGAGTCTAGTCACTGTTGTATTTACTTCCTTTTTTTTTTTTTTTTTTTTAAAGTAGGTTGGTTACAAGTTGTATTCGGATTAATGATATAAGTTAAGCAGGTTTATGTGAAGGTTTTATTTGGGTTATGTTTAGCGCAAAGCTTTTTGGAGCTTTTTGGGGTGATGAGCAGTGAGCAATGAACTTTTTGATTTTCAGTGTTCGTTTGGCAAAAGAGCGGTGAGCTTTGCTATTTTTTAAAAAAGTTCATTTTTCCAATGCTTCTTTAAGAAGAGGTGAGCAATGAGCTGTGGCTACAGCTCACAGCTCACAGCTAATTTTGCCAAACATAGCCTAAGTCCACTTATTAGAATTAGCAAACTTATTTTTTTTTCACAATATAGGTTATGAAACTTGTTATAGCCTGGTAATATCACTATTATGATTGGCTGATTTTTCACTTTGTGTAAGTTTAATTATCTTCATCCTAGGTGTAATTTCCGGTTAGGATATATGTTGGGTGAGTTTTTATGACCCGATTTATTGGATCTTGTTTACCCTAAATAAAAAACACAACAACACAAATCACATAACACATACAAATTATAAACCTTAAATCTTTGATCAAACATGTCTTCTCATTTTTCAAATGAAACCTGCAAATGTGACAAACCGTCAAAAGTTCTAACACTCCCTCTAACCCTGCACGAAGATTTCTTGTTTGCTAAAATCAGTCGGTATTTCATTATTCCCTTTTTGTTTTTGACACTCTAATTATGTTTTATTGAATAGTATATTGGTATTGTTGATTGCAGAAACCTGGTAAGAAGAAATGTGATAAATGGGATTGGTTCGATCCAAAAGTTGAATGTGATTGGTATAAGATGCATTTGTACGAGATGTACAGTCAACTTACTCCTCATCAAAGTCGTCAAGTTCAACCATAAATAACATGTCAAGCAAGGATTGAAGAGTTGGAAGCTGATTTGCAACAATCTGTTAAAAATATCAGTTTTTGGAAGTCAACCTTTTGTGTTTTTGCAATTGTTGTTTCTTTGGTCCTTGCAATGAAGTAGGCATAGAACACATTTTCATCTTGGGTAGCTTTTGTTGTTGTGTAGGCCATTAATTTGTTGGTATTGACTTTTGTAAAGTCAAACTGTTAGAAATTAATTTGTTGGTATTGACTTTTGTAAAGTCAAACTGTTAGAAATGTTTAGTGCTAGTAGTTTGGGCATTAGTTTCAATAGTAATGGTTCTTTAATCCTTGTAAACTCAATATTTTGTAATATGGTTGAATGCAATGAAAGAATGTTTTGATGTGTATATTTCTTTGTTACCTTGATCAGAATATGCAAGAATGGTTCATGTTCATGTGGTTGTATGCAAGAATGGTTCATGGGCATTAGTTCATGTGGTTGTATGCTAGATCAGTAGTATGCAACATATACCAGTTGTGTTGTATGCTTGATCATTAGTTCATGTGGTTGTATGCTAGATCAGTGAATATTTATTTGTTGCCTTGATCACTAGTATGCAACATATACCATGATCAAATTCATAACCTAAATACAACAACATGATAAAATTCAGAACCTAAATATAGGACCATGATAAAATTCAGACCCTAAATATAGTATTGTGATCAAAATCAAAACCTAAATATAGTCATATGCAGAACCTATGCCATTTGCAGCACCATGATCATATGCAAAAACATATGCCATTTGCAGCACCATGAACATATGCAGAACCTAAATTCAGTCAAACCATATGTAGAAATAGCAAAGGACCATACATAGATGCATTTTGTATTACTAATAGGGGTACAAAAGATTAATTGTTATAGGGTATAACCCATACATAAACCACTACCATCCATCATAAACAGTTAAACTATCATCAAAAGCTATATATCCAAGGATTTTTCAAGTACCATTGATGCGTGTGTATATCGTTGTAGAATAGGTTATATCTATCAAGTTTTAAATTTATATTTAGCAGATTTATCCTATAACACACACTAACGAGTAGTGTACCCGATCAATGTAGCTAGTTGGTAAGTAGAGTGTCGAACACTAAGAGTGGAACGTTAACCTCTGCAGCTAACAATCTGCAGCTAACAATATGCAGGTCAGCCGGATCCTTCAGTTTATACTGGTCGGATCCCTTTTTCAAAGGAACTGGCGGATCCGGGCAAACAGAGTACTAACCAAAATTTTATGCAAAAATTTTTTTCAGCAAAAGGACGATATAGACATGTTTTTATAACCCTTGTCTTGTAGATTTTCAAAAATACACATGGAGTACCTAAACGCCCTCATTTAGGGGGAGCTCTCGTCTGAGCTTAAACCATTGCAAGAACTTGCAATAACCACGTCTTAGCCTTCATAATTACTTGACGTCCTCATCAAGGGGGAGCAACCGTCAAGGGGGAGCAACTAAGAAACTACTTTATCTCTATACTCCCTTGTACATTTCTTTCACATTTTTTTTTCGTTCTAAAAACTTGCATTCGGGTTAGTTTCTTTTTGACACTCTTTTTGTTTCGACAAAAAAGGGGGAGAAAGAGTAAAAAGTGTAACACCCCCAAAAATTTGTTTTGACAGCGGAAGACTAATTTGGGTGTTACGTTGAGGATCACAGTCATTATTATAAAAACGACTAAAAAAATGTCTTTTTGAGCTCATATTATTGAATTCAAAAGCAAGGATGTTTAATAGTTATTACATTACATCATTGGTTTGAAAGTGACTGTTTGTTTATTTGTTACACCACTTACACGAGGTCAAATGCCCACTCCATGCCTCCTGAGCTTTGCTTCAATTACCTGAGATACATGCTAAAAAGTCAACAAAATTGTTGAGTGAATCCATAGCGTTTAAGTTTAAAAACAGATGAACACATTCCAAGTATTTCAAAAGCAGTTCAGTTGTATAGTTTCCGTATGCTATTGCCATAAGTCTCATGAACTCAACGTTAACAAGTATGTGAGCCATCATAAGGACATCACATAGAATGAGGTGCCCTTGGGTAGGAGTTTGCCAATTCTCCTAGTGTGTCAAATAAAGTGCATTTGTCTACCAAATTCCGGCTAGAACAAATGGGTATATCAAGCACCAAGAGATCTATTCACAGTATTCGCGTTCACTTCTGCTGAAGCAAGTGACTAAGGTTCATTATGGAAGGGACTTTCAAATAGTGGCACAGTTGTCTTATGCAATATTCCGTTCGCATACATAAAGTGAAATACTTGTGTTCAAAAAGTAGCATGTGTCCCACCCACATAGTTGTAAAGCATATAAAAAGTGTGGGACTATAGACTCACCTCGAATGAGTGTGTAGGTAGGCAAATAAATAAGTTCAAGTGCAACTGGTGAATGGCTCTAACACGCAACCTGGATATTATGAGAAACCTCAGTTTCTTGTGATAGAGTTGGTTTGCATACGTGTATAATGCTTGAAGTTCAAGAACAATATTACACGTAATATTGTCTTGTCTTTATGTGTCGCGGTTAAGTCATGCCAGACTTAATGAGTTGTGTTACCCTTTCAGGGTATGAGTGTTTATTCTGTTCTATGTTCTTGGTGAAAGTTTATTCAGTAAACCTTAAGATTCCCAAAGGTTTACACTTTAACGTTTGTAGTGAAACTTTACAGTTTCAGTCCTTGAGCTTTGTGAAAGTGACATATGGGTATAATATGTCAGAGGTGATCTTTTTTTATCTAGTTAATCCTCAAATATTCACTTTTGTATTATTAAGATTACCATTTTATCAAGTTTAGTGAAATTACACTCTTAACCCCTATACTTTATAAAGTTTATATTTATAACCCATAAGTTTATAAAAATGACATTTAAATACCCTAAGTTCATTATTACTTCATGTATAACCTTACTTTGTCAATATAACAGTTTTGACACCTTGGTTCCAATATTTACACAATTAGTCCTTGTACTTTCAAAATTGACACCTTTAGTCCTTGTAAAATGTATATTTACATTTTTAATACTTATAATATCAATTTAATCAATAAATGACAGAAATATTCCAAAGATACTGTTTTCACATCAAATTTACAGAATTTACAGTTTTGGCCCTTGTAGTTTAGGAAGTTTACAAAACTAGTCCTTTATGTATAAAATGTTCATTTTAGGTCCTTATACCTTCAAATTTACACAAGTGACTCAAAATACTTTATATTTACTGTTAATAACCTCAACTTACAAAAATTACAGTTTCTACCCTTAGTTTCCCATATTGACAATTTTAGTCCTTTAACTTTGTATCTTTTGCATTTTTAGTCCAAAATACACTTTTAGCTTATGAACTCTTCTCTTTTAGATTATTATATTCCTAGAAGCTCATAGGAGCTGTGGTGAGCTTATTTGATAGCTTATATTAGCTTAAAGCTTATTTTTCAAGTTAAACGGGCTTAGTGGCCAGTTAAGGCCCATAGGGTGTTCTGTGGGTCCAGTGGGCTCCCAACTGGTTGGAGGGGTTCTTGGGCTCAGGTTTGACCTTGCCATGATGAGGAGGGGGTTGGTGGACTGAGGAGCAAGCCACACGTTTGGTTCAGTTTGATGGGCTTAAGCCTATTAAGGGTGCTTGGTTACTTTCTGTGAACGAGAGAAAGGCTCAAGCTTTGAGCTTGTGAGGCAGCTTTTACAAGCTTGTGAGTGAGTGTGTTTGGTGTAGCTTGTTTCTTAAGGTTCCAAAGTATTAGTTAGTACAAAAATATGTATATGCTATACGTATATATTTCGCTTAACGAGACCAAAGTGAAAGGAGTATTTACGTATTAAATACTTAGAATTTATATAACTGTTTTCAACTTAAGGTGTGTGGAAAACTAGAAGGGGGTTGAATAGTTTACCGATTTTAACTTAGTTATATTTATAAAACTTTTCGTGTAATCAAGATATAGTGTAAACGACAATATGTAATATGCAAGATAGAGAAAGAAACAATCAAACCACAACACGATAGTTTATCGTGGTTCGACTACAAGGACTCTTTTTCCTTGCCCTACTCTACGCCTTGAGTTCTCCAACTCGAGAGTTTCTTTCACTAGTCAACAAGCTCCTTTAACCGGCGAAGAAAACCTTACACGTCGCTTACATACAATTACCGACACAAAGCTAGATGTCGAGTTCTTTTACAAGGGTACAACTACTCCCGTTACACTATGTATTTTAAGGCCTAAAATACAAACCGATCACTTACTGAAAACACAAAATGAATGAATGTATAAACCTCACAAGTTTACACAAGACTAATCTAACAAGGCTTGCAATGTTATGTTGAACCTTGTAACTTTTGGTTATGAACTTGTGATCTTCTTTGCTACAAAAGATCTAACAAATGAAAATGAAATGTTAAGATTTTAGATGCAATGAGAATGTATGTGTGAATTATAATGAGAAGTGATCCAAGGATCTCTTGCAAGTGGCTTTGGTATTTATAGCTAAACACATCAGACCACTAGCGGATCTGGCGGAACCAAAACAAGGGTACCGCCCTTGTACCCCCAGGGTTTTGCCAGGGTCTGACAGTCAAAGCTTAGAAGAAATCTTTTCATATCAAGCAATGTCAAATCATGTTTCAATAAGTCAACACACTATGGATTGAGTAAGAGACTATCCAAATGTGTAAGAGATCATTATGGAAAGTCAACTACTAGATTTAGTAAGTTTTCCATAAATGCACATGATGTAAGCTATGATGTCATATTACATTTTCTATTTTTAGTAATATCAAAATGTTATGTCTAATGTAAAATGTAAATGTAGCAAGTAAAGTCTAGTTATGCAAGACTAAAACTAAAGTTGTGATTTACTAAAAACTAAAGTTTATACTTTGTCGTTAACAAAACTTAGCAAAGATCGTAAAATATAAATAACGTTTTTAGACGATATTTGTATTAACAATCTCCCCCTTTTTGTTGATGACAAAACATAAACTTTGTTTTTAAGTAAATTACAAGTTCTAGTTTTAAGTCTTTGTATTTAAACTCTTTTTACTTAATTTGATGAAAATCATTTGAAGTTTATAATTATAAGTTTAAATATATTTTCTCCCCCTTTTTGTCAAAACAAAAAGAAGAGTTGCGGAGTGGAAGATTGCACTTGCTCCCCCTTGGACAATACTCCCCCTAAATGGAGTGCCAAGGTAGGAAACATGAATTTTGATCCTACAAAAAAAATGGTTAGTTGGTGATAATGACGATTTTCGTAGCCATAACATGGGAATATGACCAAACATATCACAAGCACAAGCCATATATGAGCAACCAACAATGTAAGCAAAAATAGTAGAAAAGAAGTCATTTCAAGTAAAAAGTTGACTTTGCAAAAGTCAAATGACAAGATATGAAAAATTCTAGCCTACTTTTAGATAAAAATAAAAATAACAAAGAAAATAAAATTCCTAGTCCTATAAATAGAGGTCTCCCAAGAAATCCTTAAAATGGGGCAAAGCCTCCATAAACCGCTCTAGGATTGGTTTGGGTGAGAGAGAGCATCCAAACGCTCTAGAATATGATGGAGGGCGAAGCGGGTTTCATCTTAGACTTGATGGAGCATGATTTTCATGCTCTCACTAATTTTTGCCGTACGCTCACAATGTGAGAAACCATGGCAGGGATTAGGTAGGATAGGGTCGTTGGAAGATGGTTGTGGAGGTGGAATGGTGGTGGTTTCTTGAGTGGAGGTTGGGTTGATGATGGAGGCAAGCAAGGTGGTTTGAAACTCCATGGCTTGATGGAGACGATTATCCAACATGCTTTTGAATGCATAGAGGTTGTCAAGACGGTCGTTGATTTCCTCGTGGGAGTTAGGAAGGTTGTTCCATAACGATGCCTCAATTTCCTCATAAGAGAGAAAGAGAGACTCAAAGTGTTGGGATTGAGAGTGTGAATTTGGTTGTGATTCTTGGGGTTGTGATGGTTGGTTGTGGTTATGGTGGGTTTCTTCATAGAGAGGTCCATGGATGTCTTTGTAGATGGGGTGAAACAACAATGGTTTTGGTTGAGGTGGTGGTTGTTGTTGAGTTGGTTGTTCTTGTTTAAACGGTATATGGAGCTCAAAGAATGCACGGGTTTGTTCATGTGCCATTTCTTCCATAGAACCAAAAGATGGCAATGGTGGTGGAGATGGTGAGCTAGAGAAGAGATGATTAAGATCATCTAGGAACGGAGTTGGTGATGTTGGTGGAGTACCAAATAGCTCCATTGGTTCAAGTTTCGGTGATTTGGGTGGTGATGGTGACTTGAATGGTTGAGTTGGAGCCGGTGGTGGACTTGGGTCAACGGGTGTTTTGGTTGGAGGTGGAGTGGTGATCATATGATTGAATTTTGGTGATGGTGTGGGAGTTGCAAGATTCAAGAAGTTTTCATCTTTGATGGGTGAGGAAATGATGAGTGGTGATTCATCCGAAGATGAGGAGCTAAGATGAATGGTAGTGTTACAACAAAAATTTTTTACACTTATTCGGGCGGTTCGCCTAATGGGTCGTGGTGGAGAGTTGATTGTTGACTTTGTCATTGGCAAATATGGTGATTTGAAGGATAAGTTTCAGAGATTTGAGAAGTGGTGGTGTGATTTGAGAGTGTTCTAAGATGGTCAAATTTATAGAGTTGAAGAATTGTGGAAGGAGTGTTTGGAAGTGATGTTTAACCATACAAAAATGGAGGTTTCTAATGATTTGGTATAGTTGTGAAGGTTGTCAAATCATTGGAAGTCAATCCAATAGAAGAGATGGAGTAAGAAGACCAAGATTTGCACTAAATGCTTAGTGGTCTTGTCATTGTGTTTTGACTTAGATTTTTCATGGACACCAAGGAACCTTTTGGAGGGTTCCTTGCCTTATGGGTGAGGGTTCCTTGGGTTAATTATGGTTAATTTTGAATTTTGGCGGGAAATGGATTTCTATTGATTCTAAAGCCTAAGAATGATCCTAATACAGGTAACTAGTTATTAGGTATGAGTTTCTAATCTTAAAAGATGATTTGGAGGAATGTGGATATCTAATTTAGAAAATTCTAAGAAAAATTTCTAGGTGCAATGGCGAAACCCTGGGAATATATGGCCGGAACCCTTTTTTGGGTTCCGCCATATCCGTTGGGTGAACCTGGGTTTACACAGAAATTACCTTGGCGGAACCCTATTTTTGGTTCCGCCATTTCCGCCGGTGCCCAGAATATAGACAGAGCGTATTTTTCGAGGTCGAGACGAAATCGAAAAATTTCAAAAACTCTTGGGACATAAACTTAAGGCCATATCTGGTTAGGAAATGCAAAAAATGAATGCAAAAACACTCTTACCGTTAGACTTTGATGGGGGGCTAGCGAATTTCACTATCCATAGTGAAAATTTTCATATAATAGAAAATTTGACAACATGCCAAATGTTGTCTTCCTGCATCAAATTTAGTACCAACATGTCCTAAACATACATAAGTATCCATACAAATACATAAATCCATAGTGCATATTGTTTAAGTAGCCAAATTGTTCAAAACACATCTAGTGCCAAACACCCCTACCCACATTCTCATTGTCGATCCAACTTCTTGTTGAGCTTTCCAAGGTACCTTCCAAAGCATTTGAACATCCCTTTGGTTTGCTTGAACTCCTCCGACTCATTGGGTATTTATGGAAGTTGAGAAAGGTATTCAAGAGGTGGGAGCCTAGAGTTGGGAAAATTTTCATCTTCACTCATTGAGGATGATGAAGAGGAAGTAGGAGGATGAGGGCGTTTCCCATGGGACACAGAGACTCTCCTAGAACTAAGTGGTACAAAAGTGTGTGGAATGATGGAGTAGTCTAAGCGAAGACCTCTTGGAGTTGGAGGAATGGGTGAAATATGCCTAAAGAGACGGGTTAGGAGCATTCCATACGGCATAGCCATTGTGCCATGCACGGGAATGTCTGCCATCCTTTTGGCCATATAGTAAGCCAAGTTGAAGGGTTGACGGGTTGCCAAGGAATATAGCATGTAGCAAAGGCAAGCATTGATATGATCCCTATTTCCTATTGTGCAAATGACATTGGCTCTAAGGATTTCTTCCCATTTCTTGAATTGAGGTTTTAGTTCATTGTATTCCATTCCATAAGGGTCCTTATTAACCTCATTTCCCGCACGTGTTCTCCTAGTATCGGTGGTCCTCACAAAAAGAAAGTCACGAAGCTCATCCTTTGACACAAGAGGTGTGTCATATGGATGGATGTGGTCGGTGAGAGTGTCAAGAATTTCTAGGGAGTGTTTATCACTATAGACACATGTACCATGGTTTGGGACACCTAGAATGTGAGCAAACTCATCAAGGGTGAAGGAGAAATCATGACTACTAACCGAGAAGTTGATTGACATGAAGCCATAATCATCGGTGGAAAGAATGACGGATGCATAAAACTCAAGAATGAACCTAGGACAAATAGGCTCATTGATATCTAGTAGACAATCAAAGTTAATGTTGGCAAGTTCCCTACGGAGATTGGTTCCTTCTAGGAAGGATGGATCAACGGTTCTACCCTCATGGACATAGTGTTTTTGTAAGGCTTTGAAAATGTTCACTTGATCGGGAGTAAGACCTTTGGTTTTGTGATGTTTGGGTAGGTAGTGAATGGTGTCTTTGTGGTCATAATGAGTTGCGGGAGGCATGATTATCCCTAGAAACACAAAATTGTATATTTTAGTTTAACTTGACGACAATTGCAATG
The DNA here is from genome assembly GCA_030686995.1 of Artemisia argyi. Taxonomy (NCBI): domain Eukaryota; kingdom Viridiplantae; phylum Streptophyta; class Magnoliopsida; order Asterales; family Asteraceae; genus Artemisia; species Artemisia argyi. Next base: position 65,054,310 of record CM060700.1, read on the forward strand.
TGGATATTCTAGTGTGTGCCTATATGCAAACAATGTGGAGGTGCGGTTATCTTGACTCATTTTGATGTTCAAAAACGTTTTATGATGCAAATTTTCTATAAAACTTAAGATAACCCAAACGCTCCTAATTCAATGTAGCTTCGTTTGAATGTACCCAAAAATACATATTGGTTATGTATTCCCTTTAGCATTCAAGAGACATTATGCAAGTGATGTTTTAAACATAACGTTTTTATTTTGTATTTACAATATGAGACGAAAAAATATTTGTCCTACTTGTGAGAAATTTTTGCAAGAATTTCACATGGGGTGTTTTAGTAATCATGTACATATCTTAAAAAGATGCAATTCCTAACTATGGGAAACATGATTAGTTTAGTTTAACTACTAATATCCTACATGATTTGCTTAAGTTAATGCATAACCCTAAGTTTTAGGTTTTGTGCAAGAAATAGAATTCCTAGACTCAGATCAGAAGTATAGTTATGTTTGGAATACTTACAATGGTGATTAGAGAGCAATGTATATGAAGGAAGGAGCAAATTTTCGTAGTTGTGGATGAGTGGTGAAGTGAATAGTAGCAGGTTTGAAGTGGTGATATAGAATGGGTAGAGTTTGGTTTAATATAAAATAAGAAAAATTTCCTGCAGGTCGGCGGATACGGCGGAACCAAATAAAGGGTTCCGCCCCTTATGTCTCAAGGTTCCGCCGCATCAGTAGATGTAAAAATTTTCCGGATTTGTTTTGATTTTTGTGATTTTATTCTAACGTTCAGAACTACAATGTAGGTTCCATAAGTCCTAATCTAAGCTTAAGGAGGTTAAATGGTTCTCTTTTAAGAGGTTTCGTTAGAATGTCGGCGATGTTGTTTTTGGAAGAAACTTTTTCTATAGAGATGTTTCCTTTTTGAACATTTTCACGAAGGAAATGATGACGGATTTCAATATGTTTAGTACGAGCATGTTGAACTGGATTCTTGCTAAGATCTATGGCTCTTTGTTGTCACAAAGAATGGAGATATCATTGAGTTGAATTCCGTAGTCGACTAGAGCTTGCTTCATCCAAAGAGCTTGTTGACATGCTTTTTCGGGTGTTGATATAGCGAGAGTCGTTTGTTTCTTAGAGAACCATGAGGTGAGACAATGTCCAATAAAAGTGCAAGTACCACTTGTACTTTTTCTATCAACATAGTCACCGGCATGGTCCGAGTCGGCATACACTATTGTGTCTATTCCCGTTCCTTTGGGATACCATAATCGTAAGTGTGTAGTACCCTTAATGTATCTAAAGATCCTTTTTACGGCTTCAAGATGAATTATTTTAGGATCTTCTTGAAAACGAGCACATAGACAAACACTAAACATAATGTCGGGTCTACTAGCCGTGAGGTAAAGTAGACTTCCAATCATACCTCTATATTTAGTGCTATCTACGGATTCACTTTCCTCATCTTTGGTTAGTTTAACTTTCGTGGACATAGGTGTTTTGATTGGTTTGGAATCTTCTAGACCAAATTTATTAAGCATATCCTTAATGTATTTAGATTGGTTAAAGAAGATACCATCTTCTAGTTGTTTAATTTGGAGTCCTAAGAAAAAGTTGAGTTCTCCCATCATACTCATTTCAAACTCATCATGCATGATTTTTGAGAAATCGACACACAATTCTTGACAAGTTGAACCGAATATGATGTCATCAACATAGATTTGGACTATGATAATGTGTGATCCTTTCTTCTTAGTGAAGAGAGTATTATCTACTAATCCCATGGTGTACCTATGGTCAACTAGATATGTTTTAAGTCGATCATACCATGCTTTTGGAGCTTGCTTAAGTCCGTATAAAGCCTTTTTAAGTTTATAGACATGATTAGGTTTTTCAAAATCGATGAAGCCCAGTGGGTGAGCAACATACACTTCTTCATTTATGAACCCGTTTAAGAAAAAACTTTTAACGTCCATTTGAAAGAGTTTGAAATTGTGTGCACATGCATATGCAAGTAAAATTCTTATTGACTCAATCCTAGATGCCGGAGCAAAAGTTTCATCGTAGTCAATGCCTTCTTGTTGATTATATCCTTGTGCTACTAGCCTAGCTTTATTTCTAGACACAACACCATTTTCATCCATTTTATTTCGAAAGACCCATTTTGTTCCAATTATTGTTTGACTTTGTGGTTGAGGAACTAGTGGCCAAACATCATTTCTAACAAATTGGTTTAATTCTTCTTGCATAGCTATTACCCATGATTCATCTTTTATAGCTTTGTTTATATTTTTGGGTTCAATGGTTGATACGAAACAAAAGAAGTTACTTTTATTTTGAACTTTTGATCGTAGAGTTCTTTCATCAATATTTCCTATAACACTATCTAATGGATGACTTTTAGATTCTTTGACATTTACAATCTCTTTGTTTGGTGTTACTTCTTCATCTATAATTTCTTGATTTTCAATTACTTGACTTTCGACTAAGTCATCATCTACCAAAGGTGATGTCTTAGAAGGAGGTGGACTCTCGTCAAATGTTACGTTTAACGATTCCTCGACTCTTAGGGTTTCTTTGTTTAATGCAATATAAGCTTTACTACTTTGTGAATATCCAAGAAATACACCTTCATAAGACTTTGGGTCAAATTTGGTGAGATAATCCTTGGTGTTAAGAATAAAACATTTACTTCCAAACACTCTAAAATATCCTAATGTAGGCTTTTTACCTTTATATAGCTCATATGGAGTTTTGTTTAAAAATGGTCTAATTAGGACTCGATACAAAATGTAGGTTGACGTGTCGACGGCGTTACACCAAAACTTTTGTGGAATATTTTGTTCATTAAGCATTGTTCTACTTATCTCTTGAAGGGTTCGGTTTTTACGTTCTACTACACCGTTAGATTGGGGAGTGCATGGTGCCGAGAAGTTATGAGTTATACCATTTTTATCGCAAAAGTTTCCAAATTGTATTTCATTGTCAAATTCACGACCATGGTCCGTTCTAATAGACATAATGCATGTTCCTAATTGATTTTGAATTTTCTTACTTAGAATTTCAAATTTGTCAAAGCCTTCGGTTTTATTTTTCAAAAATTTTGTCCAAGTATATCTAGAGTAATCATCTACTATGACTAAGGTATAGTAATTACCTCCATAACTTTGTATAGCCTGTGGAAAACTAGAAGGGGGGTTGAATAGTTTTAGCGTTTTAAAATCTTTTTAACTTGTTTCGTTAGCTTTGAAACTTTCCGTTTGATCAAAGATATATGCACAAATACAATATATATAACATGCAAGTAAAGGAAAGAAACGATTAAACCACAACACGAGTATTTATCATGGTTCGGCTACAAGGACTCTTTTTCCTTGCCCTACGTCCACGCCCCGAGTATCCAACTCGAGAGTTTCTTTCACTAGTCAACAAGCTCCTTTCACCGGCGGAGAAAACCTTACACGTCGCTTATACTTTTACCGACACAAAGCTAAATGTCGAGTTCTTTTACAAGGGCACAACCACTCCCGTTTAGTTCTTTTACTAGGGTACAACAACTCCCAACACTCTTTGTATTTTGAGGACTAAAATACTAACCACTCACTTCAGAATATACACAAACAAATGACGCGTAAACAACACGAGTTTACACAATACTAAGCTACCAAGTCTTGCAACGTTGTGTTGGAAACTTGTAACTTTAGACGACCTTGTGAGCTTCTTTGCTACAAAAGGAAACTTCACATTTACAATGTTAAGATGTTAGAAAGAAAGATGAGAGTGTGTGTAAAAAATTATCTCAAGAGGTTAGCCAAAAATCAAGTTATGGCTTGGTATTTATAGCACAACAAACTGTGTGCTCGGCGGATCAGGCGGAACCCTCAAATGGGTTCCGCCCGTGTACCCCCAGGGTACCGCCGGGTCTGCAGTAGGTTTTTGCAATTACTCTTCAAACCAAACAAGGTCTTGTCTCATAACTTCTATCAACCAAACAATGTCACATCACTTAAAGTAAGTCAAACATGATACTTGCAAGCAACATGAAAGCAAGTCAAACACATAACTTGCCATAAATACATAATGACAAAACTTGCCATAAATGTGATGTGACTATTTCTAATTTAAGAAATAAACTTGCGTTATGTTTTATGAAATGTAAAATGTAGCAAAAGTCTTGTTTATGCAAGTCTTAAAAACTAAGAATATGTTTTTGCTTAAAACTAAAGTTTACATGTTGTCGTTAACAAAACTTAGCGAAGATCGTAAAATATAAATAACGTTTTTAGGCGATATTTGTATTAACAATCTCCCCCTTTTTGTTGATGACAAAACATAAACTTTGTTTTTAAGTAACACACAAAATCTTGGTTTTTAAGACTTAAAAAAAATTATATTAACCTTGTTTTACTTAAGAGATGAAAAGCACATCAAGTATTGAAGGTTTAATATATTTCTCCCCCTTTTTGTCGAAACAAAAAGTAGAGTAGCGAAGCGGAATAATCGCCATGCTCCCCCTTGGTCGATACTCCCCCTAAATGGAGTACCAATATGAGAAACATGGATTTTGAGACCTACAAAAAAAATGGTTAGTTGGTGATATATATAGTTAAGCTTGTAGTTACCACACACAATGCAACCACAATGATAACACAACATTGATCAACCAACAATGCACAAAAGTAAGTAGAAAGAAATTTCATTCCAAGTAAAATTTTGACTTATAAAAGTCAAAAGACAAGAAATGCTAACTATTCTTCTACTTAGTAACCAAAAACTAAAAAAAAATAACCAAGAAAATAAAAAAAAAATCCTACATTCCTAAGTTGGGGCAAACGGCCTCCAAGGGTTGTTTAGGATTTGTTGGGGTGGGAAAGTGCATCCAAACGTTCAATGACATGTTGGAATGCAAACCGGGTTTCATTTTGGAATTGGTGAAGCAAGGTTTTTATGCTTTCACCCATTTGCTCACAATTTGAGCAAACATGGGGATGGTTGGGTGAAAATGGGTTGGTTTTTGGTTTCTTGGTTTAGGGGTTGGTTTGGTTTTGGTTCTTGGGTGGAGGATGGATTTGGTATTGATTCAAGCAAGGTGGTTTGAAATTCCATTGCTTGATGAAGTTGGTTGTCAACCATGCTTTGTATTTCCTCATAAGAAGGAAAGAAAGACTCATAGGTATGGGCTTGAGAAGGAGGTGGAGTTGGGTGATCATGGTGTTCAAAATTTGGTTCTCCATAGAGAGGACCATGGATTTCACGGTAGATTGGGTGAAATAACAACGGTTTGGGTGGTTGGTACACTTGTTGTGGTGGTTGGTTAAGTTCAAGATCTTCATGAAGGTCAAGAATTGACCTTGGTGAGTGAGTTGCAAAAGGTGGTGGTTGATTATGTCTTGGTGGAAGATCATTTAAATCTTGGACATATGGGTGTGGTGATGTTGGAGGAGACCCAAAAAGTTCCATAGGTTCAATTTTTGGTAATGGTGATGGTGATGAAGTCTTTGATGGTTGAGTTGGAGCACTTGGTGGAGTTGGGTCAATAGGTGATTTAGTAGGTGGTGGAGTGTGCTCATTTGGTTGTTTGGGTGATGGAGATGGAGATGCAAGATTCAAAAAGTGTTCATTTTTTATGGGTGATGTGAATTCATCTGAGGATGAGGAGCTAAGGTTGATGGATTGGTTTGACCATAGTGGTTTTACACTTATCCGGGCGGTTCTACGGATGGGTCGTGATGGTTGAGAGGTGTTTGTTGACTTGGTCATTGTTTAAAATGGTTTAAAGTTTCAGAATTTGTGATGAAGAAGGTGTGGTTTGAGAGTGTTTAGGATGGTTTAATTTATAGTGATGAAGGTTTGTGGGAAGGAGTGTTTGGATTTGGTGTTAGTCCATACAAAAATGGTGGTTCCTAATGATTTGGAAAACTTAATTGTGGGTTGTCATGTCATGGAAGTCAATCCAATGAAAATGGTGAAGTGAGAAGACAAGTTTTTGCACTAAATGCATAGTGGTTTTGGTAGATTTTGGTTGTATAAATCTCAGGGATTTCAAGGATCCCTTAGAAGGGTTCCTTCCTTTATGTTTGAGGGGTCCTTGAGGTTGTTATGGTTAAATTTGAATTTTGGCGGGAATTGGTTTTGGTTAAGTTCATGGAAGAAGGAGTATCCTATTATGCTAAACACATTGCAAGTAATGGGTTTCTACCTAAAAGGATTGGATTTTGTTGTTTCAATGTTGAATTGGCGAAAAAGAAAATAGAAATTCTGCAGTCAACTGGCGGCACCCTGGAAATACACAGGCGGAACCCAAATTAGGGTGCCGTCTGGTCCGTTGGGCCAAACCTGGGTTACCCAGATTTTGCACTGGCGGATCCGCCAGGCCTGAAAAACTTCACAGTCCGCGTTTTTGACCCGCGAAACGATTTTCAAAATTTTCGAAAACTCCTAAAATCAAAGAGATACTTCATTTCTGGTTAGGCAATGCAAAAATTAGACACCTAAACACACATATCATAGGAGTTTGACCTTGAGGTCGAGAATTTCACCATACTTAGTGAAAATTCCATAATCATGAAAATTTGACAACTCACCAAAAGTTGTCTTCCTGCAACATTGTTAGTTGAAACATGTTCCAAAGTGTATCAAACATTGTACTAACACACAAATACATCACAAATATTGTTTAAACGACCAAATTGTTTCAATAGCACCTTGTGCCAAACACTCCTAACACACCCGCACTCATTGTTTGTCGAGCTTCTTCTTCATTTTTCCAAGGAACCTCCCGAGGTTTTTGAACATCCCCTTTGTTTGCTTGAATTCTTCCGATTTATTTTCAATAGCCGGAAGTTGAGATTGGTATTCTAGAGGTGGGAGTCTAGAGTTTGGCAAATTGTCATCTTCACTCATTGAGGAAGATGAGGAGGAGGTAGGGGGTGAGGACGTTTTCCTTGGGCTCTATACATTCTCTTATCACTTAGAGGGACAAATGTATGTGGAATGAGAGAGTAGTCAAGTTGAAGACGGTTAGGAGTTGGAGGAATGGGTGCAATGAACCTAAAGAGACGGGTCAAGAACATTCCATATGGCATAGCCGTTGTGCCATGCACGGGAATGTTGGCCATTCTCTTGGCCATGTAGTAAGCAAGGTTGAAGGGTTGCCTAGTGGACAAGGAGTAGAGCATGTAGCATAGGCAAAGGTTTATATGGTCACGGTTTCCTATGGTGCTTATTACATTGGCTCTAAGGACTTCCTCCCATTTCTTGAATTGGGGCAAGAGTTCATTAAGTTCCATTCCATATGGATCTTTCTCAACCTCATTCCCCCCACGGGTTCTCCTAGTATTGGTTGTCCTAACAAAAAGGTGGTTACGAAGAACATCTTTTGACACAAGAGGAGTGTCATAGGGATGGAAACGGTCATCAAGTGTGTCAAGGGTTGAGAGGGAGTGCAAATCGGAGTAGAGACAAGTACCTTGGTTTGGGACCCCTAAGATTTGAGCAAACTCTTCTAGAGTGAAGGAGTAATGATTTCCACTAACCCTAAAGTTGACGGATAAGTAATCATAATCACCCGTGGATAGAGTGATGGATGCATAGAACTCAAGAATGAATCTAGGACAAATAGGCTCGTCTAAAGTCAAAAGACATTCATAGTTGATTGCGGCAAATTCGGCATAAAGGTTTGTGCCTTCTAGGAAAGACGGGTCAATGGTTCTACCCTCATGGACATAGCGTTTTTCTAGGGCTTTGAAAATGTTGACTTGGTTTGGGGTAAGGCCTTTGGTTTTGTGGTGTTTTGGGAGGTACTTAATTGTGTCCTTATGGTCGTAATGGGTTAGAGGAGGCATGATGATACCTAGAACAACAAAAATTTCACATTTTAGTTTAAGTAAACTACTATTTTAATGTGGATGTTCTAGTGTGTGCCTATATGAAAACAATGTGGAGGTGCGGTTATCTTGACTCATTTTGATGCATCAAAAATGTTTTATAATGCAAGTTTTGTTATAAAAACAAAAGATAACCCAAACGCTCCTAGTTCAATGTAGCTTCGTTTGAATGTACCCAAAAATACATATTGGTTATGTATTCCCTTTAGCATTCAAGAGACATTATGCAAGTGATGTTTTAAACATAACATTTTGATTTTGTATTCTCAATGTGAGACGAAAAAATATTTGTCCTACTTGTGAGAAATTTTTGAAAGGATTTGACATGGGGTGTTTTAGCAAACATGTTTATACTAATTAAAGATGCAATTCCTAACTATGGGAAACATGATTAGTTTTATTAATTACCTAATCTCATGCATGAATTTCTTAAGTTAATGCATAACCCCAAGTTTTTGTTTTTGTGCAAGAAATAGAATTCCTAGACTCAGATCAGGATTGTAATTATGTTTAGAATACTTACAATGATGATTGATTAGCAATGTAAATGAATGGAGGACCAAGAATTCGTAGGTGTGGATGAGTAGTGAAGTGAATAGTATCAGCCTTGAAGTGGTGGTTATGAGATAATGGGTGTTTGGTTAAATATAAACAAATGGATTGATTCTGCAGGTCGACGGACACGGTGGATCCCAAATTTGGGTTCCGTCCGTTATGGCTTAGGGTTCCGCCGACCCTGCTGAGAAAAATTGTTATGGATTTGTTTTGATTTTTGTGATTTTTGTCTAATGTCCAGAACTACAATGTAGGTTCCATGAGTCCTAAGCCTAGCCTAAGAAGGTTAAAAGGTTCACGTTTAAGAGGTTTGGTGAGGATGTCGGCTATGTTGTCTTCGGAAGAAACTTTCTCAATTGAGATATTTCCTTTTTGAACGTTGTCACGAAGGAAATGATGACGGATTTCAATATGTTTGGTACGAGCATGTTGAACCGGGTTTTTGCTAAGATCAATGGCACCTTTGTTGTCACAAAGAATTGTGATGTCGTTGAGTTGAATTCCGTAGTCGACAAGAGCTTGCTTCATCCAAAGAGCTTGTTGACATGCTTTTCCGGCCGAAACGTACTCGGCTTCCATTGTTGAGATAGCAAGAGCCGTTTGCTTCTTTAAGAACCATGAGGTGAGACAATGTCCAACAAAAGTACAAATACCACTTGTGCTTTTTCTATCGACATAGTCACCGGCATGATCCGAGTCGGCATACACTATGGTGTCTATTCCCGTTCCTTTGGGATACCATAAACCTAAATGTGTAGTGCCCTTAATATACCTAAATATCCTTTTAACGGCTTCGAGATGTGTAGTCTTAGGATCTTCTTGAAAGCGAGCACATAGACAAACACTAAACATAATGTCGGGTCTACTAGCTGTTAGGTAAAGTAGACTACCAATCATACCTCTATATTTAGTGCTATCTACGGATTCACTTTCCTCATCCTTGGTGAGTTTAGTTTCCGTGGACATGGGAGTTTTGATAGGTTTCGAATCTTCTAATCCAAATTTCTTAAGCATGTCCTTAATGTATTTAGATTGGTTAAAGAAGATACCATCTTCAAGTTGTTTAATTTGGAGTCCTAGGAAAAAGTTGAGTTCTCCCATCATACTCATTTCAAACTCGTCATGCATGATTTTTGAGAAATCCACACATAATTCTTGACAAGTTGATCCGAATATAATGTCATCAACATAGATTTGGACTATGATAATATGTGAATCTTTCTTCTTAGTGAAGAGAGTATTATCAACTAAGCCCATGGTGTACTTATGGTCAACTAGGAAGGTTTTAAGTCGATCATACCATGCTTTTGGAGCTTGCTTGAGTCCGTAAAGAGCCTTTTTAAGTTTGTAAACATAATTAGGTTTTTCAAAATCGATGAAGCCCGGTGGTTGAGCAACATACACTTCTTCATTAATGACTCCGTTTAGAAATGCACTTTTGACGTCCATTTGAAAGAGTTTAAAATTATGTGCACACGCATAAGCAAGTAAGATTCTAATTGACTCGAGCCTAGCTACCGGAGCATAAGTTTCATCGTAGTCGATGCCTTCTTGTTGATTATATCCTTGTGCTACTAGCCTAGCTTTGTTTCTAGACACAATTCCATTTGCATCCATTATATTACGAAATACCCATTTCGTTCCAATTATTGTTTGACTATTTGGTTGAGGAACTAATGTCCATACATCATTCCTAACAAATTGGTTTAATTCTTCTTGCATTGCAATTTCCCAAGATTCATCCTTAATGGCTTCATTAATATTTTTAGGTTCAATGGTTGACACGAAACAAAAATAATTACTTTCATTTTGGACTTTTGATCTTAGTGTTCTTTCATTAATGTTGCCTATGACGCTATCTAATGGATGACTTTTAGATTCTTTGACATTAACAAGTTCCTTGTTTAATAGTTCATCTTCCTTGTCATTATCTAAGATTTCTTGACTTTCAATTGCTTGGCTTTCAACTAAGTCATCATCTACCAAAGGTGATGTCTTAGAGGGAGGTGGACTTTCGTCAAATGTTACGTTTAACGATTCCTCGACTCTTAAGGTTTCTTTGTTTAAAACAATGTAAGCTTTACTACTTTGTGAATATCCAAGAAATACACCTTCATAAGACTTTGGGTCAAATTTGGTGAGATAATCCTTGGTGTTAAGAATGAAACATTTACTACCAAACACTCTAAAGTATCCTAATGTAGGCTTTTTACCTTTGTAAAGTTCATAAGGAGTTTTATTCAAAAATGGTCTAATTAGGACTCGATTTAGAATGTACGTTGATGTGTCTACGGCATTACACCAAAACTTTTGTGGAATATTTTGTTCATTAAGCATTGTTCTACTCATCTCTTGTAATGTCCGATTTTTACGTTCTACTACACCATTAGATTGAGGAGTACGTGGAGCCGAAAAGTTATGAGTAATTCCATTATTATCACAAAATCTTCCAAATTGAAATTCATTATCAAATTCACGACCGTGATCCGTTCTAATAGACACAATATTAGACTCGACTTGATTTTGAATTTTCTTACTTAGAATCTCAAATTTATCAAAAGCTTCATTTTTACTTTTCAAAAATTTTGTCCAAGTATAACGTGAGTAATCATCTACTATGACCAAAGTGTAGAAGTTACCTCCATAACTTTGTATAGCGGAAGGACCAAATAAATCCATATGTAAAAGTTCTAGACACCTAGATGTAGAAACCAAGTTTTTAGCCTTATGGCTACTATGGACTTGTTTACCGACTTTGCAAGCATCACAAAAGTGTTGGTCATATTTCAACTTGGGTAGGTTTCGAACTAAGTCTTTGGAGGAGAGGTTTTGGATAAGTCTCATGTTAGCATGTCCTAAACGTCTATGCCATAAAGTTGAAGATTCATCTAATGAGGTAAGACAAAGTTTGTCTCTAGATGTAGAATCCAACTTCATGACGTATACGTTGTTCTTAAGGACACCTTTGGCTATGGTTATACCATCTTTAAGTATTTTACTACCGTTCTCACTAAAAAGAACATTATACTTATTACGACAAAGTTGACTAATACTAAGGAGATTAAATCCTAAGTTATCAACATGAGCAACATCATCTATAGAAAGGGAGTCATGAGAGATTGTACCTTTTCCGATGATTTTGCTCCTAGCATTACTACCAAACGTAACATTACCTCCATCACATTTGTGATATGTAGAGAAGAGGCTTTTATTACCCGTCATGTGCCTTGAACAACCGCTATCTTTGATCCATTCATCCGGATCCAAACAAACTTTGAGGCACACCTATTTTATGAAAAACACTCAAACATTTGGTCCCCAATTTCTCATGGGTCCATTTTGGTTAAGCATACCATTAATTTGTCCCAAATATGAAAATAGAGCATAAGGGTTCCATGGCATGTAATTTGAGGTTTGGTAATGTCCAGGAGTGTTTTGGTTCCAAACATGTTGGTAGTTTGGTCGAGCATTGAAGTTGCTCTTTGGAAAGGGGCGTTTGGGAATTGGAGTCTTAGGTCTTGGTTGAGTAGTCTTAGCTCTAAATTCATTTTTACTAAGTCCTACTCCAGTTTTAAAGGCAGGTTTGGTTCCATTTTTATATGTAACTTTAACAAATTTAGAACGATCCGATGTGGATGGAGTTACTGCTGCAGCAGACCTGGCGGAACCCTCGGGGCCAACGGGCGGAACCCTATTTTGGGTTCCGTCTGGTCCGCGGGCTGCTGTAGCAGTTTTGTTTGTTTCATGTGTGTTCGTTTCTTGTTTCGTTTGACCCTTAATGATTTCTACTTTCCTGAAACCTAGACCTGTTTTATCAAAAGGTGACTTTTGGAGTTTCATAATTTCATCCGCACATGAAATGCTCTTATCGAACTTTTTGAACTTTGTGGTTTGTTTGATTAGATCATTTTGAGTTATTTTAAGTTTCTCAACTTCAAGTTTAAGTTCCTCACATGATTTGCATGAGGTGTCAATACCTTTACTCTTTTCTAATCTCTTAGCTTTTTCTTTTAACTCATAAACTTCATTTTCTAAAAACTCCTTTTTAGTTTTCAAAAATTTATTTTTGTTTATGATTTTTAAGCTTAGCTCACAAAGTTTGTTATATTCATTTTGTAAAGTGTCATCATCAATAGAGGAGTAAGATGAGTCGGAGAGTACCTCATTTGAGTTGTGAGCCATGAGAGCAATATCATCGTTCTTTGGCTCATCATCATCTCCTTCATAGTCACTCCAAGCACCACCCACAAAAGCTTGTTGAGGCTTGCTCTTGGGTGGTTTTGGACATTCTCCTACAAGATGACTTGTGTCTCCACACCTATAACATTTTCGTTCAACTTTTCCTTTTCGATCATCAAGATCTTTCCGGAAGGTTTTCTTGTCATCTTTAGGTTGTCTTACAAACTTCCCTCGCCTACGAAAGAACTTCTTGAAGTCTCTCACGGCCATAGCATATTCCTCATCATCACTATCCGAAGTAGATTCTTCATCATCACTTGATTGGACTCTAGCTTTCAAGGCAATGGACTTAACTTTTTCTTTCTTGCCTCTAACTAGTTCCGAATCTTTTTCCATCACCATTTCATGAACTTTGAGGTTTCCAATTAGCTCATCAAGTGACATGCTTGAAAGATCTTTGGATTCTTCAATTGCCGTCACTTTTGCTCTCCACTTCGGATGGAGTGCTCTAAGAAATTTCCTGACAAAGTTCTTACTACAAAAAGATTCATCAAGTGCTTTAAGTGAAGTAATAATAGTGTTAAACCTAGCAAAAACATTATCAATAATCTCATCTTCGGAAATAACAAATTGTTCATATTGTTGAACAAGAAGATCAATTTTGTTATCTTTAACTTGTGAGTTTCCTTGATGAGTGACAATTAAAGATTGCCAAATATCTTTGGCGGTTTTACACAAAAAGACTCTTTCATATTCTTTCTTAGGCAAAGCGTTGTAAAGCATCATTTTCGCTTCATTATTTTTACCTATCAATTTCTTTTGATCATCATCTTTAATATTAGTAACTATATTATCACCATCAACAATTATATACCATAAATCTATATCTTTAGATTTCACGTAAGTTTCAAAACGGTTTTTCCAATATATAAAACCATTTGCTTCAAAGAGTGGTGGTCTTTGCATAGATTGCCCTTCTTTGTAATTTTCAAAATCCATGGATCGTTTCAAGTTTTAAAACACAATATATTTTAAAAGCTTGAGTAACGTAGCTCTTGATGCCAATTGTGGAAAACTAGAAGGGGGGTTGAATAGTTTTAGCGTTTTAAAATCTTTTTAACTTGTTTCGTTAGCTTTGAAACTTTCCGTTTGATCAAAGATATATGCACGAACACAATATATATAACATGCAAGTAAAGGAAAGAAACGATCAAACCACAACACGAGTATTTATCGTGGTTCGGCTACAAGGACTCTTTTTCCTTGCCCTACGTCCACACCCCGAGTATCCAACTCGAGAGTTTCTTTCACTAGTCAACAAGCTCCTTTCACCGGCGGAGAAAACCTTACACGTCGCTTATACTTTTACCGACACAAAGCTAAATGTCGAGTTCTTTTACAAGGGCACAACCACTCCCGTTTAGTTCTTTTACTAGGGTACAACAACTCCCAACACTCTTTGTATTTTGAGGACTAAAATACTAACCACTCACTTCAGAATATACACAAACAAATGACGCGTAAACAATACGAGTTTACACAATACTAAGCTACCAAGTCTTGCAACGTTGTGTTGGAAACTTGTAACTTTAGACGACCTTGTGAGCTTCTTTGCTACAAAAGGAAACTTCACATTTACAATGTTAAGATGTTAGAAAGAAAGATGAGTGTGTGTGTAAAAAATGATCTCAAGAGGTTAGCCAAAAATCAAGTTATGGCTTGGTATTTATAGCACAACAAACTGTGTGCTCGGCGGATCAGGCGGAACCCTCAAATGGGTTCCGCCCGTGTACCCCCAGGGTACCGCCGGGTCTGCAGTAGGTTTTTGCAATTACTCTTCAAACCAAACAAGGTCTTGTCTCATAACTTCTATCAACCAAACAATGTCACATCACTTAAAGTAAGTCAAACATGATACTTGCAAGCAACATGAAAGCAAGTCAAACACATAACTTGCCATAAATACATAATGACAAAACTTGCCATAAATGTGATGTGACTATTTCTAATTTAAGAAATAAACTTGTGTTATGTTTTATGAAATGTAAAATGTAGCAAAAGTCTTGTTTATGCAAGTCTTAAAAACTAAGAATATGTTTTTGCTTAAAACTAAAGTTTACATGTTGTCGTTAACAAAACTTAGCGAAGATCGTAAAATATAAATAACGTTTTTAGGCGATATTTGTATTAACATAGCCGATGGACCAAACAAGTCCATATGTAAAAGTTCTAGACACCTAGATGTAGACACCATGTTTTTAGCCTTATGGCTACTATGAACTTGTTTACCGACTTTGCAAGCATCACAAAAGTGTTGGTTGTATTTCAACTTGGGTAGGTTTCTAACTAAGTCTTTGGAGGAAAGGTTTTGTATAAGTCTCATGTTAGCATGTCCTAAACGCTTATGCCATAAAGTTGAAGATTCATCTAATTATGTGAGACAAAGTTTGTCTCTAGATGTTTGATCCATCTTCATGACATATACGTTGTTCTTAAGAACACCCTTAGCTATGGTTATGCCATCTTTGAGTATTTTACTTCCATTTTCACTAAAAAGGACATTATACTTTTTCCGGCAAAGTTGACTAATACTAAGTAAATTTAAAACCTAAGTTATCAACATGAGCTACATCATCTATATAGAGAGAGAGAGAGAGTCATGAGAAATTGTACCTTTTCCGATGATTTTGCATTTAGCCTTACTACCAAACGTGACATTACCTCCGTCACATTTTTTATATGTGGAAAAGAGACTTTTGTTACCCGTCATGTGCCTTGAGCAACCACTATCTTTGATCCATTCATCCGGTTCCAAACTAACTTTGAAGCATACCCAATATCTCATGGGTCCATTTTGGTTAAACATTCCATTAACTTGATTCATGTATGGAAATGAAAGATATGGGTTCCATGACATGAAGTTTGAAGATTGATAAGGTCTAGGTATATTTTGGTTCCAACCATGTTGATAGTTTGATTGTATGTTGTAGTTGCTCTTTGGAAAGGGGCGTTTGGGAATAGGAGTTTTAGATCTCGGTTTAATGGTTTTGGTTCTAAATTCGTTTTTATCAAGTCCTACCCCAATCCTAATGGCTGGTTTTAGATTTGTATTATTTATGCTAACATTGGACTTATTTGTGACTTTAACGAATTTTGTACGATCCAACAAAGAAACTTTCCTTTCTTCTGCAGACCTCGCAGAACCTTTGGGTTCAACGGGCGGAACCCTGATTTGGGTTCCGTCATATCCGTGAGATGCTGCAGTAGTTTTGTTGGTTTCTTGTGTTTTCTCGTCTTGTTTTGTTTGACTCTTTGAAATTTCTAACTTCATGAAACCTAGTCCTGTTTTATCAAATGGAGACTTTTGAAGTTTCATTATTTCATCCGCACAAGAAATGCTTTTATCGAATCTTTTGAACTTTGAGGTTTGTTTAATTAAGTCATTTTGAGTAACCTTAAGTTTCTCAATTTCAAGTTTAAACTCTTCACATGATTTACACAATGTGTTTATGTTTTAACTCTTTTCTTTCCTCTTAGCCTTTTCTTGCAATTCATAGATTTCATTTTCCAAAAATTTCTTTTTAGTTTTCAAAAACTTATTTTTACTTATAATTTTTAGACTTAATTCACAAAGTTTGTTATATTCTTTTTGCAATGTATCATCATCAATAGAAGAGCAAGAAGAGTCGTATTGTACCTCATTTGAATCTTGAGCCATGAGAGCAATCTCTTCATTCTTTGGCTCTTCGTCATCGTCTTCACTATCGCTCCAAGCACCTGATGAGGCGAAAAATGATCCGTTTTTAATGGGTCATTTAAGGCCCGGAATTGAATTTATTTGATCAAATATTGCCCTAAATCGTTCCTTTTGTGATTTTAGGTACTTTTGGAGTGAATTCTGGAAAAGGAAGCATTTTGGACGTTTTTGGAGCATAAAAGTGAAGAAAACGACAAAGTCTTAATTTTCCTTGCTGGGAACAGTACCTGACGGCGTCACCAAATTCTACATGACGGCGTCAAGAGTAAAACAAGAGGTGAAGTGGGTAGAGTCCATGACGATCCAGAGAGTTTTTACACTAGGGGCATGACGGCGTCACCATAGGCCGCCATGGTCCCATTACACGTGACGGCCTAGAGAAAGTTGCTCTTGACGGCGTCAGATCTGGATCTAGGCAATCCGATATTATTATGGGCGTCGAGTTGACGGTGTCAGATTTCTCTTCTTGACGCCGTCACGTTGGAAAATCTATATCTAGTTTTGTTATTTTCATTCATGAAGAGAGGACAATTAGAGGGATAACTTAGAGAAAGCCTAGCACGATTTTATCAGTATTTTCAAGGGTTTTTACCCTTTGAAACCTTTCATGTTCAATTAAGATAAGTATCCTTTCAATTCATTCAATATGTCTATGTGTTGTTTGAATATATCTTACGCTTGTCTTGATTTTAACATGCTAGGCTAGATCTCTTGTGTGTTTGCTTAGATGTAGTGAAACCTAGATATTGATTATGGGTTGATTGCTTGTTTATAGTTGTTACGGATGAATGATTTCGATGTTAGGCTTAAGAAAACTGGCAGACTTCCATAGGGTAACTTGCTTGAACGTCTTAAGAAACATGAACCAATGCGTACTAGGTTTTTATGGTTGTATTTAATGCATGAGCGAATTCTAATGATCCCATGTTAGGAGCTTCTTGCAGGCTCGACATAGAAGTGAAGTAGGAGCTTATAGAGTTGGGGAAGTACGTACGCCACCCCACGATTGGTATTAAGGAATATAACCCGTCATCCACGCAATTGTAACAAACTATCAACCTGTAAAAGATATCTAGGGAGTAATGAAATCTAAGTAAACACAATTTTCTCATTTATTGTTCACACCACTAGTTTAATTAGCTTTATTTACATTTTTGTTATTTTATTTTGATTGCATCTTTAGTTATTGGGTTAGTTGATTAGCAACTAATTCCGCCCACTCTTCCAAAAGCCGAGATTTTAATTGCTTTTATAAAAATATAAAAATACAAAAAGAATCATCCCTCACCTCTAGACTTAATTTTTAGGCTTTCTAATCCTAGCGACACTATTCCTGAGTTGAACGATCAATCCCCCGGTACTTGTCACTATACTATACTACAACGATCAGGTACACTGCCTGGTGGGGGTTGTAAGCTTCTCGAGATCCCTTGAGAGGTAAAGCCTGGTGCAATTCCCACGCATCAAGTTTTTGGCGCCGCAGCCCGGGGAATAGTTATTGTCTAGGTTAGGATTTCTTTTTAATTAGGTCTACTTGCTAGATTCCTTTCTAGTAAGATTTTATTTTTATTTTTAGGTTTTCTTTAGTCTATCTTATTTCTTCGTGTCTTTGTTCGTATTAGGTTGGTCTTTATGGATTTAGAGAGTCGCCATTTAGAAGTTAGCAAGAGGCTTATAGCGCGTAAAAGAAGAAAGAGAGAAGTTAACACATTTAAGGAATTCAATAAGCCCCTCCAAATGAAAATTGAGTTTACAAACTTCTCTCCAACCCCTGATGAATTGAGTTACCACAGATTTCTTTTACAACACCCCTGCCCCTCAAAATATAGAAAGATACCGTGGATTAGGAGGCATAACCATAGGAACATAAAAATTCCTTGCATGATTGGATACATGTCTAGAGAGCATACATACATTGATTTAAAAGCACCCATGAATATTATGTCTAGGCTCTACTATAACTGGATAATGAATGAAAGGTTAAGCCCTAGAAAAGACCCCTACAACCCTAATAGACTATGTAATTTCATCAGGAGAGTTAAAGGGGTACACATCTTTATAGGAAATTTTACTTATCAATGCGACTTTGTAATCCTAGAAGATGTTAGAGGCATTATAGATCCACACCTAGGAGAAATAGTCCTAGGGCAACCTTTTGTTGAGAAGACTAAGATGTATTGTGATCATGGGAAGGGAATAGTTCAGTTTACTGATGGGGTAGAAAAGATTACTTTTATGATGCCTCACATGAAGGAAGAATTAAAGGGCATCAAGAATTTACAAATTGATGAGATTCGACCTTATGAGGTTAAGGAAGACGGAATTGATGATGATGTTTATTATGAGAGGAGGCGGACATACTATTCAGGTTGCATGAATCTAGGCCCTGAGTACAAGCGTGATGAGAATTGGGTTAGATGTTTTGAATCAGCACAAAAGTGGGAAAGGAAAACGTAGCCCATGACCTTGAGTCTAGCTACAAGACTCGTAAAATAAAGAAAAGCGCTTCTTGGGAGGCAACCCATGCTTTGTGTGATTTTTATTTGTTTGATTGTTATTTGTTTCCGTATGCATGCTTTATTTTTATTGTTGGTAGATCATGTTTCAAAAATAAAATGGTGAAAATACTTTATTTTGTCGATTGACTTAGTCTTAACTTCATCCAAAGGTATTTCGCAAAAGATAAGTGTAAGGGGAAACCCCAACTTTGTTTTTAAGAACAAAATTGATCATGATCTCCCACAATATTAAATGGACATGTATATTCGTATTTGTTTGAGTCAAATGCTTGTATCGAGTCATAATGATGTTTTGCAGGATTTTCCAGGAAGTAGGACATAAGTATTCCAGAAATTTTCCAGAAACTTAATGTAAGAATTTCTGCAGATCACTTCTGACGGCGTCAGGAATTAATTCTTTACGGCGTCATGTGTAAAATTCTGGAAATTTTGCTAGTTTTGTTTTTCTAACGGAGTCTTAAAGTTTTTGTTAATTCTTTAGTTTTATAAACTACAGGAAATTTGCAAACATTCATTCCACAAGCATTATATCTTACATTGTTTTCTAGGATTTATTAGTATATATAGATTGCCGCCGATTTTACACGAGGTTGCCTTGTTTGTTTTCTCAGGTTTAACAGGTTATGTATGACAAGAAGATGATTTATTTTTCTGGAAGGGAAGCTTTGATTGTTCATTTTCTTGGAGGAAGATCTAACCTTGTTACCGCACTATCCACACCGAACGAATCAGGGGAGTATTTGATTTCATTCTTTTGCCTATTTCGCTTTTACATTCTTTAATTGAACATTGGGGACAATGTTCATCCTAAGTGAAGGGGAGGGTAAATGATGATATCTTATAGGATACACTTTCACTTGAGTTTGTTTGTTTGATGGTAGGTGTGTAATAAAACTATGAGAAATACTTGTTAGTGTAATTTTAGCGCCAAATTTAAATTTTTTTACAACATTTAGGAGTGAAACTTTAGCCATAGCAAGCGTCTCATGGATAGGAGTTGTATGACTAGCACAAAACCGTACCATTCAGAAAAATTTTCCACCCAAATTTGTGAGGTTCACCTTTAGATTTGATAGGAAAAGCATTTACTATTAGTGCTTATGAGTGTACCGGTAGCATTTAGATTCTAGAACTTGCGTTAGTGATGCATCCCGAGACCGCTAGTGAGACTACATTCGTGTAGTAGGATTTACTACATGATAAGAGGCATTAGGATCACCCTTGTGTTAAACCCGTATCATAATTACTTGACCATTTAAGTCATATTACTTGGCTAGTTAAGTTAATTAATTTTTCCCACACCCTTAGCGTTGTACTCATTTTTAGTACACGAAACCCCTAGTACACCCCTCCGAGCCAATATTTTCGTTTCTAACTTTAAGCATTTTACTTAAAGGAAGAATTTGTTACAACCCACTTAAATGTACACCCAAATCGCCTTAGCCTTCCGTGTATGCACTCATCTTTAGTGCATTATTGTTACATGTTTAAACCCTTAGTTAATTATCTAATTGATTACATGGTTGCTAAGTCGAGTCATATCTTGTACATATTGTTTTGGGACGATTGGGACTCATGGGTAAAGTACTTGTGTTATGGAGTAATGGGGAAGAACATCATATATTACCCCCATATGTGTGTTAAACTTAAAAGTACTCCAAGTGTTTTGATTATCTTGATTCGAGTCATTAGAGTAGTTTATTGTAAAGTATGTAAGAATTCAAGTGTAAGGGGAATATACATTCCCTATGATGTATTATTTTGGATGGTAGGGTAAGAGTGTATGAAAAAAAAAATCGAAAAAATTAAGAAAAAGAAAAAAAAAAATAGAAAAAAAAGAAAAGAGAAAAAACATACAGACTACCATCCCGTTTCATTCTATGTTTGTTTTATGTTTTTGTTATTTTTGATTTATTAGCTAAAGTCGAGTCTAGTCTTGGCTTAGCAACGCCATATTGTACATGTAATTAACCAAGATGATTAACTCGCCACCAGTAAAGATTGCCTATATCCAACAAAACCGTGTTTTCCATATCCCTACACCTAACGTTATAACCCTTTAAAAGACCTCTTTGATAGTTTATCCTAGGTGCTTACGCCATGTGGTGGAGGTTTGATCCTTTCCCAAGCCTATGGTAATCTATTTTGTTATGACAGGTAGTCAGAGATGTTTTCCATTTCCATATTGTGATATATACTTTATTACACCCGAGATATGTGAGTATCTAAACACTATTTGTGAGGTGCTAGTGTATGACCTCCGTGCTTGTCTTTGGTCTTTAGTGGAATGATTATTTGTTGTAATTACTTTTATATTAGTGTTAAATGACCCCTAACTTATATTTTGATTAGAATAAAAGCGCATTTGCTTGAGGACAAGCAAATCTCAAGTGTAAGGGTATATGATGAGGCGAAAAATGATCCGTTTTTAGGGGGTCATTTAAGCCCGGAATTGAATTTATTTGATCAAATATTGCCCTAAATCGTTCCTTTTGTGATTTTAGGTACTTTTGGAGTGAATTCTGGAAAAGGAAGCATTTTGGACGTTTTTGGAGCATAAAAGTGAAGAAAACGACAAAGTCTTAATTTTCCTTGCTGGGAACAGTACCTGACGGCGTCACCAAATTCTACATGACGGCGTCAAGAGTAAAACAAGAGGTGAAGTGGGTAGAGTCCATGACGATCCAGAGAGTTTTTACACTAGGGGCATGACGGCGTCACCATAGGCCGCCATGGTCCCATTACACGTGACGGCCTAGAGAAAGTTGCTCTTGACGGCGTCAGATCTGGATCTAGGCAATCCGATATTATTATGGGCGTCGAGTTGACGGTGTCAGATTTCTCTTCTTGACGCCGTCACGTTGGAAAATCTATATCTAGTTTTGTAATTTTCATTCATGAAGAGAGGACAATTAGAGGGATAACTTGGAGAAACCCTAGCACGATTTTATCAGTATTTTCAAGGGTTTTTACCCTTTGAAACCTTTCATGTTCAATTAAGATAAGTATCCTTTCAATTCATTCAATATGTCTATGTGTTGTTTGAATATATCTTACGCTTGTCTTGATTTTAACATGCTAGGCTAGATCTCTTATGTTTTTGCTTAGATGTAGTGAAACCTAGATGTTGATTATGG
Organism: Artemisia argyi; assembly: GCA_030686995.1. NCBI lineage: Eukaryota > Viridiplantae > Streptophyta > Magnoliopsida > Asterales > Asteraceae > Artemisia > Artemisia argyi. The sequence goes on from CM060700.1 coordinate 65,076,328, forward strand.
GTTGATTGCTTATTTATAGTTGTTACAGATGAATGATTTCGATGTTAGGCTTAAGAAAACTGACAGACTTCCATAGGGTAACTTGCTTGAACGTCTTAAGAAACGTGAACCAATGCGTACTAGGTTTTTATGGTTGTATTTAATGCATGAGCGAATTCTAATGATCCCATATTAGGAGCTTCTTGCAGGCTCGACATAGGAGTGAAGTAGGAGCTTATAGAGTTGGGGAAGTACGTACGCCACCCCACAATTGGTATTAAGGAATATAACTCGTCATCCACGCAATTGTAACAAACTATCAACCTGCAAAAGATATCTAGGGAGTAATGAAATCTAAGTAAACACAATTTTCTCATTTATTGTTCACACCACTAGTTTAATTAGCTTTATTTATATTTTTGTTATTTTATTTTGATTGCATCTTTAGTTATTGGGTTAGTTGATTAGCAACTAATTCCGCCCACTCTTCCAAAACCCGAGATTTTAATTGCTTTTATAAAAATATAAAAATACAAAAAGAATCATCCCTCACCTCTAGACTTAATTTTTAGGCTTTCTAATCCTAGCGACACTATTCCTGAGTTGAACGATCAATCCCCCGGTACTTGTCACTATACTAAACTACAACGATCAGGTACACTGCCTGGTGGGGGTTATAAGCTTCTCGAGATCCCTTGAGAGGTAAAACCTGGTGCAATTCCCACGCATCAGCACCACTTACAAAAGCTCGTTGAGTCTTACTTTTTGGTGGTTTTGGACATTCTCCTATGAGATGACTTGTGTCTCCGCACCTAAAGCATTTTCTTTCTTCCTTTTCTTTCTTATCATCACGATCTTTTCGGGAAGCTTTCTTATCATCTCTAGGTTGCCTTACAAACTTTCCTCGTCTTCGAAAGAACTTCTTAAAGTCTCTAACGGCCATTGCATATTCTTCATCATCACTATCCGAGCTAGATTCTTCATCATTGCTTGATTGAACTCTAGCTTTTAATGCAATCGACTTGACTTTTTCTTTCTTGACTTTGACTATTTTCGAATCCTTTTCCATTACAATTTCATGAACTTTGAGGTTTCCAATTAGCTCATCGAGTGACATGCTTGTAAGATCCTTGGATTCTTCAATTGCCGTCACTTTGGCTCTCCACTTCGGATGGAGTGCTCTAAGAAATTTCCTGACAAAATTCTTGGTACAAAAGGATTCATCAAGTGCTTTAAGTGAAGTAATAATAGTGTTAAACCTAGCAAACGCACAATCAATAATCTCATCTCCGGGAATATTAAATTGTTCATATTGTTGAACAAGAAGATCAATTTTGTTATCTTTAACTTGTGAGTTTCCTTGATGAGTGACTATTAAAGTTTGCCAAATTTCTTTAGCGGTTTTACACATAAAGACTCTTTCATATTCTTTCTTTGATAAAGCATTGTAAAGCATCTTTTTTGCCTCATTATTTTTGGCAATTAGTTTCTTTTGATCTTCATTGTGTTTGGTAAAAGAGCTATCCTCATCTTTACCATTTATACCATCTTTTAAATTTGGTATGTTATCACCTTCAATAATTATATACCATAGGTCTATATCTTTTGATTTCATAGAAGTTTCAAAACGGTTTTTCCAATATATGAAACCATTTGGTTCAAATAGTGGTGGTCTTTGCATAGATTGCCCTTCTTTGTAATTTTCAAAATCCATGGATCGTTTTACGTTTTAAAACACAATAAATTTTAAAAGCTTGAGTAACGTAGCTCTTGATGCCAATTGTGGAAAACTAGAAGGGGGGTTGAATAGTTTACCGATTTTAACTTAGTTATCTTTATAAAACTTTTTGTGTAATCAAGATATAGTGTAAACGACAATATGTAATATGAAAGATAGAGAAAGAAACAATCAAACCACAACAAGATAGTTTATCGTGGTTCGGCTACAAGGACTCTTTTTCCTTGCCCTACTCCACGCCTCGAGTTCTCCAACTCGAGAGTTTCTTTCACTAGTCAACAAGCTCCTTTAACCGGCGGAGAAAACCTTACACGTCGCTTACACACAATTACCGACACAAAGCTAGATGTCGAGTTCTTTTACAAGGGTACAACCACTCCCGTCACACTATGTATTTTAAGGCCTAAAATACAAACCGATCACTTATTGAAAACACACAATGAATGAATGTATAAACCTCACAAGTTTACACAAGACTAATCTAACAAGGCTTGCAACGTTATGTTAAACCTTGTAACTTTTGGTTATGAACTTGTGATCTTCTTTGCTACAAAAGATCTCACAAATGAAAATGAAATGTTAAGATGTTAGATGCAATGAGAATGTATGTGTGAATTATAATGAGAAGTGATCCAAGGATCTCTTGCAAGTGGCTTTGGTATTTATAGCAAAACACATCAGACCACTGGCGGAACCAAAACAAGGGTTCCGCCCTTGTACCCCCAGGGTTCCGCCAGGGTCTGACAGTCAAAGCTTAGAAGAGATCTTTCCATATCAAGCAATGTCAAGTCATGTTTCTATAAGTCAACACACTATGGATTGAGTAAGAGACTATCCAAATATGTAAGAGATCTTATGGAAAGTCAACTACTAGATTTAGTAAGCTTTCCATAAATGCACATGATGTAAGCTATGATGTCATATTACATTTTCTATTTTTAGTAATATGAAAATGTTATGTATAATGTAAAATGTAAATGTAGCAAGTAAAGTCTAGTTATGCAAGACTAAAACTAAAGTTGTGATTTACTAAAAACTAAAGTTTATACTTTGTCGTTAACAAAACTTAGCAAAGATCGTAAAATATAAATAACGCTTTTAGACGATATTTGTATTAACAAGGTGCACACGACATAAGGACCATGTGATATTCTTGGTCTTATGGCTTGTTTAAGCTTATAAAAAGTTCATAGCTCCATTTATACATATACTGAGATGTGAGTGAGAGTTTTTGTGAGGCATGAGCTTAACGAGACATAAGAGATAATAAGCTATAGTGTTGGTGTGTTATACGAATGAAAATAAGAAAATAAATCCAAAAATTCACTAAGTGTTTAGAGTAGCTTACTACACCTTCAAAGGTAGGTAGTTTAGAGGCTGTGGAAGCAAGGAGAGAGCTTGTGGACTTGTGACTTGATTCCTAGCACACCAAGGTATTAGGAGGAGCATACAGTTAGCTTGTGAGAGCTTGGGAAGAGTTTGGGGTTCCCTGATTTCCTCTCGTTGTAAAGCTGTGATCAAGAAGTGTGTGTGAGTTTGTTTGAGCTTGTACGTGAGAATAGTTTGCATGAGGATGTATTAACATGAGATAGAGACAACTTGGAGGGACAAATGGAATATGGCAGGATCGCAAAATATCAAAAGGGTCCGTTTGGTATAGTAACGTGACCAAAACCATAAGTTTATGGTCAAGTAGCAATCTAGGGGTGTTGTAATTGATTAGTGATAAGGTTATGTGACCTTTAAAGTCATTTGGGAGACTTGTAGAAGTTAAGAAGCACTTAGGAGTCCAAAAGAATGAATACGTGACCAAAAATAATTATGTATAGCTCGAAAAGTTCATTGTGAGGTCTTGGAAGCTTAGAGGCGAGTTTGGCTTAGTTAAAACAACTTAAAATGAGTAATGAGGAGTTTCTATATGCCTTGGAAGGTTCCATGCAAGCTTGAGTGATTTGTATATATAACGAGGAAAAGGAAATGAGTTAGGGCACGTTTTGAGATTGGTGAGGCTTGTGTGTTGCTTAGAAACATTTCGGAACTCATTTAAGAGGATTTGGAACTCAATAGGATCAATGGAATTGCGTTTTGCTCAAAGTAATCAAAGTTGGGTACGTTTGAGACGTGTAATGAACTCGTATAGCTTTGCCCTTAGTTCACTATTCATTTATACATATTAGGCCCAAGTAATGGTTGATCTCGATTCTTTTGATGATGAACAATGAGTTCATGCCTTTTATTTCATAGGTTGTTTGTAAGAATCACAAATAAACAAGCCAAAGTAAATGTGTGTTGATACGTTATCGTATAACATTTAGAGGTTTGGATTTGGGCTTATGTTTGGGCTCATGAGCCACGGCCCAAGTTGGCTAAGAGGTTAGATCCGTTTGGTTGTGTAGTTTGATCCGTAGGTTTGTTTGTGACTCCATGAAGTGGTCCAATATGTGTGGGGCCCACTTGAGTGGAATAGTTCCTCATTGACAGTGTGGGGTCCACAGAGAGAAATGTGGGTCCCACAGAGTGTATTATAGCTCGTATTAGTATTGTGGGGTCCACTGAGGTGTAATTCTCATATGTGGGAGTTGTGATGTTCCACTGAGTCATAATTCCTCATATGTGGTAGTTGTATGTTACGTGTGAGCTCATTCTAGAATATTATAGATCACATAGCACATAATGATTCAGAGTTTCATAGTGTAAACAAAAGTTTAAAATTTTGCCTAAAAATGGGTGCAAGAACAGTAACATGCAATTATTTCCTGATTAGTGTTTCTTATTAACTAGGGTTTTTCATAGTGTATTACAAAAACTCCAATTCAAAATTTTATGAATTTTATTTTTTACTTAAAATAATTTTATGTTTTGTCATCAACAAAAATGGGGAGATTGTTAATACAAATAAACCTTCAAAATGTTATATTTTACGATTTGTCAATGTTTTGTCGATAACAAACGTAAAATCATTTTAACTAAATAAATAAAATACTTAATGCTTTGAGCCAATAGTTTACTAACTCATTTCACAAAACAAATATATATTAAACATGTTTAGTTATATAGTTAACATGAAACCAAAACTATTTTATAAAAACATTTTAGTAAGATTTGTTACTTACATTTTATAAAATACATGTTAAGAAAAATGCTAGTAAACACTTGGACTATCCATGACCTAAAACCAATTCCATAACCTATAACCCATGGAGCTTTGATCCATAAACCATGACCCATTACATGACATGCATAATGGGTAAAACCCATGACCCAAAGTCCATAACCCATAACCCAAAGTCCATGACCCATGACCCAAGATGTCTTTGACATCAGGCATGACATCATCTATCCATGGATCATAACCCATAACCCGGTTTGTAACCCCAAATCCGAACTAGTTTACCCAGTATGCCGGATCCTTGGATATACACTGGCCGGATCCCTTTGGGGTGGGAACCACCAGAACCGGGTGAACAGTAGGCAAAATTGCCTATAAATAGTGAGCCATTTCTCACTTGTTTCTCATCCCTTTTAGAGGTAACTTCTCTCTACACTCTAAACTCTCTAACCTTAGATCCAAGGATCTTTCTATGTCGATTCTCTTTGTGTTTCTCTTAGGTTCCTTCAAAAGGCGAGAACACAACCTCTTGAAGACTAGCAAGCTCGGGTGATGAGTTGCTTAGGATCTTCTCTTCCAAGATCACATAAGTGATACTTGTTCTTTCTTTCTTCTCTAAAGGTGTTGTAAAGGTGTTGGATCATTTTGGGTAAAGGGGAGTAATCCTGCACCCTGAAAAATATAAGGTGTTGGATCATGAGGTGTAAAAGGAAGTGAAATCCTTTAGTCGAGTTGTATTGGGTGTGTTGGTTTTGTCCGCCGTGCTAAGGACTCGGTATCTAGCTTTGTACCGGAAAAAGTGAGAGCTATGGTGTAAAGGCTTCTCCGCCGTATGAAAGGAGATTTGGTGTTGTGATTACGAACTCTCGAGTAGGTGACTAGGGGAGTGGAGTAGGGCAAAGAAGGTGTCCTTGTAGCCGAACCACTATAAATACTTGTGTTGTGGTTATGTCTCTCTAACTATATGTAACACCCCCAATTTAGGGATACGCAGCGGAATTCAAGTTGGGTGTTACATCATGGCACAACAGTTATAATAATAGAAAACGATCTCGAATTGAGTCATTTTAAAAATTTATTATTCAAATATCAGAGTTTACAAAATGAGATCCCAGTAGTGTTACAGTTTGTTAAGTAAGTTTCGAATGATAATTAGATTTTAGTCTTCAAGAAGTATTTGTGCCCTTCCGCCCCATCCTCGTTCATTAATGGGCCTGAGATAAACATGCTAAAAGTGTCAACACAAAGGTTGGTGAGTTCATAGAGTTTATAAATGAAACAGTTGATTTCAATAGTCAAAGGTTGAGTGATTCCATAGTGTTTGTATGCAAAATCAGTTGAACACAAGTTTCAAGTTTAATAAACAGTGGGTCACGTTGTTGCACCCATAAATTCAATAGTGGCAGTACCATTACAACACCGTAAATATTGTTCTAAGCCTCATGACACGCAAATGTTAATAGTAGGACATAATAGTAATGAGCTAATGATGTAAATTATTGACATCATAATGATGTAATCAATAAGACCCTCGATTAGGAGCTTGCCAACTTCTCGTTTAATATCAAATACAGTGCATTTGGTTACCTATCCGGCTAACAAAAATGGGTCGTCAATTCAAATCGATCTATTAACTATATTTGTGTTCACTTGTAAGTGATTAATGGTGCATGATATGAGAGACTTTTAATGGCAAAAGTGGATAACTTAGGAAATATCAATCAGGATAGCATACAAAAAGTACTTTTGTAACACCCCCAAAAGTCGGGTCCAGCGGAAGCACACATGCAATGGGGTGCTACTAAATTGGTATCATAACATAAGGTACAAAGAATGGTTTTTATTTACATCAATATGAATAAATTTCATTATCAAAACCATTAAGTTTACATATTATAAAAGTAGTGCGGAAATAGGCTCATAAAATAAATAAAGTGGTCCCAATTAGTTATCAGAGTCGTTTATGACCATGCCCCTTGCCAAGCGCCTTCCAATAGTGAGCTATCACCTTAAACCTGAGAATACACGCTAAAAGGTCAGCTTATGCTGGTGAGTTCATAGATTTTTAGTTTAAAACAATATAGTTGAACCAAAAAATTTTTGAGTTCAAATCATCCTTCACAAACAAGTCAATATTTAACGTAGGCTCACACCGCCTAAATCATAATTCCAATTCAAACAACCGCAAATAACACATAATCAAAAAATTCGAACCATAATCAATCACGTAGAAACTACACTCATATAGTGTCACACAAATTATCTGTTACACTGGCTAAGTTACAAAAGTCAAACCACAAAAGGATTTCCTATAGGTACACTCTATAGTCTCGCACAATTTGCGACACCACAATTCATATGCTCACTAAATGGCGACATGCTCAGTTTATATGCTCACCCAAGGCGAAATGCTCCGTTTATATGCTCACACAATTGCAACATGCTCATACAACAAATGACCTTAGCCAGCTCATGTAACAATTTCATAAACCACAATCACATATTTAGGTCAAATCAATACACCGGTAAACACATAACTCATTCAAATAACCAGATCAAATATTTCAACCAAACAGTCAACCATTGAATAAGCAATTTACATATTCAAATAAACAATCTTTGAGTTTAGTTAAAAATGAGCATGTATTCTCCCCCAAAACAGTTATAAAACCAGTAAAAAGTAGAGGCTATGAACTCACCTTAGAACAACAATGCAATTATCACGACTGACACAACTGGCATCTAGGTTAATCACAACGATATCCAGAAGATAGGTATGACGACGCCAAGCAGTACGAGCACGATAGCACAAAATATGGTGCAACCTAATACGTATACGATCATCTCAAAATATGACTCATACAATAATTAAGTCTTCAAGAGACAACGTGTCGTAGTTTTCGTGGATTATTCATATTGTTACTCGAAATAGTTTAGTATCAAGGTTTCGTGTGGTGGTAAGAAAACATAGACTTAAGATCACGCACGCCAAAAGAAATAAACATCGACATAGCCGAGAAGATATTGACAAGGACTCGAACTAATAAAGACAAAGCAAAAATTTTATGACAAATAGCTACTAATATAAATAGATCTATTGGTAGTTTCAGTATCTTCCCCATAATCCCATATAGCTTGTATAAAACATACATGTTTTATAAACAAAAATAAGTTTTAATTCACAATACGAGCAAGAAGACTTTTCAACTTCATAAAACATAAGTTTATATTCTTGTCGGGTTTTAATAAAAGGTTTTGAACAATAAATATAAGTTTAGAAAGTTGTATAAAACTCAGCATGACGCGTCCGTTTATACAACATTTCCAAGTCAATCACGACGTTAACAAAATCAATTTTCTCAAAACAATAATTCCCGTCAGTTTAATAGAAAACTAATAAAGTGTATTCGTTGATTATTAAACATTATTTCCTTATTGTGTGTCCGTTACGAATCAAATATATTAAAGTCGTCGTGAGTCTAATATATTGTATTCATTCCCGGTCCAATAAGTCCAGAATGTCCAAACAAATCAATACGATACTAGTCCAAGTGATCCGCATCTCAATCCGATATTAAAATCCGTTAAGTATATTCGAGTCCGAAACCAAGTATTAATTCCAAATTCACATTTCAACATTTACCGAAACATACCAATGATTGCCGAAACAAATCAAATGCGTTAGTGAGCTAAATATACTTTGACAAAACTAATAATACATATTACACAAATTTTGTAGCCATACACACTTTTTATATTAGCTATAGGCTCGTGAGCCCATTCGAACCCAAACGCGACCCTAATTTCAATGGGCTTGGAAGCCCATTTATGATAACACAAACGCAACCCATTTTAGTTTTTGACACTCCGAAATCTAAACCAACAAATAACCTCACCCTTCGTGGGTGATTTTATCAAACTGAATACAAGACGCAAATAAACCCCAAGTGGATTTAGTCAAAGTCGACACCCCCCTTGGGTGTTATTGAGCCGAGACTCACAACCAAAACCACACCCTCAGCGGGTTATTTCTGAGATTGAAGAGGTGGTTTTTAGGGTTAGGGTTATAGGTTTAAAGATGATAATAATATATACGGGTGTGTGGAGAAGATGGTGAATCGGTGTGTATGGAGAAGATGACGAATAGGTGATTTTGAACGGGTTGCAGGAAGATGGTGAAAAGTGTGTGTGTTTGAATATGTGGGAGGATATGAAAGAATTTTAGATATGTGGGAAAGGTACAAGTGAGAGTGGGATAGAAATTATTAAAGAAAATGAGGGTAAAATAGTCATTTCACATGCCACTAACGTGAAAAAGTTAACGAGCGTTAGCCAAAAAACCATTTTTGCTTGAACAGTAACACCACAAGGATATTATTTGTAGAAACCCGAAAGGTCCGGAACATGATTTGCAAATTTTTTTGTAAGAGGACATTATTTGCATTTTTGGCAAAGTTTAGGGACATATTTTACAGTTTACTCAGGAATATATGTAGAAGATATAGATGTGAGAAATGTCCAAAATACCCTTAACAACCCATTTTAGTTATGTATTAGAGTAAATGAAGTAGAGTAACCATAATAAGGGTGAGTATGGTTTAAACTCGGTAATAAGAAAGGAAAAAAGCAATGGTAATGCTAAGGAAATGAAAAGAAAACCCAATTTATTGGGTAATGGCCCATTACCCATTATTTGGTAATGGGCCATTGCATTATAGTCAACAAAACACCTTTTTTCATTACTTTACCCATTCCTCAACCCCAAAACCTTCTACCAAGCACGCCCTAAGTTTCTATGGTAAGTACATAAAGTATTTATAGCTTTTACCGTAATTATTTTATGTAGTACAACTCTTGTATAGTGGAAATTGAAATATGCCATTATAATTATATTGCTTAGGTGTTTTTCTTTTTTCTCTTTTTTTCTTAAAGAATTGTCATTCTTAAAATGCTTTGGGCACGTTTGGTAGAGAGAATTTCAAAGAAATGAAACGAGGTAGAGAATAGAAATTTAGATAACTGAAAATAATTGAGAATTTTGGTAAACTTCCGCTGTTGGGTAACATGGGAGAAATTGTCATGAGGAATTAGCTATTTTAATATATATTAAAATTTTCTTGACAAACAAATGAATAATAAAGTTATGCAAAAGCAATCTTAATCTTGATTTACATTTGCGATAGTCGGATGTATACTTTAAATAATAAATATGATTAACGAAACTTTATCTAGACTAAAAGGATCTAAAAATTGTTTTACAGCAACACCTAATATCAAATCAAATTACTTGGTCAATTTTGCCAAATAGCAAGAAGGAAATTATTAAAGTGCCTAAACATGGTATCCGAATTAGAGTAAGACAAATCAAGATAAGAACCTGGAACTCACTCGTTATCACAAACTACAACTCAACCTAATTTTATTGAAATGAAAAGATGAAACAATTTACCGATCTCATAAAATAAAAAACCCATGAATCGAAAATCAAACAAGAAGGGTATCATAAAATTACAGATCCCACAAAAACAACAAGCTGGATGATATATTGTTGTTGGAGTATGAACAAATGAAAGCAACAATGATGGAGTGGGTTGAAAATCTGGGAAACATAAAATGAAGAACAGGGATACAGTTTGACCTTTGAAATATACTCTTGTACAAGTGTGAGACTCACGTGACTTTGTGTTTTATACTCTTTGTTTCTATATAAGAAAAAAACAGAGATTTCCTTTTCCATTCAAAAAGGTTAGGAAATGGGAGAAATAATATTACATGTGGTTGGTTTTCTCGAGATTTATATTTCTATGTTCTTTCTTTTCTCTATGCTACCAAACGATAGAAATGAGTCTATTTCCATTTCTTTGGTCTCAATTCCATGTACCAAACATGCTCTTTGCAACCTTATTTACTTCAGTTGACTCATTGAATGCACTTTATTACTATCACCAACTACTTCTGACTCACTTTAGTCATTTATCATTTTATCTCGATTGATTCATTGAAAACACTTTATTACTATCACCAATTATTTCTGACTCACCTTAACCATTTATCACAATTGATTCATTAAAGACACTTTATTACTATCACCAACTACTTCTGGTTCACCTTAGCCATTTATCTAACTTTAGTCATTGAAGACACTTTATTACTATCACCAACTACTTCTTGCTCACCTTAGCCATTTATTTCAATTGATTCATTGAAAACATTTTATTAGTATCACCAACTACTTCTGGCTCACCTTAGCCATTTATCTCAATTGACTCATTGAAGACACTTTATTACTATCACCAAATACTTCTGGCTCACCTCAATTTAAATATATATTGTATGTATTTTGTTTACCCATGATATCATCGGCTTCATGCTTTTATTGGTCATGAATTCAGGGTATGCATGTCATACGCATCCTTTACATAAGTAGGGCCAGAGACGGACTCAAGATTTTTTAGAGGGTCTTGCACAATTTTTCTTTATGATTATAAATACTAAAGTTTCCTTATAAAGAATTTATTAGTGGATGTCGCACATACTCAAAAAATACATAATAATAATAATAATAATAATAATAATAATAATAATAATAATAATAATAATAATAATAATAATAATAATAAGAGTAAATTGCATAAATCGTCCCTGAACTTTGGCCAGATTGCATGTTTTGTCCCAACCATTTTGAAAGTGCAGAAATCATACCTGTTGGAAACCTTTGAGCAAATTTTCATCCCTGGTTGGGACGAAAATTGCATGTTTCGAAAGTGCCAAATTGCATGTTTCGTCCCAATTAGGGACGAAAATTTACTCAAAGGTTTCTCACAGGGACGATTTCTGCACTTTCGAAATGGTTGGGACGAAACATGCAATCTGACTAAAGTTCAGGGACGATTTATGCAATTCACTTTAGTAATAATAACAGTAATAATAATAATAATAATAATAATAATAATAATAATAATAATAATAATAATAATAATAATAATAATAATAATAATAATAATAATAATAATAATAATAATAATAATAATAATAATAATAAAATGAGTAAATTGCAAAAATCGTCCCTAAAGTTTGACCCGTTTGCATGTTTCGTCCCACATATTTCGAAACTGCAAGGATCGTCCCTAAAGTTAACCTTTGGGGCATATATCGTCCTTTTGGAGCATATATCGTCCCAAATATTTCGAAATGTTAGGGACGAAACATGCAAACGGGCCAAACTTTAGGGACAATCCTTGCAGTTTCGAAATGTATGGGACGAAATATGCAAATTGGCGAAACTTTAAGGACGATTTTTGAAATTTACTCTAAAAAATTATATTTCGTGACCTAAAATTAGGTTTGACTCTTGCAACATCTGGCTCTCATATGGGTCCGTCTCTGAATACGGTAGTTCCCATTCTCAAAATGTGAGTGTGGCCGAAGAGGTTGCTTTTATAGCTCAATAGGACCGAACCCGATACTTATTCGAATTTTATTGAGTATGCTATTAATCCAAGATCCACACGCTCCAAGATATGTAAAGAAGTAAATAGATCGATGTGACCATTTGGCACATAATCAACTTTACGTAACATTTCAGATAAATTATAAGATATTTAAGTTCTATATAAATATAATGCAATTGTGAAGTTGAGAGAAGTTGATTAACAAACATAAGTTGAGAACAGTCGAGACTAAACAAACATTGAAACATAGGTTCTGAGTTTTCTTACTTTTGCCCAAGCTTCTCATGTTGTGGAAGTTTATCATATGGTTTACTTTTTAATTTTTATAGAATTGGACCACTTCTCAATAAAATATGTACTAGTAATATTTTTGGGCATTTCTTGAGCTTTGATCACTTCTCAAGAAAATATGTGGCATTTTTAAGTATCTACATGTAGGGGTGTCAATCGGGTTATATGGTCGGGTTTTGGGCTTATCGGATTGGGTCTATCGGGTTTTGAAAAAATAAAAATTAACCCGCAACCTGAATCGATAAGCTAACGGGTCTATCGGGTTGAGGGTTGTCGATTTGGGTCTATTGGGTTACACATGTTAATATAATTCCACAATTTATTTCATATACTAAAATAACACTCAAAATTAAATTAACTTAATTATTGAACCAACATAGGACTAGTATTTACTTTTGTCACAATATATAACGAAATGAAGATAGTATTATAACTAGACATTGGATTTTTTGGCAGTGGCAAGTAGTTACTTATGTCAGGTAATAGCAAAATAAAGAAAAGCAAAAAGTAAGCAGCTACTGATGTAGACTTGCAAGGGATCATAACCAAATTTAAAGATGCACATTATCATATTTTGTGCGACAAGCTTACTAATTAAGAATTATGACTAATTAACTATGACAAAAGGGATTTAGTTCAAAAGTTATAAAACTTTTAACAGGTTATTATCTCTTATCGCGTTTATCCGGGTCAACTTGATAACCCGATAATGAACTAATCAAGACCCTAACCCGACCCTATTAGGCTATCGGGTTGACCCGATAAACCCGATAAGCTAAGTTGGACCTGAATCAACCCGACCCTATAAGGCCTTATCGGGTTCGGGTCGACTGATGAGGCAAAAAATGAACGGTTTTTAAGGGGTCATTTAAACCCGGATTCGAAGTTATTTGATCAAATATTGCCCTAAATCGTTCCTTTTGTTATTTTAGGTACTTTTGGAGTAAAATTTGGAAAAAGGAAGCATTTTGGACATTTTTGGAGCATAAAAGTGAAGAAAATGGCAAAGTCTTAATTTTCCTTGCTGGGAACAGTACCTGACGGCGTCACAAGATCCTTAATGACAGCGTCAAGAGTAATACAAGAGGTGGAAGTGGATGGTGCACATGACGATCCAGAAAGTTTTGTACTAAGGGCATGACGGCTTCACCCAAGGCCGTCATGGTCCAAATGTTAGTGACGGCCCAGAGCAACTTTGCACATGACGACGTCAAAAGTGGATCTAGGAAATCCGATTTCATTATAGGCGGCGAGTTGACGGCGCCACAATTTTCTTCTTGAAACCGTCACCCTGTAAAATCTATATATAGTTTTCCAATTTTCATTCATTAGGGTGTAACTTTTAGGGTGCAACTTTGGAGAAAAACCCTAGTCCGATTTTCACAGCTTTTTCAAGGGTTTTTACCCTTTGAAACCTTTCATGTTCAATTGATATAAGTAATCTTTCAATTCAATCAATATGTCTATGTGTTGCTTGAATATATTTTATGCTTGTCTTCAATTTAACATGCTTGGCTAGATCTCTTGTGTGTTTGCTTAGATATAGTGAAACCTAGATGTTAATTATGGGTTGATTGTTTGTTTATAGTTGTTACGGATGATTGTATTCGATATTAGCCTTAAGAAAACTGGCAGACTTCCACTGGTAACATGCTTGAACGTCTTAAGAAACATGATCAGAGGTGTACTATGATTTTTGGTTGTATTTAATGCGTAGGAGAATTCTAATGATCCCATGTTAGGAGCTTCTAATGGCTCGACATAGGAGTGAAGTAGGATCCTATAAAGTTAGGGAATATTGTACACGGCCCTACGACTAGTATTAAGGAATACGACCCATCATCCATGCAATTGTAACAAACTATCAACCTGTAAAAGATATCTAGGGAGTAATGAAACCTAAGTAAACACAACTTTCCCCATTATTGTTTACACCACTAGTTTAATTAGTTTCATTTTCATTTCTGTTATTTTATTTTGATTGCATTTGTAGTTATTGGGTTAGTTGACTAGCAACTAATTCCGCCCACTCTTCCAAAAACTGAGATTTTAATTGCTTTTATAAAACATAAAAATACAAAAAGAATCATCCCTCACCTTTAGACTTAGTTTAGGAGACTTTCTAATCCTAGCGACACTATTCCTGAGTTGAACGATCAATCCCCCGGTACTTGTCACTATACTATACTACAACGATCAGGTACACTGCCTGGTGAGGGTTGTAAGCTTCTCGAGATCCCTCGAGAGGTAAAGCCTGGTGCGATTCCCACGTATCAAGCTTAAAACCCCCACTAGGCAGTGTACCTAATCGTTGTAGTATAGTATAGTGACAAGTACCGGGGGATTGATCGTTCAACTCAGGAATAGTGCCGCTAGGATTAGAAAGCCTAAAAACTAGGTCTAGAGGTGAGGGATGATTCTTTTTGTATTTTTATAAAAGCAATTAAAATCTCGGGTTTTGGAAGAGTGGGCGGAATTAGTTGCTAGTCAACTAACCCAATAACTAAGATGCAATTAAAATAAAATAACAAAAGTGAAAATAAAGCTAATTAAACTAGTGGTGTGAACAATAAATGGGAAAATTGTGTTTACTTAGATTTCATTAAACTAGTGGTGTCAACATCTAGGTTTCACTACATCTAAGCAAACACACAAGAGATCTAGCCTAGCATGTTAAAATCAAGACAAGCGTAAGATATATTCAAACAACACATAGACATATTGAATGAATTGAAAGGATACTTATCTTAATTAAACATGAAAGGTTTCAAAGGGTAAAAACCCTTGAAAATACTGATAAAATCGTGCTAGGGTTTCTCCAAGTCATCCCTAAAATTGTCCTCCTCTTAATGAATGAAAATTACAAAACTATATATAGATTTTCCAATGTGACGGCGTCAAGAAGAGAATTCTGACGCCGTCAACCCGCCGCCCATAATAAAATCGGATTGCCTAGATCCAGATCTGACGCCGTCAAGAGCAAATTTCCTCTGGGCCGTCACGTGTAAAGGGACCATGACGGCCTATGGTGACGCCGTCATGCCCTAGTGTAAAAACATTCTGGATCCTCATGGACTCAATCCACTTCACCTCTTCTTTTCCTCTTGACGCCGTCATTAAGAACTTGGTGACGCCGTCAGGTACTGTTCCCAGCAAGGAAAATTAAGACTTTGCAGTTTTCTTCACTTTTATGCTCTAAAAACGTCCAAAGTGCTTCCTTTTTCAGAATTCACTCCAAAAGTACCTAAAATCACAAAAGGAACGATTTAGGGCAATATTTGATCAAATAAATTCAATTCCGGGCTTAAATGACCCCCTAAAAATGGATCATTTTTCGCCTCATCAGGTATACAATAATATACATATTTGAGCTGTGAATTATAACACTCCCCCTTGGATGCCACTTTTTTTTAACATAGAGTCAACTTTGAAGTACTGCCTCATTAAAAACCTTGCTAAATAAAAACCCAGTGGGAAAACTCTTTGGCTAAGGGAAAAAGAGTGCAGTGCATATTTGACTCCCCCTGATGTAGACATCCATAGAGTGTTATATCTTTTTTACATGCCGCATTCCAATAGCATGAACGTGTTTCTTAAAAACTGAAGTTGGGAGTGCCTTGGTGAAAAGATCTGCTGAATTGTTACTTGAGTGGACATACTTCATTTCAATTTGGTTATCCTTTATGAGGTATTGAGTGTAGGAGAAGTATCTTGGAGGTATATGTTTCGTCCTATCACTTTTGATATACCCTTCTTTCATTTGTGCGACACAAGCTGCATTGTCTTCGTAGATGAGTGTTGGGCTATTTTCTTTCTCAAGCCCACAAGAAGTCGTAATGAGTTGTGTCATCGACCTTAACCATACACATTCTCTGCTAGCTTCATGTAGTGCAATAACTTCAGCATGATTCGATGATGTTGCTACAAGTGTTTGGTTTTGAGAACGCCATGAAATAGCAGTGCCTCCATTTAAGAACACGTAACCAGTTTGAGATCTTGCTTTGTGAGGATCAGACAAATAACCTGCATCTGCATAACCAACCAATCCTTGTTTTGAATTGTTAGGATAAAATAAACCTAAGTCAGTCGTTCCACGAAGGTATCGGAATATGTGCTTGATTCCATTCCAATGCCTTTTTGTAGGAGATGAACTAAATCTTGCTAACAAATTAACTGCAAAAGAAATATCGGGTTTGGTACAGTTTGTTAGATACATAAGAGCTCCAATTGCACTGAGATACGGTACTTCTAGTCCAAGAACATCTTCATCTTCTTCGCATGGGTGAAATGGATCATTGTTAATATTTAGTGATCTACCAACCATTGGTGTACTTAAATATTTTGCTTTGTCCATATTGAAACGTTTTAGGACCTTCTCAGTATAATTCGATTGATGCACAAGAATGCCATTAGGCATGTGCTCAATTTGCAAACCAAGACAATAGTTTGTTTTTCCAAGATCTTTCATTTCAAATTCCTTATTTAATAGAACAATAACTTCTTGGATTTCTTTATTTGTCCCAATTATGTTCAAATCGTCAACGTATACAGCTATGATTACAAATCTTGAAGTTGTCTTCTTAATAAAGACGCATGGACAAATAAGATTATTTGTATAGCCTTTGCTTAACAAATAATTGCTCAAACGATTGTACCACATTCTTCCAGATTGTTTCAACCCATATAGAGATCTTTGTAATTTTATGGAACACATTTCTTTGGGTTGAAAACTTAATGCTTCAGGGATTTTAAATCCTTCTTTAATTTTCATATAGATGTCGCTATCAAGTGATCCATACAGGTAAGCTGTAACAACATCCATAAGACGCATCTTTAAATTTTTAGAGACTGCTAAGCTGGTTAAATATCTGAAAGTAATTGCATCCATAACAGGAGAATATGTTTCTTCATAGTCAATTCCTGGCTTTTGAGAAAAACCTTGAGCTACAAGGCGAGCATTATATCTCGTAACTTCATTTTTCTCATTTCTTTTCCGCACAAAAATCCACCTGTATCCCACAGGTTTCACATCTTTAGGTGTGGGAACAATAGGCCCAAAAACCTTTCATTTATTAAGTGAATTTAATTCAACTTGCATAGCGTCTTTCCATTTATTCCAATCATATCGACTTTGACAATCAATAACAGACTTTGGTTCGAGATCATCATCTCCGCTCATAATATCACTTGCTACAGAATAAGAAAATATCTCATCAATATCTCCTATTTCTTTTCGGTCCCATAAGATATGTGTTTGACTATAATTAATTGACATTTATTTATTAATATCACTCATTTCTTCCTCGGGGTGCGTTTTGAAATTTTGTGTCTCATTGAGAACACTTTCCTCATGGCCAATTTCTTTTCTTTTACGAGGATTTTTATATTTTGAACCAATTGGTCTTCCACGTTTCAAACGTTTTTGAGATTCCATCAGCTTGCTTATTTGGTATTTCAACTCGAGCCGGGGCATTAGCAGCTGGTATATGTGACTTAGTCACTCCTTTTGTATTTGTAAATGCATCAGGTAACTGATTTGCAATTTCTTGTAAATGCGTTATCTTTTGAACCTCGGTTTCACATTGCTTTGTTCGAGGATCCATATACAATAATGAGGGTTCACACCATGAGACATCTTTCTCTTGATTTTTCTTTGTGGAAAACTAGAAGGGGGGTTGAATAGTTTACCGTTTAAAAACTTTAAACTTGTTTGATTATCTTTTGAAACTTTCCGTTTAATCAAAGATATGAACACACACACACAATATATAACATGCAAGTATAAAGAAAGAAACGATCAAACCACAACACGAGTATTTATCGTGGTTCGGCTACAAGGACTCTTTTTCCTTGCCCTACGTCCACGCCCCGAGTATCCAACTCGAGAGTTTCTTTCACTAGTCAACAAGCTCCTTTCACTGGTGGAGAAAACCTTACACGTCACTTATACACGTTTACCGACACTAAGCTAGATGTCGAGTTCTTTTACAAGGGTACAACCACTCCTGTTAGTTCTTTTACAAGGGTACAACAACTCCCGTCACACTTTGTATTTTGAGGACTAAAATACTAACCGATCACTACTGAAAATACATAATCAAATGAAGTGTAAACTACACAAAGTCTAGACGATGCTAAGCTAACAAGTTTTGCAACGTTGTGTTGAATACTTGTAACTTTATATGAACTTGTGAACTTCTTTGCTACAAAAGAAACTTCACATAGAAATGAAATGTTAAAGGGTTAGATGAAAGAATGAATGTATGTGTGTGAAAATCTAATGTAGAGTGATGAAGCCAAAATTCAAACATATGGCTTGGTATTTATAGCAAGACCTTCTGCAGGTCTGGTGGATATGGAGGAACCCTCAGATGGGTTCCGCCCGTGTACCCCCAGGGTTCCGCTAGGCTTGCAGTTGGTTTTGCAATAAATCATTCAAACCAACCAAAGTCACATAAACTAATCCTAGTCAAACACATTGAAGCAAAAGAAGGAAGCTTCCAAAAATGTGTAAGAGGTTATGGTAAGTCAAACACACAAGCTTACCATAAATGTATGATGTGATGTTAACATTTTTCTATTTTAAGAAATATAAAAAGTGTTGTGTTTTATGTGAAATGTAAAATGTAGCAAATGTCTAATTATGCAAGTCTTTAAACTAAAATTAAGTTTTACTTAGAAACTAAAGTTTACATTTTGTCGTTAACAAAACTTAGAAAATATCGTAAAATATAAATAACGTTTTTAGGCGATATTTGTATTAACAATCTCCCCCTTTTTGTTGATGACAAAACATAAACTTTGTTTTTAAGTAACTCACAAAATTTTAGTGTTTAGACTTAAAAAAAAATGTTATATTAAACTTGTTTTACTTAAGTGATGAAAATCATTTTAAGTTTAAATGTTAATATATGTTTGTCCCCCTTTTTATCGAAACAAAAAGTAGAGTAGCGAAGCGGAACTATGCACGTGCTCCCCCTTGGTCGATACTCCCCCTAAAAGGAGTGCCAAGATGGGAAACATAGATTTTGAACCTACAAAAAATGGTTAGTTGGTGATAATAACATATAATCAAGCTTGTAGTCACCACACAATATGCAACCACAATGACAACTCATATATGATCAACCAACAATGCAAGTAAGAAAGTAGTAAAAGATGTCATTTCAAGTAAAATGTGACTTTGCAAAAGTCAAAGACAAGAAATGAAAACTATCTTCCTACTTCTAAAAACAAAAAAAGATAAAAAATAACCAAGAAATAAAAGAAAACTAAAATCCTACTTTTCCTAAATGGGGCAAAAGGCCTCCAAATGTGGTCTAGGATTTGTTTGGGTGGGAAAGAGCATCCAAACGCTCTATGATGTGTTGGATTGCAAAACGGGTTTCATCTTGAAATTGGTGAAGCAACAACTTGATGCTTTCACCCATTTTTAACATTTTCTCACATTGTGAGCAAACATGATGATGAGTGGGTGGAAATGGGTCGTTTGATGATGTTGGTGGTGGTGGGTTGGTGTTGGGTTCTTGGTTGGAGGATGGGTTTGGTATGGAGTCAAGCAAGGTGGTTTGAAATTCCATTGCTTGATGAAGTTGATTTTCAACCATGCTTTGGATTTCCTCATAAGAAGGAAATAAAGACTCAAAGGTTTGGGATTGAGAATGTGGTGGAGTTGGGTGATCATGGTTTTCAAAGTTAGGTTCTCCATAAAGAGGACCATGGATGTCATGGTAGATAGGGTGAAACAACATTGGTTTTGGGTGGTGATACTCTTGTTGTGGTGATTGGTTGTGGACAAAAGACTCATTTTGGTCAAGCAATGACCTTGGTGTTTCATTTGTGAAAGGTGGTGGTTTTGTTGGTCTTGGTGGAAGATCATTGAGATCTTGTACAAACAGATGTGGTGATGTTGGAGGAGACCCAAATAACTCAATTGGTTCAAGTTTAGGTAATGGTGATGGTGATGGAGTTTTGGATGGTTGGGTTGGAGCACTTGGTGGAGTTGGGTCAATGGGTGATTTTGTTGGTGGTGGAGTGGTGAGCTCATTGGGTGATGGAGTTGGAGATGCAAGGTTTAAAAATGTTCATTTTTGATGGGTGAGGAGAATTCATCCGAGGATGAAGAGGTTAAGTTGATTGTGTGTGTAACCACCCACTTAAATTAACTTTATACTTATCCATTTTTCCACGTCTAATTTTTTTTTAACATTATCAGTTTAACTAATCACAACAATTAATTAATATGACGTAACTCATATTCTAAATAAACTAGTTTGTTTAATAAATATTTTTATATGTCAATTACCAAAGTTTTCAATTTCTTATTTACCACTTTACGTCATTTTATACTTAACGTTCAAACTTAATATTTTCTATTTATTAAAGTGTTTACGAAAACTCTAAATTATTAAAACTATAAATCAAATCATAAAATCCTAATAAGTATGTATACTATTTTTTAAAAAAGGAATACAAGAGTACAAGTCTATCAAGTTAAGGTAATGCATGAAAACTAATTATTTATAAAACTCATTATAAACCTCAGTGTACTTATTTTCAAAACACATTGTACAAGTATTTTATGCACAAGCCTTCAAAATATATTTTCTTATATTTAATAAGCCTAAGTTCAAGTCCCTAAAAGTAGTATACAAGCACCTGATGTATGAAACCTAAAAACTATATTTATTAACTTAAATATACATAAACTTATTCTAACTAGTCGAAATAGTAAGGATATATTTTACAACCCTAGTAACCTATAGTATCACTCCTTTAAGCTCAACTCTACACCTATTTTATTTCTTGTAAGAATTAGACACTAAAACAAAACCCTAAATTACATTTTTCTTAAATGTGATTTAACCACACCCTAGACTAAGTTACTTACACTAATTAAACCCTAGGTACAATTCATTAAGCCATAGGTACAATTATTAAAACATGACCGATATTTAATTGTGTCTAGTTCAAATATAATTAAAACCTAACTAAAATATTACTTGTGCACTGCCTAGCCATGCATAAATCACTTGGTATCATAAACATCCACATAACCTTGTTTCTAGAAATTCTACTTAGAATCAAAGTGATTAGTTAGGAATCATGGCTAGAGTTAATCCACATATACATGTTACTCCCTTCGTTACAAGTAGTGAAACCAGGAGATGAGAAAGCATCACATGTTTCATCCATAGCCTTAGGTATCTCATTTGGTCTGTTATACATCCACATCAATGTATCTCTAGAAGGATTACTCTAAGTTAAGGAGGTTTTTAGAATTGGTGGTTAGGGTTATTCCACAAAGATTAGGACACTCCCTTGCTTACAAATGTCGAACCATAGTCTACGATACACCAACATTGTCCCTTTAGGCTAAACATGATGACCAAGACACTTAAGAATCCTCTCATCTGACCCCTATATATATATTCGACCTTTATTTTTCTACTTTGCTCACAATTCACACGAAACAAAACCAAAAACAATCTGATCTAGAGTCACTAGTAGCAGCCAAAGAAGAGATTAGAGAAGTCTAGAAGTAGAAAGAAAGGTTAGTCAAGAACCTAAAATAAAGGAAGGAGTCTTGTTCCATCTAGGAGACATTCTGTCCTCAAACCTGTTCTTATCAAGTACTAATTGTTGGTAAGTCTTCCAAACCATCTAAACCTTATTAATATTCTTAGTTGACACTCATGCATATCAATAAACACGACCTAAATGAAATCCTAGGTTAAAAACCATTTTTCTGTTACTTTCAGATGTAACGACCAAACAAACACCCTCTCTATTATACTCTCAATTTTGTGAGCATATATAAACTTAAAAATCATTTAGGAGAAATAAAAACGAGAATCTAGGCTTTTGAATCACCCAAAACGAGTACACGAGTCAAAAGATACGGCCAAATGAAATTACCAAAAACTTGCCGAAAAGCTGTCAACTTTCTGTGACAGAAACTGAAAACACACAAAACGAGGCATTTCTAGTCCGATTCATCAAAAAGTTAAAACACGAAAGTTGTCCGGAACAACGTTTTCTTTAAAAACTCAGTCATACGGGTCCTAAAAACGCACGACAAGAGCTGTAGGTGCGGACTATTTTTAAACCCGACATTTGAATTTCCAAAAATCTTTTCTTAAACGCCTCACTTTTGTCTCATTTTTCTACCATAAGCTTCGGCTTATAAGACCAGACAATAGACCCTTGTAACCATCACCTAGGACACTTCTAAACGCCCCAATAACCGGGTCAAAAAGAACTAAGTATGATGTTTTACTCATGCCTTGTTTCCTTGTAGCGAGTTACTAGACCAAACATCCCTATTTAAAATTTTCGACATGTTTTCTAAACACAAGACCCTTAAGATTGGATATAGATAATCTAGGAATATATATAAACATGCTAGGATACTTAACGAATCAGTTCATAGGCTTTAAAAATCCAAACCCAGGTGGTTTTTGTATTCTGTTATAGATCGATATAGGTTCCAGAGTATTAACTTCGAGCAATTATTTCACCTATCAAACGTGTACCTAAGAACCTGAACTCGAGGGCAAAGCGTAGACCTTCTAGCAGAGATTAAGTGGCGTCAAGAATGTAGGAAAAAGATCAAGTAGTTTTGATCATATAGAGCTATACTTTTGGCTACCTTGAACCTGATAATTAAATAAAAATACTTGATAATTTTAGGTAGAAATAGTTTCTAAACACCCTACTTGGGAAACTTATAGCGACCAAACCATAAGAACTCACGACCTCTAGTCTGAACCGTTGGATAGACCACCTGGCAAACTTTTAAAAAGATCAAGAACGTTGTAAAAACATTGTACGGATTTGTCTAAAACTTAGCTCGTTTTTGTCTCGAAATACATACCAAAAATACTTTTATAATTATTCTTTAAAAACAAAAGGGGTATATTTTGTAATAAATAAAAGATGGAGTTTTCTTGGGCCAAAAATGTAAGTTTTATAAATTAATTAGTACAAGGGCTGTTTTGTCAACAAACAATAGTTGTGGGTATAAAGTGTCATTTTTGAAACTATAAGGGTAAAAAGTGTAATATTTTTATATAAAAAGTCCAGTGATATATTTTCATTATATAATGATCCGGGAATATGTTTTAACACATTTAAACGACTCAGGATATTTTATAAAATATATAATAGTTATACGTCAGGAACGAGTTTTTATTCAACTTATATAGGAAATATATTTAAAGTTATAACGATTCACGACTTGTAATAAAAACTTATATATAGGTAATATACCGAAATGAATAACAAACCATAAATTGGAAAAATAGTAAAATATTAATACCAGTAACTTTGAAGAGACTTCATGTTATCAAAACTAAATAAATAATCCTTAACAAAATCTTTACGCTAACAAATATTAAACTCGTATATAAGTAAATACTAATACTGAAACTTGACATAATCAAACTCAGGTTTCGTGTCGGAGACGTTTATCAACTTTATTTAAGTTGATTTCCATTCAGACTGCTTTATTACCAGGTGAGTTTCATAGCCCTTACTTTTATACTTTTTGAATTACTTTTGGGGGAGATACATGCTCATCTATTTTCATTTACTTTTACAAGTTCTCTAAACTTTTACGGGTTACCGTGAGTCATAGTCCCTCCTTTCCTATTTTGAATATTTTGGGGGATATACATGCTCAATTAATTGCTTTATACTTTTACATGTACTTTAAACTTTTATGAAATACCGTGAGTTTCATAGCCCCTACTTTTATACTTTTTGAATTACTTTTGGGGGAGATACATGCTCATCTATTTTCATTTACTTTTACAAGTACTCTAAACTTTTATGGGTTACCGTGAGTTCATAGTCCCACTATTTTTATATGTTTTTCAAACTTGTGGGGAGATACATGCTACAAAACCGAATACAAGTATTTTTCTGTATGCTATACTAATTGATATTGCCTAAGACACACCGTTTCCACTGAAAGACCCTCATATCATGAGCCATTAATCACTTGCGAGTGAACGCGAATATAGTGAATAGATCTATTGGAATTGACGTCCCCATTTGTGTTAGCCGGATAGGTAACCAAATGTACTATATTTGAAGTAAAACCGGGAAGTTGGCAAGCTCCTGCTCGAGGGCATTATTACCTAAATTATTATTATAATTTCGCTAACTTTACATTATAGCTCATTACTATAATGTACACACGTTGTTAAGGTTTGCGTGTCATGAGACTTAGTGCAATATGCTACGTTGCAATACGTTGTTTTATAACTATATGACTTGTGTTCAACTATTACTTATTTACAAACGCTATGGATTCACTCAACCTTTGTGTTGAAATTTTTAGCATGTTTATCTCAGGTCCATAACAACCAAGGATGGCATGGAAGAGCATGGATACGGAAGGAATGCTAAAATTTTATTATTCTTTGATAAAGTATTAAACAAATTGTAAAACTACTCGGACCTCATTTTGTAAACTCTGATATTTGAATAATAAAATCATTAAAACAACTCAATTAGAGATTGTTTTCCTATTATTATAACTGTTGTGCCGTCGAGTAACACCCAGCTTTAATTCCGCTGCGTATCCCAAATTTGGGGGTGTTACAGTGTGGTTTGACCAAAGTGGTTTGACACTTATGCGTGCGGTTCTCCGAACGGGTCGTGATGGTTGAGAGGTTATTGTTGCCTTTCTCATTGTCAAAATGGTTTATTAGAGGTTTAGAATCAGAGATTGTGATGGTGATGGTGTGATTTGAGAGTGTTCTAAGATGGTTTAATTTATAGTGGTGAAGAAGTATGGGAATGAGTGTTTGGATTTGATGTTTAGCCATACAAAAATGGAGGTTCCTAATGATTTGGAAGACTAATGAGGGTTGTCAAATCATGGAAGTCAATCCAATGAAAATGGTGAAGGAAGAAGACAAAGATTTGCACTAAATGCTTAGTGGTTTTGGCAAATTGGTTGAAGGTATATGTTCCACGGATTGCAAGGAACCTTTGGAAGGGTTCCTTCCTTTATAGGTGAAGGTTCCTTGAGGTTGTTATGGCTAAGTTTGAAATTTGGCGGGAAATAGGTTTCTATGAGTTCTAGAGGATGAGAAAGACCCTAATGTGCTTAGCAAATAGTAGGGAATGGGTTTCTATCTAAAAAAGATGGTTTGTTGTTGAGTGGAAGTTGAAATATCGGAAAATAAAAAAAAAATGCAGGTACACTGGCGGAACCCTGGAGAAACACAGGCGGAACCCTGAATTGGGTTCCGTCTGGTCCGTTGGGCCATTTTTGGGTTGCCCAGAAAATACACTGGCGGAACCCATTTTTGGGTGCCGCCAGATCCGCCAAGCCTGAAAAAGTAGGCAGTCGGCAATTTTGACCCGCGAGACGATTTTCAATTTTTTTGAAAACTCCTAAAACCAAAAATATAATTCATATCTGGTTGGGAAATGCAAAAATTGGACATGTAAACGCGCATACCATTGGACTTTGACCGGGGGCTAGCGAAATTCACAATACTTAGTGAAATTTTCATAAACTTGAAAATTTGACAACATGCCAAATGTTGTCGTCCTGCATCATAGTTAGTAAATACATGTACCAAATTGTACCAAATATCCTACCAACACACAAATTCATGACAAACATTGTTTAAACGACCAAATTGTTCAAATAGCACCTTGTGCCAAACACTCCTACACACCCGCTCTCATTGACGGTCAATCTTCTTCTTTAGCTTTCCAAGGAATCTCCCAAGATTCTTAAACATCCCCTTTGTTTGCTTGAACTCCGCCGACTCATTCGGAATATCCGGAAGTTGGGAAAGGTATTCTAGAGGTGGGAGCCTAGAGTTGGGCAAAGTCTCATCTTCACTCATAAAGGATGAAGATGAGGAGGTAGGAGGATGAGGACGTTTTCCTTGGGCTTTGTAAACTCTCTTATCACTTAGTGGGACAAAGGTGTGTGGAATGAGAGAGTAGTCTAGGTGAAGACCGTTAGGAGTTGGTGGAATGGGAGAGATGAACCTAAAGAGACGGGTCAAGAGCATTCCATACGGCATAGCCGTTGTGCCATGCACGAGAATGTCGGCCATTCTCTTGGCCATGTAGTAGGCAAGGTTGAAGGGTTGCCTAACGGACCAGGAGTAGAGCATGTAGCAAAGGCAAAGATTTATATGATCCCGGTTTCCTATGGTGCTAATGACATTGGCTCTAAGGAGTTCCTCCCATTTCTTGAATTGGGGCTTGAGTTCATTAAGTTCCATTCCATATGGGTCCTTATCTACCTCATTTCCCGAACGGGTTCTCCTAGTGTTGGTTGTCCTAATGAAGAGGTGGTCACGAAGTTCATCTTTGGACACAAGAGGGGTGACATAGGGATGGATGCGGTCAAAGAGTGTGTCAAGAGTTGAGAGGGAGTGCAAGTCGGAGTAGATGCAAGTACCACGGTTTGGGACACCTAGGATTTGAGCAAATTCCTCGAGAGTGAAGGAGTATTGATGACTACTAGCCCTAAAGTTAATAGACATGCGACCATACTCATCCGTGGAGAGGGTGATGGATGCATAGAATTCTAAAATAAACCTAGGACAAATAGGCTCGTCGATTTCTAGGAGACAATCAAAGTTGATGGTTGCTAGTTCATTAGGTAGGTTTGTACCTTCTATGAAAGATGGGTCAATGGTTCTACCCTCATGGACATATCGTTTTTCTAAGGCTTTGAAAACGTCGATTTGAGTTTGAGTAAGACCTTTGGTTTTGTGGTGTTTGGGTAGGTACTTAATGGTGTCCTTGTAGTCGTAGTGGGTTAGAGGAGGCATGATGATTCCTAGAAAAACAAAATTTCACATTTTAGTCTAAGTAAACGACTATTGTAATGTGGATGTTCTAGTGTGTGCCTATATGAAAATAATGTGGAGGTGCGGTTATCTTGACTCATTTTGATGCTCAAAAACGTTTTATAATGCAAGTTTTGTTAAAAAAAAAAAGATAACCCAAGCGCTCCTAGTTCAATGTAGCTTCGTTTGAATGTACCCAAAAATACATATTGGTTATGTATTCCCTTTAGCATTCAAGAGACATTATGTAAGTGATGTTTTAAACATAACGTTTTGATTTTGTATTCACAATGTGAGACGAAAAAATATTTGTCCTATTTGTGAGAAATTTTTGCAAAAATTTGACATGGGGTGTTTTAGCAAATATGTTTACAATTAGTAAGAATGCAATTGCTAACTATGGGGAACATGATTTGTTTTGTTTAAACACCTAATTTCATGCATGGGTTTAACAAGTTAATGCATAACCCCAAGTTTTTGTTTTTGTGCAAAAATAGAATTCCTAGACTCAGATCAGGAGTGTAATCATGTTTAGAATACTTACAATCAGTGTTGCAAAAATCGGCCGATTAATCGGCGATTAATCGGTAATCGGCCCAGGACCTTGGAGAGAATTCCACGGAAATCGGACGATTAATCGGCCGAGTCAAGAAAATTGGCCGATTAATCGGTAAAAAATCGCTAATCGGCCCCGGACCGGCTCAGTACCGATTCACGATTTTTGCAACATTGCTTACAATGATGATTGATGAGCAATGTGAATGAAAAGAGGACCAAATTTTCGTAGGTGTGGATGAATGGTAAAGTGAATAGTAGCAGTTTGGAAGTGGTGGTATGAGATAATGGGTGTTTGGTTTAATATAAACTAAGAAAAAGGTTCTGCAGGTCGGCGGAACCTAGAAGTGGGTTCCGTCCGTTGTGACTGAGGGTTCCGCCGACTCTGCTGAGAAAAAGGCTTATTGATTTTTGTGATTTTTGTCTAATATCTACGGATTCACTTTCCTCATCCTTGGTGAGTTTTGTTTCCGTGGACATGGGCGTTTTGATTGGTTTCGAATCTTCTAATCCAAATTTCTTAAGCATGTCCTTAATATATTTAGATTGGTTAAAGAAGATACCATCTTCTAGTTGTTTAATTTGAAGTCCTAGGAAATAGTTGAGTTCTCCCATCATACTCATTTCAAACTCGTCATGCATGATTTTTTTGGAATCCACGCATAATTCTTGACAAGTTGATCCGAATATAATGTCATCAACATAGATTTGGACTATGATAATATGTGAATCTTTCTTCTTATTGAAGAGCGTATTATCAACCAAGCCCATGGTATACTTATGGTCAACTAGGAAGGTTTTAAGTCGATCATACCATGCTTTTGGAGCTTGCTTAAGTCCGTAAAGAGCCTTTTTAAGTTTGTAAACATGATTGGGTTTCTCAAAATCGATGAAGCCCGGTGGTTGAGCAACATACACTTCTTCATTTATAACCCCGTTTAGAAATGCACTTTTGACGTCCATTTGAAAGAGTTTAAAATTGTGTGCACATGCATATGCAAGTAAGATTCTAATTGACTCGAGCCTAGCAACCGGAGCAAAAGTTTCATCGTAATCAATGCCTTCTTATTGATTATATCCTTGTGCTACTAGCCTAGCTTTGTTTCTGGACACAATTCCATTTTCATCCATTTTATTACGAAAGACCCATTTTGTTCCAATTATTGTTTGACTCTTTGGTTGAGGAACTAATGTCCATACATTATTCCTAACAAATTGGTTTAACTCTTCTTGCATTGCTATTACCCAAGACTCATCTTTAATGGCTTCATTAATGTTTTTTGGTTCAATGGTTGACACGAAACAAAAGAAGTTGCTTTCATTTTGAACTTTTGATCTTAGTGTTCTTTCGTTAATGTTTCCTATGACACCATCTAATGGATGACTTTTAGATTCTTTAACATTGACAAATTCTTTGTTTAATAGTTCATCTTCCTTGTCATTAACTAAGATCTCTTGACTTTCTATTGCTTGGCTTTCAACTAAGTCATCATCTACCAAAGGTGATGTCTTAGAGGGAGGTGGACTTTCGTCAAATGTTACGTTCAACGATTCCTCGACTCTTAAGGTTTCTTTGTTCAAAACAATGTAGGCTTTACTATTTTGTGAATATCCAAGAAATACACCTTCATAAGACTTTGGGTCAAATTTGGTGAGATAATCCTTGGTGTTAAGAATAAAGCATTTACTCCCAAACACTCTAAAGTATCCTAATGTAGGCTTTTTACCTTTATATAGTTCATAGGGAGTTTTATTCAAAAATGGTCTAATTAAGACTCGATTTAAAATGTAAGTTGATGTGTTAACGGCGTTACACCAAAACTTTTGTGGAATTTTTTGTTCATTAAGCATTGTTCTACTCATCTCTTGCAAAGTCCGGTTTTTACGTTCTACTACACCATTAGATTGAGGAGTGCGTGGAACCGAAAAGTTATGAGTAATTCCATTTTTATCACAAAAGTTTCCAAATTGAAATTCATTATCAAATTCACGACCGTGATCCGTTCTAATAGACACAATACTAGACCCTACTTGATTTTGAATTTTCTTACTTAGAATCTCAAATTTATCAAAAGCTTCATTTTTACTTTTCAAAAATTTTGTCCAAGTATATCTTGAGTAATCATCTACTATGACCAAAGTATAGAAGTTACCTCCATAACTTTGTATAGCGGATGGACCAAATAAATCCATATGCAAAAGTTCAAGACACTTAGATGTAGAAACCAAGTTTTTAGCCTTATGGCTACTATGTACTTGTTTACCGACTTTGCAAGCGTCACAAAAGTGTTGGTCATATTTCAACTTAGGTAGGTTTCGAACTAAGTCTTTGGAGGAGAGGTTTTGAATTAGTCTCATGTTAGCGTGTCCTAAACGTCTATGCCATAAAGTTGAAGATTCATCAAATGAAGTAAGACAAAGTTTGTCTCTAGATGTTTGATCCATCTTCATGACGTATACGTTGTTCTTAAGAACACCTTTGGCTATGGTTATACCTTCTTTAAGTATTTTACTTCCATTTTCACTAAAAAGGACATTATACTTATTATGGCAAAGTTGACTAATACTAAGGAGATTAAAACCTACATTATCAACATGAGCTACATCATCTATAAAAAGGGAGTCATGAGAGATTGTACCTTTTCCGATGATTTTGCTCTTAGCTTTACTACCAAAAGTAACATTACCTCCATCACATTTGTGATAAGTTGAGAAGAGGCTTATGTTACCCGTCATGTGCCTTAAACAACCGCTATCTTTAATCTATTCATCCGATTCCAAACATACTTTGAGGCACACCTATTTTACGAAAAACACTCAAACATTTGGTCCCCAATTTCTCATGGGTCCATTTTGGTTAAGCATACCATTAACTTGATCCAAGTATGACAATAGAACATAAGGGTTCCATGACATGTAATTTGGAGTTTGGTAATGTCCAAGAGTGTTTTGGTTCCAAACATGTTGGTAGTTTGGTCGTGTGTTGTAGTTACTCTTTGGAAAGGGGCATTTAGGAATTGGAGTCTTAGGTCTTGGTTGAGTAGTTCTAGCTCTAAATTCGTTTTTACTAAGTCCTACTCCAGTTTTAAAGGCAGATTTTGCTCCATTTTTATATGTGACTTTAACAAATTTTGAACGATCCGATGTGGAGGATGTTACTGCTGCAGCAGACCTGGCGGAACCTTTGGGTTCAACGGGCGGAACCCTAATTTGGGTTCCGTCTGTTCCGCGGGCTGCTGTAGCAGTTTTGTTAGTTTCTTGTGCTTTCTTTTCTTGTTTCGTTTGACTCTTTGAAGTTTCTAATTTCATGAAACCTAGTCCTGTTTTATCAAATGGTGACTTTTGAAGTTTCATAATTTCATCCACACAAGAAATGCTCTTATCGAACTTCTTAAACTTTTTGTTTTGTTTTATTAGATCATCTTGAGTAATTTTAAGTCTCTCAACTTCGAGTTTAAGCTCTTCACATGATTTGCACGATGTGTCAATACCTTTACTCTTTTCTAATCTCTTAGCTATTTCTTTTAACTCATAAACTTCATTTTCTAAAAACTCCTTTTTAGTTTTCAAAAACTTATTTTTGTTTATGATTTTTAAGCTCAATTCACAAAGTTTGTTATATTCTTTTTGTAAGGTGTCATCATCAATAGAAGAATAAGACGAGTCGGAGAGTACCTCATTTGAGTCGTGAGCCATGAGAGAAATATCATCATTCTTTGGCTCATCGTCATCTCCTTCATAGTCACTCCAAGCACCACCCACAAAGGCTTGTTGAGACTTGCTTTTGGGTGGTTTTGGACATTCTCCTACGAGATGACTTGTGTCTCCACACCTATAGCATTTCCTTTCAACCTTTCCTTTCCTATCATCACGATCTTTTCGGAAGGTTTTCTTGTCATCTTTAGGTTGCCTTACGAACTTCCCTCGTCTACGAAAGAACTTCTTGAAGTCTCTAACGGCCATAGCATATTCTTCATCATCACTATCCGAAGTAGATTCTTCATCATCACTTGATTGGACTCTAGCTTTCAAGGCAATGGACTTAACATTTTCTTTCTTGCCTTTAACTATTTCCGAATCTTTTTCCATTACCATTTCATGAACTTTGAGGTTTCCAATTAGCTCGTCAAGTGACATGCTTGAAAGATCCTTGGATTCTTCAATTGCCGTAACTTTTGCTCTCCACTTCGGATGGAGTGCTCTAAGGAATTTCCTGACAAAATTCTTGCTACAAAAAGATTCATCAAGGGCTTTAAGTGAAGTAATAATAGTGTTAAACCTAGCAAATGCACTATCAATTATCTCATCTTCGGGAATAACAAATTGTTCATATTGTTGAACAAGAAGATCAATTTTGTTATCCTTAACTTGTGAGTTTCCTTGATGAGTGACTATAAAAGATTGCCAAATATCTTTGGCGGTTTTACACATAAAGACTCTTTCATATTCTTTCTTAGGCAAAGCATTGTAAAGCATCATTTTAGCTTCATTATTTTTAGCAATCAATTTCTTTTGATCATCATCTTTACTATTAGTAGCTATATTATCACCATCAATGATTATATACCATAAATCTATATCTTTAGATTTAACGTAAGTTTCAAAACGGTTTTTCCAATATATAAAACCATTTGCTTCAAAAAGTGGTGGTCTTTGCATAGATTGCCCTTCTTTGTAATTTTCAAAATCCATGGATCGTTTCAAGTTTTAAAACACAATATATTTTAAAAGCTTGAGTAACGTAGCTCTTGATGCCAATTGTGGAAAACTAGAAGGGGGTTGAATAGTTTACCGTTTAAAAACTTTAAACTTGTTTGATTATCTTTTGAAACTTTCCGTTTAATCAAAGATATGAACACAAACACAATATATAACATGCAAGTATAAAGAAAGAAACGATCAAACCACAACACGAGTATTTATCGTGGTTCGGCTACAAGGACTATTTTTCCTTGCCCTACGTCCACGCCCCGAGTATCCAACTCGAGAGTTTCTTTCACTAGTCAACAAGCTCCTTTCACCGGCGTAGAAAACCTTACACGTCGCTTATACACGTTTACCGACACAAAGCTAGATATCGAGTTCTTTTACAAGGGTACAACCACTCCCGTTAGTTCTTTTACAAGGGTACAACAACTCCCGTCACACTTTGTATTTTGAGGACTAAAATACTAACCGATCACTACTGAAAATACACAATCAAATGAAGTGTAAACTACACAAAGTCTACACGATGCTAAGCTAACAAGTTTTGCAACGTTGTGTTGCATACTTGTAACATTATATGAACTTGTGAACTTCTTTGCTACAAAAGAAACTTCACATAGAAATGAAATGTTAAAGGGTTAGATGAAAGAATGAATGTATGTGTGTGAAAATCTAATGTAGAGTGATGAAGCCAAAATTCAAACATATGGCTTGGTATTTATAGCAAGACCTTCTGCAGGTCTGGCGGATACGGTGGGACCCTCAGATGGGATCCGCCCGTGTACCCCCAGGGTTCCGCTAGGCTTGCAGTTGGTTTTGCAATAAATCATTCAAACCAACCAAAGTCACATCAACTAAATCCTAGTCAAACACATTGAAGCAAAAGAAGAAAGCTTCCAAAAATGTGTAAGAGGTTATGGTAAGTCAAACACACAAGCTTACCATAAATGTATGATGTGATGTTAACATTTTTCTATTTTAAGAAATATAAAAAGTATTGTGTTTTATGTGAAATGTAAAATGTGGCAAATGTCTAATTATGCAAGTCTTTAAACTAAAATTAAGTTTTACTTAGAAACTAAAGTTTACATTTTGTCGTTAACAAAACTTAGCAAAGATCGTAAAATATAAATAACGTTTTTAGGCGATATTTGTATTAACATTCTTTTCTCCCCATAATGCTGGGAAACTGCTTCATCAAAGTGGCAATTAGTAAAACGTGTTGTTAAGAGATCACCTATTAAAGGTTCAATGTATCTTATGATGGAAGATGTTTCATATCCAACATAAATTCCCAATCTTCTTTGAGGACCCATTTTTGTGCGTTGTGGTGGTGCAATAGGAACGTACACTGCACAACCAAAAATTCTAAGATGGGAAATGTTTGGTTATTGGCCAGAAGCAAGTTGTATGGGAGAGTATTTATGATTTGCACTTGGTCTCATGCGAACCAATGATGCAGCATGTAAAATTGCATGTCCCCACACAGACACAGGGAGTTTAGTTCTCATTAATAATGGTCTAGCTATTAGTGTTGGAATTATTATATCATGACCTTCATATAAATAAACCAAGTACATCAAAGTGAGCATAGCGGAAGCAATTATAATAAGATCAAATAACATGTAATTAATTAATCAATTATTTAAATCGTAAACGTACCTTTGTGATTCTAGCCCGAACAAGAATCAATGCAATCTTTCGGAACCAAGAACCCTAATTAGGGTTAATAAGGATTATAAGAATTACCCCTTACCTTTTTGTAATTCAATCCAAGAATCAAACAATAGTGTGTTTGATTCACGTTCTTGTACACACGTACTAATTCAAGAAAAGTATTTGCAAGTAATAAACACAAAACCTTTTTGGATCTTATGAAAATCAAAACCCTTATGGGTTGTTTGATAAGAATCGATCAAGAGAAGAAAAGGAGAGAAAAACACCAAGATGTGTGTGTACAAGTTATGAGAAAAACCTACATCTTGGGTTTGCTTATATACTACACAAAACTTGGAGCTCAAGGCACATAAGGAGGTGGAATACCCCTTGGGCCGATCGGTTGTGGAGTCCCCTAGGGGATTCCGGAACCTTCTCTTGTTTCCATGTTTTGTCTAGTATTACTTTCCTAATCTTCGTTTAATACATAATTAGTCATTAATCAATAATACTAATTATTATTATTTATTTTGTGTTTAATAATTAATTATAACATTTATAAATAATTATTACTTTTTCTCTTCATACGTATTGTGTGCAATCCCGTGATCTCAAGTTCGATCCTAACATACGACTACTAAAATAATGTCCATATTCCAACAGCTCCCACTTGGACATATTTTAATAGTGTAATCACATCGGTTAGCGTCTTGCAACACGCCAATGCCTCTAGTACGATCTCGAGTAAGGCTCCTGGAAAACCTTTTAATGATTTCTCATTATTATTATCCTTTTGTTTCTAATACCATGTTAATAAGGATATGGATTAAAGTCATTCCTTAATTAACCATTCTGTTTCTCGTTGTTTGTGATTGATCAAGATTACCAAATCTTCTGAACATATTCAGGGGAGATATTGGGTGCGGCCGCACATGCATCTTACCAACCCTACGAGGGGCCCAGCAGTATTAAACTCCAAAAATAATTTTGAAGGAACAAATTCTATCTTGACTACAAGCAAAACCCACAAACTTTGTAACACTTCCGAAAACAACCTTTATGACTACCAGTTACGTATAGCGTTAAGTTGTTCCACAAAAATGTACTACATTCATGACACTTATCTTGCATCTCAAGTCTAAGGATAACTTCTCATGATTTACTCAATAACAAAATCCATAAAGTAACATCATGTAGTTGGGATAAGTCCTATATTCAGTATCATCGAATATCATCTGAAATGGCATGACTACGCATCAATACTTTAAGTATATTATACCAACCTTCAGATTTGTCTTAATTTAATAATATTCTCATATTATTAACTGACAACGGACAATTTAAAATAACATTTATTCATGGATTAAACATACAAATATAGGATACAATTTATTATAAATTAAACATACCATGTATTTAAATATATTATAATAATAATTGTTTAACATCCCTTATCCAAATACTAAATAGATCAATGCATGAAAATCTTGTTGATGAATTATGTCTCAAGTAATGACATTCCTACTTGTTGACAAAACATAAATCATCCAACTTTGATCTATCGGAATTTTAAGAATACTTATTTCAAGAATTCAACTAGTGAAGTTCTTGTATGTGCATACTCAACTATTTTGACAATGCCATATAATATTTCATAAAATGTGTGACATCCTTAACCACCAATTTATGATAATTAAACTTCCAAACATTTTAAAGTTTAAAGCATTCTTATTCTCTTAATGTATAATGCAACTATGCTTTTAGTAAGCATGACTAGTAATAGCCAAGGATGGAATCCTTACCATGACTAGTATTGAGTGTCATCTCAATTTCATTAGCATCATTGTATGCAACAACAATATACTATTAAAACTTCCCGTAAACATTAATATCTATTGTGTAATGTTTGATGCACTTCAAACTTTCAAGTTTGTTGGCTATGACAATTTTTGCAACAATTGAAAAATTGTTCATCTATAGAATTTGGAAGCTGTTCCAGATTTAGGATGTAATTCTATAA
This sequence comes from Artemisia argyi, assembly GCA_030686995.1. Classification (NCBI taxonomy): domain Eukaryota; kingdom Viridiplantae; phylum Streptophyta; class Magnoliopsida; order Asterales; family Asteraceae; genus Artemisia; species Artemisia argyi. Next base: position 65,112,668 of record CM060700.1, read on the forward strand.
TCAAACATATTCCTTTTAGAATAATACACAAGTTATCTAATAACTTTTAATTAGATATTAATATTGCCAAATCATCTTGTAATCAAGCATGATACAACAAAACATGATGTTCATGAAAAATCTTTGAGTCATACTTAAATTTTATTCATGTCATACATATCCATTTAGACTTTCTAAATAATATATCATGTTATATTAGATTTATTTACCGCATATGTTTCAACAATAAACATTCATTCCAAGGTTGTATGTCTTATTTCCTAAATCTTTCAAGTAAAGTTTCATTCCAAACTAAGACTTAACATTTACTTATATGGAATGTTACCTTTCATATGTTCCACAACATATATAATTTAAGAAATTAAACATAATACTCCCACTAGCTTTTAGGAATACTTAGAAATTATCTTATTTCAATTACAAATCAAAAAAATGAATTTAATAATTAAACATAAGAGTAATCTTCTAGATGCATGCATTTATCCATCCATGGATTATTGCACCTTGTACACTTCCAAAGATTTATTTGAATTTATAAACTCCTTTTGATTACTTATCGTCCTCGCTCAAGTAATCACTCATGAAAGAATTTTGATATTCTATTGTCAATTTCATAAATATGACAATGATAATCTTTATATATTTAATGTGTTTATAACAGAATATTCAATCACAGTTAATTGCTTAAGTGTGATTAATAATCTTGTCATAAAACATATATTAAATACGTGCACAATTTTGTCCTTATGATTTCTATACAAAGATTTAAACCATAATGGTTATCTTATCTTTTGAATAAACTCATCTTCATTTAATAGTCTAACTATTAAGATAAACCAAGTTTCTAAAATTGATTATCTTTATGGACAACATCTTAATCATTCATATCATGTATACTTTACCCAATTTCATATTTGGTAATGTATCATAATGATGATCAGGTTTACAATAATCCTGTAAATCATAGTCCTCAGCATATTAATCAAATATCTGAGATATCTTTTCTATTTATGAATGATAATTCCATCATCTTGAGATTTAACATTTAAATATCAAACTTTATTATCATGCTGATATTTAACATTCAAATGTCAAACTTCATCATGATATTTACTAGTGTATTTTAGAAGATTATGTATATTGTAATTTTATCTTTTAAAGATCAAAACTCCCACTTGCTTTTAGCAATTTAAAGACTATCTTTAAATACTTAGCAAATTAAGCAATAATACAATATTCTCTTCTGGGATATTACAAATACATATTGACAGTTCCTAACTTAATTTTGTTAATAACCTCTTCATAAGCAGTTAAACAAATTTGAAACTTCAATTTAAGACTTAATGTGATTCATTACATTCCATCACATTCCATCATATGATAATGTCTTATTAATCTTCTATGTTGGAGTTTTATTAAATATGTCCAAGTCATACTCAACATTCTAACCTTGATAACTTTTGGAAGAAAAGAAGTTATAGTTATCTTTAATCAAACAATATAACAAGAGTTTGATTTTCCTAACTGAACATACCATAAACATTTGATATTTCATTAGTATCAATATTGCAAGACAATCTAACAATATTTAAGATAACCATATTCGTTTTGACTTGTCTATTTACCAACTAATTCATTTTAATGGTATAATAATTTTCAAGCCTATTACATGCCTTATAACACAAGTACTTTTTACAAAGTTACTTCATGTCCATGTCTTTACAAGAAAACATAAACTGTTATAATCCCACTATACGTTATAAGTCATTTAACAATTTAATAACTTCATGTATATGTCTTAATTAAAAAACACACCAAGATAACGTCTTACTTTATTATAAGTCTTGTAACAATTAAAAGACTTCATGTTTATATCTTTACAATGAAACATAAACATGTTTAACTAAAGTAATTATGAACACCATCTTATAGTGTCAATAGTAATTTCAAGTTAATATATTACTTCATAATAATGTAAACAACATTATTTATTCATTTATTTATGTCATTCCAAGAACACATAAATATTCAGATTGAAGTAACATTAGATTACTTAATTAATTTATGTCATTCCATGAATTCATAAATCTATAAATTAAAGTAGTCTTGTTATCATATTGACACATGTTCTAATAGGTATCTAATTTAGAAACTGCAAATTCTCATAGTTCAATTACATCAGTTGATCTGCTAGTAATAAAAATATGAAATTCACCTTGTTGTTGCAATCTAGTTAAGTTCTCACATAACATAAATTGTAACACCAAGTGTTTCTTGCATTAGCCTAGTATAATTCATATCAGAACATTATTCTAATTTAGAAACTGCAAATTCTCATAGTTCAATTACATCAGTTGATCTGCTAGTAATGAAATATGAAATTCACCTTGTTGTTGCAATCTAGGTAAGCTCTCACATAACATAAATTGTAACACCAAGTGTTTCTTGAATTAATATTAGAACATTATTCTCTTACCTTGTAGTCAAGAGAATCCATTGAATCATATCTTTATGAGTTGTTTCTTGCACACAATAAAGATAACATTTCTTCCACTTGTGCATGGAACAACCTCATATAGTTGATAAACAACATGCCATGCATTTGTTTATGTGTTCAATATGATTGTGTCATAAGATTTTAGCATAACAAGTAGATGTAGAACAACACTATCTAGTAAGGAAACGTACAAGACTATCCTTAAAAAATATGAGTGTCTACACTTGGAAAGTAATTATCTTTAGCTACCAAGATGTCAAAGCTTGTAACTCCCACTGAATTAAAGATCATTACAATAATTTCTTATTCAGTAATAAGTACACAATACTCCCACTGAATTTGACAACATTGTAAATGTTTCCTATCCAGTGAAAGCTAATAGTGTGCTTTTAACTTCCCTATACCTTTGAATGTCCATATGTAACAATTACTTATGTACTAAAAATGTATTCTACTACGTAAATGATGGACCATCCACCAAATGCTATTAACTTGAAAAATTGGGCATGCAATTTCTTCCTTAATAGGTCTACCATCCTACAATGTATGTAGCGCCTTTAAAATAGTAAAAACAACTAGTTTGTCTTTAAACATTTTGCAGTAATTAGTCTAGCTTCTAATTATAATAACTCATAAAATGTCATACATAATTTTCTGTTAACCAAATATCATATTTGTTACTAAGAATTTGATCACCGAATGAGGATGATAAAATTCCTATGAAAAATGTATGCAATTTTCTTAACCATTAAAAATTTGCTATGAGTTATATTAGAATTTAGACATATCTAATATTCCTATTATCCTTTCTCATTCATGAAAAGGAATAGGATTGTGTCTCACTCTTCCTTCATAGAAAGGAGACTTCTTTTGTCTTTTAAGTAAATATTTCTTAATCAAACATTTGTTTGAAAACAGAACTAGATCAATTTACCAAAGCCCAAAATACGTTTACGGTTTGAACGTTGCATTAATACATTAAAACGAATTACAAAATTCAATTTCAGTATTTTCGATAATTAGATCTTTAAGAAAATAAAATACCCATTGGTAAATATTCATATAAACCATAGCATTTTCTTAAAGCTAGGATCCTAATTGGCATAGTACCATTACATCAGTTGATCTGCTAGTAATGATAGTATTCAACAAGGTAATTGTCGAACAATAATTGCCAATATCATATTGCAATTCCTAGATTTATGGGATTTACAATCACAAAACATTTGTATTGTAAGCATGTTTAGTCCCCATCTTAATGCCTTGAGTCAAGTCTCACTTCCTACTCAATTTAAGTCGTCTAACTTAAAAACTGCAAACTCACAAATCCATCACATCAGTTGATCTGCTAGCAATGAATTTATGAAATTTACCTCTCCATTGCAATCTCGCCAAGTCTCACATGACGTAAATTACAACTTCAAGTGTTCTTAATTAGATGGCATTCGACTTAATTTTATAAGGGTATAAATATTTTGATGTGATCAAAATAATGTATGAAGAAGCATGCATACAACTTCATAACATTGGTTTTACAAAACAATTTTATTACCAATTAGCTAAGAGTAAAATAACAAAGTTTTGATTGAGGTATCGGGTTCACCAATTAAAGAATAACCATCAATTATCGTCCACTATATCGTACTTTTGCATAAGCCCGAAAGCTTAGTGTTTCGGATAATCATTGTGGAATTGTGGATTATTCACCCTTAAGATGACAATGTACATGTAATGGTTGTTCGGTAAGTGTAATTTACACACAAACGAGCGTTAAGACAGAATGTTGTCTCTCTAAGGCCACAATTTAATGTGTTGCCATCCTTATACCCATCTTATAGTGTGTAAACTTCGGTCGAGCCTATTTAACCATTACGTACAAAAACATCAATCAACCAATTCTTTGAAATTTTAACTCTTAAAAACCAAAACAATTTCGCCATTATTTAGTCCGTATTATTTTTCTATTCAAAAAATTACCCTTTTCGTTTATATAAACATGTCTAACACAATAAATAAACAAAACAAGTAATATATAATAAAAAATAAAACAACTAAATAAACACATATACATAATCATAACAATTAAATATGTATAAAACATGTAGCCACATGCAAATCTTATTCAAAAGTCCTATTAATAATCAAATCTAGGTGTATAATGTATTAATTCAATTAGGGCTTTCTTTTTCTCGGAAAAAGAGCCACATACATCGATAAATCGATTGCGTAAGCCAAAATTAAATAAATACAACATAGCACATAATTGATTACTTAATATTGGAGTCTTCCCCAATTCGACATATATTAATAAATTTACATGTTTCGATATAACTTAACCATTAATTCATATAAACAATTTAAACCATTTAAATTATCACACAATATAAAATCCATGCAAATATACACTTTTTCATAGATTTAGCTTAACAATTAACATATTGCACCAAGATCGTTTACTAAAACGCATAACAATTACATGACATCCTAGGGTTTCTAATCAAATTAAAAAATTAAAAACCATAAACCCTAAAACCCTAATAAGGTCAATCGACCCATATAATTTAGGGTTAGGGATCTAACAAATAAACCCTAAAAACATGTAACTAAACGAATCAAGATCCAATTTTTATGCGTTTCGATAATCAATTACACATTATAACGGCTCTAGATGCCACTGTTGGAATTATTATATCATGACCTTCATATAAATAAACCAAGTACATCAAAGTGAGCATAGCGGAAGCAATTATAATAAGATCAAATAACATGTAATTAATTAATCAATTATTTAAATCGTAAACGTACCTTTGTGATTCTAGCCCGAACAAGAATCAATGCAATCTTTCGGAACCAAGAACCCTAATTAGGGTTAATAAGGATTATAAGAATTACCCCTTACCTTTTTGTAATTCAATCCAAGAATCAAACAATAGTGTGTTTGATTCACGTTCTTGTACACAAGTACTAATTCAAGAAAAGTATTTGCAAGTAATAAACACAAAACCTTTTTGGATCTTATGAAAATCGAAACCCTTAAGGGTTGTTTGATAAGAATCGATCAAGAGAAGAAAAGGAGAGAAAAACACCAAGATGTGTGTGTACAAGTTATGAGAAAAACCTACATCTTGGGTTTGCTTATATACTACACAAAACTTGGAGCTCAAGGCACATAAGGAGGTGGAATACCCCTTGGGCCGATCGGTTGTGGAGTCCCCTAGGGGATTCCGGAACCTTCTCTTGTTTCCATGTTTTGTCTAGTATTACTTTCCTAATCTTCGTTTAATACATAATTAGTCATTAATCAATAATACTAATTATTATTATTTATTTTGTGTTTAATAATTAATTATAACATTTATAAATAATTATTACTTTTTCTCTTCATACGTATTGTGTGCAATCCCGTGATCTCAAGTTCGATCCTAACATACGACTACTAAAATAATGTCCATATTCCAACAATTAGTTGAAGACGTTTGATTAACGATTTTGCTAAACCATTTTGTGTGTGAACACGAGCAACCAAATGTTCAACAAAAATTCCAACAGACATGCAATAATCATTAAAAGCATGTGATGTGAATTCCCCTGCATTATCAAGTCTCACTCTTTTAACCGTGTAATCTAGAAAATGTGCCCATAATTTAATGATGAGTAAACTGCAAAAATGGTCCCTGTGGTTTGCGGAGATTGCAAAAATAGTCACTGTGGCTGGCTAATTGCAGGCGACCTCCCTGTGGGGGAAACTTTTCATCATTTTGGTCCCTTGTTTCTAACGACGTTAATGAGAGTGAGTTAAGTCGTGGTCCCAAATTGAATATTTGAAAGGAACAAGGACATATATGTCATTTTACTCATGGACCAAATTTCGTTTATTCTTAAATACTTACTAGTGGTCCAACCCGACACAATTCAACACACACCCGACATAAACAAAAAAAAAACCCCCACTTTAAACCATAATTGCAGTTAACCATTTCAATCCAATAATACTAACAGTTACATCAATTTCATCCTTATGCTTTACAACAAGTAAGGATGACATCTTCTATAAGTTTTTAGTACACTAGACCAGATGGAGAGAAGGTTGATACAAAAGAACTTTATGGTAAAAGTCCTAACTAGATATTTACATGTGATTTTGTTGTCTTATTGAAATATTGTATTGGTAACTGATTATTACTATATGATTGTCAAACAGAACAATATCCAAACTTGTTTTCAATAAGGGTTCATTATGAAGGAAGATTTACAGAGTTACCAAAGAGGAAGTATGTTGGGGGCAGGTAACATTTGTGGACTTGATAGCCAATGATCAGTTTAATATTGATGTCTTGAACTCAGTAATGTACCAGAGCTTAGGTTATGATGAGAATGTGAAAACGTATTATCACTACAAAGTTCCTATGAAAGCTTTAGATTATGGACTAAGGCCTTTAGGTGGTGAAACTGATTTTCATGAACTGTTAAAGCATGTTAATAGGCATAGGCAAATTTATGTTTATGTTGAGCATGGCCATACAAATGTTGATTTAGAAGCAGAAAAAATGCAATAATTAAAGCAAACTGATAAAGGCAAGCATTTGGATAGTAATGTGGAAGTAGTTGAATTGGAAACAGAAGTTAACATGTCTACTGAGAGTGAGGATGATGAAAACAATGAGGAAAGTGATAGTGAGTATGAGCAATCTACTGAGGGTGAGGATGATGACTTAGAAGAACTTGTTGATAAGGAATACATAGTAGAGGAAGTAAATGTTAACATGTCTACTTTTAGCTTTGAAGTTGAACCAGAGACCTATGACCCAGTGCAACCCCATGTGAAATTAACTGAAGATGATTTGGAGGTTATAGATTATGAGTCTTTTGAAAGTGATGTAGGCTCTGACACTGAACAAAATAGGAGAAAAGGACTTAGAAAGTTAAGAAAGGGACCTGATGGTTCAAGTATTATAAATACTTTGAAAGTTGGTTTTGAATTTGCAAACATGGATGAAGCAAAATATAGGATAAGGGCACTTTCAGTTGAAACAAGAAGGAACATTAAGATAATAAGAAATGATAAACTAAGGGTTGGGGCAAAGTGCTTAGGTGTTGTTCGTGAGAAATTGAATGTGACAAAAGAGAATAAGGAATGATGTGTGGGAATTGCACCAGGCTTTACCTCTCGAGGGATCTCGAGAAGCTTACAACCCCAACCAGGCAGTGTACCTGATCATTGTAGTATAGTATAGTGACAAGTACCGGGGGATTGATCGTTCAACTCAGGAATAGTGTCGATAGGATTAGAAAGCCTAAAAACTAGGTCTAGAGGTGAGGGATGATTCTTTTTATATTTTTATATTTTTATGAAAGCAAGTAAAATCTCGGTTTTTAGAGGAGTGGGCGGAATTAGTTGCTAGTCAACTAACCCAATAACTAAAGATGCAATCAAAATAAAATGACAAAAATGAAAATAAAGCTAATTAAACTAGTGGTGTGAACAATATATGGGAGAATTGTGTTTACTTAGATTTCACTACTCCCTAGATATCTTTTACAGGTTAATTACTTGTTACAGTTGCGTGGATGACGGGTTATATTCCTTAATACCAATCATGGGGTGGTGTACTTACTTCCCCAATTCTATAAGCTCCTAATTCACTCCTATGTCGAGCCTGTAAGAAGCTCCTAACATGGGATCACTAGAATTCGCTCATGCATTAAATACTGTTAATACAAATATCACCTAAAAATGTTATTTATATTTTACGATCTTTGCTAAGTTTTGTTAACGACAAAATGTAAACTTTAGTTTCTAAGTAAAACATAATCTTAGTTTTAAAGACTTGCATAAACTAGACATTTGCTACATTTTACATTTCATAAAACACAACACTTTTTATTTCTTAAAATAGAAATGTCACATCACATTTATGGCAAGTTTTGTCAATATACATTTATGGAAAGAAAGTGTGTTTGACTAACCATATGTTTGCTTGCAAGTTTTGTGTTTGACTAGGTATAATGAGATGTGACATTGTTTGGTTTGCAAGATTTATTGCAAAACCAACTGCAAGCCCGGCGGAACCCTAGGGGTACAAGGGCGGAACCCATCCGAGGGTTCCGCCGTATCCGCCAGGCCTGCCGAAGGTTTTGCTATAAATACTAAGCCACAAGTTTGATTTTTGGCTTATCACTCTAGATCATATTTTCACACATTCACTCATTCTTTCATCTAACCCTTTAACATCTCATATGTGAAGTTTTTTTTTGTAGCAAAGAGATTCACGAGTTCATAAAAAGTTACAAGTATTCAACACAACGTTGCAAGACTTGTTAGCTTAGCATTGTGTAGACTTGTGTAGTTTACACTTCATTTGATTGTGTATTTTCAGTAGTGATCGGTTAGTATTTTAGTCCTCAAAATACAAAGTGTGACGGGAGTTGTTGTACCCTTGTAAAAGAACTAACGGGAGTGGTTGTACCCTTGTAAAAGAACTCGACATCTAGCTTAGTGTCGGTAAACGTGTATAAGCGACGTGTAAGGTTTTCTCCGCCGGTGAAAGGAGCTTGTTGACTAGTGAAAGAAACTCTTGAGTTGGATACTCGGGGCGTGGACGTAGGGCAAGGAAAAATAGTCCTTGTAGCCGAACCACGATAAATACTCGTGTTGTGGTTTGATCGTTTCTTTCTTTATACTTGCATGTTATATATTGTGTTTGTGTTCATATCTTTGATTAAACGGAAAGTTTCAAAAGATAATCAAACAAGTTTAAAGTTTTTAAATGGTAAACTATTCAACCCCCTTCTAGTTTTCCACAATTGGCATCAAGAGCTACGTTACTCAAGCTTTTAAAATATATTGTGTTTTAAAACTTGAAACGATCCATAGATTTTGAAAATTACAAAGAAGGGCAATCTATGCAAAGACCACCACTTTTTGAAGCAAATGGTTTTATATATTGGAAAAACCGTTTTGAAACTTACGTGAAATCTAAAGATATAGATTGGTGGTATATAATCATTGATGGTGATAATATAGCTTCTAATACTAAAGATGATGATCAAAAGAAATTGATTGCTAAAAATAATGAAGCTAAAATGATGCTTTACAATGCTTTACCTAAGAAAGAATATGAAAGAGTCTTTATGTGTAAAACTGCCAAAGATATTTGGCAATCTTTAATAGTCACTCATCAAGGAAACTCACAAGTCAAGGATAACAAAATTGATCTTCTTGTTCAACAATATGAACAATTTGTTATTCCCGAAGATGAGATTATTGATAATGCATTTGCTAGGTTTAACACTATTATTACTTCACTTAAAGCACTTGATGAATCTTTTTGTAGTAAGAATTTTGTCAGGAAATTCCTTAGAGCACTCGATCCGAAGTGGAGAGCAAAAGTGACGGCAATTGAAGAATCCAAAGATCTTTCAAGCATGTCACTTGACGAGCTAATTGAAAACCTCAAAGTTCATGAAATGGTAATGGAAAAAGATTCGGAATTAGTTAAAGGCAAGAAAGAAAAAGTTAAGTCCATTGCCTTGAAAGCTAGAGTCCAATCAAGTGATGATGAAGAATCTACTTCGGATAGTGATGATGAGGAATATGCTATGGCCGTTAGAGACTTCAAGAAGTTCTTTCGTAGAAGAGGGAAGTTTGTAAGGCAACCAAAAGATGACAAGAAAACTTTTCGAAAAGATCGTGATGATAGGAAAGGAAAGGTTGAAAGGAAATGCTATAGGTGTGGAGACACAAGTCATCTAGTAGGAGAATGTCCAAAACCACCCAAGAGCAAACCTCAACAAGCTTTTTTGGGTGGTGCTTGGAGTGACTATGAAGGAGATGACGATGAGCCAAAGAATGATGATATTGCTCTCATGGCTCACGACTCAAATGAGGTACTCTCTGACTCATCTTACTCCTCTATTGATGATGACACCTTACAAAAAGAATATAACAAACTTTGTGAATTGAGCTTAAAAATCATAAACAAAAATAAGTTTTTGAAAACTAAAAAGGAGTTTTTGGAAAATGAAGTTTATGAGTTAAAAGAAAAAGCTAAGAGATTAGAAAAGAGTAAAGGTATTGACACATCTTGCAAATCCTGTGAAGAGCTTAAACTCGAAGTTGAGAAACTTAAAATTACTCAAAATGATCTAATAAAACATACCACAAAGTTTAAGAAGTTCGATAAGAGCATTTCTTGTGCGGATGAAATTATGAAACTTCAAAAGTCACCCTTTGATAAAACAGGACTATGATTCATGAAAATACACACTTCAAAGGGTCAAACGAAACAAGAAAAGAATGCACAAGAAACTAACAAAACTGCTACAGCAGCCCGCGGAACAGACGGAACCCAATCCAGGGTTTCGCCCGTTGGACCCGAAGTTTCCGCCAGGTCTGCTGCAGCAGTAACACCATCCACATCGGATCGTTCAAAATTTATTAAAGTTACATATAAAAATGGAACAAAACCTGCCTTTAAAACTGGAGTAGGACTTAGTAAAAATGAATTTAGAGCTAAGACTACTCAACCAAGACCTAAGACTCCAATTCCCAAACGCCCCTTTCCAAAGAGCAACTTCAACACACGACCAAACTACCAACATGTATGGAACCAAAACATTCCTGGACATTACCAAGCTCCAAACTACATGTCTTGGAACCCTTATGTTCTACTTTCATACTTGGAACAAGTTAATGGTATGCTTAACCAAAATGGACCCATGAGAAATTGGGGACCAAATGTTTGAGTGTTTTTCATAAAATAGGTGTGCCTCAAAGTTTGTTTGGAACCGAATGAATGGATTAAAGATAGCAGTTGTTCAAGGCACATGACGGGTAACAAAAGCCTCTTCACTACTTATCACAAATGTGACAGAGGTAATGTTACGTTTGGTAGTAAAGCTAAGAGCAAAATCATCGTAAAAGGTACAATCTCTCATGACTCCCTTTTTATAGATGATGTAGCTCATGTTGATAACTTAGGTTTTAATCTCCTTAGTATTAGTCAACTTTGTCGTAATAAGTATAATGTCCATTTTAGTGAAAACGGAAGTAAAATACTTAAAGATGGTATAACCATAGCCAAAGGTGTCCTTAAGAACAACGTATACGTCATGAAGATGGATCCAACATCCAGAGACAAACTTTGTCTTACCTCATTAGATGAATCTTCAACTTTATGGCATAGACGTTTAGGACATGCTAACATGAGACTAATTCAAAACCTCTCCTCCAAAGACTTAGTTCGAAACCTACCTAATTTGAAATATGACCAACACTTTTGTGATGTTTGCAAAGTCGGTAAACAAGTCCATAGTAGCCATAAGGCTAAAAACTTGGTTTCTACATCTAGGTGTCTAGAACTTTTGCATATGGATTTATTTGGTCCATCCGCTATACAAAGTTATAGAGGTAACTACTACACTTTGGTCATAGTCGATGATTACTCAAGATATACTTGGACAAAATTTTTGAAAAGTAAAAATGAAGCTTTTGATAAATTTGAGATTCTAAGTAAGAAAATTCAAAATCAAGTAGGGTCTAATATTGTGTCTATTAGAATGGATCACGGTCGTGAATTTGATAATGAATTTCAATTTGGAAACTTTTGTGATATTAATGGTATTACTCATAACTTTTCGGCTCCACGTACTCCTCAATCTAATGGTGTAGTAGAACGTAAAAACCGGACATTGCAAGAAATGAGTAGAACAATGCTTAATGAACAAAACATTCCACAAAAGTTTTGGTGTAATGCCGTTGACACATCAACGTACATTTTAAATCGAGTCTTAATTAGACCATTTTTGAACAAAACTCCTTATGAACTATATAAAGGTAAAAAGCCTACATTAGGATACTTTAGAGTGTTTGGGAGTAAATTTTTCATTCTTAACACCAAGGATTATATCACCAAATTTGACCCAAAGTCTTATGAAGGTGTATTTCTTGGATATTCACAAAATAGTAAAGCTTACATTGTTTTGAACAAAGAAACCTTAAGAGTCGAGGAATCGTTGAACGTAACATTTGATGAGAGTCCACCTCCCTCTAAGACATCACCTTTGGTAGATGATGACTTAGTTGAAAGCAAAGCAATAGAAAGTCAAGAGATTTTAGGTAATGACAAGGAAGATGAACTATTAAACAAAGAACTTGTCAATGTCAAAGAATCTAAAAGTCATCCATTAGATGGTGTCATAGGCAACATTAACGAAAGAACACTAAGATCAAAATTTCAAAATGAAAGCAACTACTTTTGTTTCGTGTCAACCATTGAACCGAAAAACATTAATGAAGCCATTAAAGATGAGTCTTGGGTAATTGCAATGCAAGAAGAGTTAAACCAATTTGTTAGGAATGATGTGTGGACATTAGTTCCTCAACCAAAGAGTCAAACTATAATTGGAACAAAATGGGTCTTTCGTAATAAAATGGATGAAAATGGAATTGTGTCTAGAAACAAAGCTAGGCTAGTTGCACAAGGATATAACCAACAAGAAGGCATTGACTACGATGAAACTTTTGCTCCGGTTGCTAGGCTAGAGTCAATTAGAATCTTACTTGCATATGCATGTGCACACAATTTTAAACTTTTTCAAATGGACGTCAAAAGTGCATTTCTAAACGGAGTCATTAATGAAGAAGTGTATGTTGCTCAACCACCGGGCTTCATCGATTTTGAAAAACCAAATCATGTCTACAAACTTAAAAAGGCTCTTTACGGACTTAAGCAAGCTCCAAAAACATGGTATGATCGACTTAAAACCTTCCTAGTTGACCATAAGTATACCATGGGCTTAGTTGATAATACTTTCTTCACTAAGAAGAAAGATTCACATATTATCATAGTCCAAATCTATGTTGATGACATTATATTCGGATCAACTTGTCAAGAATTATGTGTGGATTTCTCAAAAATCATGCATGACGAGTTTGAAATGAGTATGATGGGAGAACTCAACTTTTTCCTAGGACTCCAAATTAAACAACTAGAAGATGGTATCTTCTTTAATCAATCTAAATATATTAAGGACATGCTTAAGAAATTTGGATTAGAAGATTCAAAACCAATCAAAACTCCCATGTCCACGGAAACTAAACTCACCAAGGATGAGGAAAGTGAATCCGTAGATAGCACTAAATATAGAGGTATGATTGGTAGTCTACTTTACCTAACGGCTAGTAGACCCGACATTATGTTTAGTGTTTGTCTATGTGCTCGTTTTCAAGACGATCCTAAGACTACTCATCTCGAAGCCGTTAAAAGGATTTTTAGGTATATTAAGGGCACTCCACATTTAGGTTTATGGTATCCCAAAGGAACGGGAATAGACACCATAGTGTATGCTGACTCGGATCATGCCGGTGACTATGTTGATAGAAAAAGTACAAGTGGTATTTGTACTTTTGTTGGACATTATCTCACCTCATGGTTCTCTAAGAAGCAAACGGCTCTTGCTATCTCAACAACGGAAGCCGAGTACGTTTCGGCCGGAAAGGCATGTCAACAAGCTCTTTGGATGAAGCAAGCTCTTGTCGACTACGGAATTCAACTTAACGATATCACAATTCTTTGTGACAACAAAGGCGCCATTGATCTTAGCAAAAACCCGGTTCAACATTCTCGTACCAAACATATTGAAATCCGTCATCATTTCCTTCGTGACAACGTTCAAAAAGGAAATATCTCAATTGAGAAAGTTTCTTCCGAAGACAACATAGCCGACATTCTCACAAAACCCCTTAAAAGTGAACCTTTTAACCTTCTTAGGCTAGGCTTAGGACTCATGGAACCTATGTTGTAGTTCTGGACATTAGACAAAAATCACAAAAATCAAAACAAATCCATAACTCTTTTTCTCAGCAGGGTCGGCGGAACCCTCAGGCACAACGGACGGAACCCAACTCAGGGGTCCGACGTATCCGCCGACCTGCAGAATCAATATTTTTGTTTATATTAAACCAAACACCCATTATCTCATACCACCACTTCCAAACTGTTACTATTCACTTTACCATCCATCCAAACCTGCGATTTCCTGGTCTTCCTTTCACTTACATTGCAAATCAATCATCATTGTAAGTATTCTAAACTTGATTACAATCCTGATCTGAGTCTAGGAATTCTATTTTTTGCACAAAAACAAAAACTTGGGGTTATGCATTAATTTGATAAACTCATGCATGAAATTAGGTGTTTAACAAAACTAATCATGTTCCCATAGTTAGGAATTGTATTCTTACTAAGTGTAAACATGTTTGCTAAAACACCTCATGACAAAATTTTTCCAAAAATTTCTCACAAATAGGACAAATATTTTTTCGTCTCACATTGAGAATACAAAATCAAAACGTTATGTTTAAAACATCACTTGCATAATGTCTTTTGAATGTTAAAGGGAATACATAACCAATATGTATTTTCGGGTACATTCAAACAAAGCTACATTGAACTAGGAGCGCTTGGGTTATCTTTTGTTTTATAACAAAAATTGCATTATAAAACGTTTTTGAAGCATCAAAATGAGTCAAGATAACCGCACCTCCACATTGTTTTCATATAGGCACACACTAGAACAACCACATTACAATAGTCGTTTACTTAGACTAAAATGTGAAATTTTGTTTTTCTAGGAATCATCATGCCTCCTCTAACCCACTACGACCACAAGGACACCATTAAGTACCTACCCAAACACCACAAAACCAAAGGCCTTACCCCAAATCAAGTCAATGTTTTCAAAGCCTTAGAAAAACATTATGTCCATGAGGGTAGAACCATTGACCCGTCCTTCCTAGAAGGCACAAACCTCTACACCGAATTTGCCACAATCAACTTTGAGTATCTTTTAGAAATCAACGAGCCTATTTGTCCTAGGTTCATTCTAGAATTCTATGCATCCGTCACTCTCTCCACGGATGAGTATGGTCGCATTTCTATCAACTTTAGGGCTAGTGGTCATCAATACTCCTTCACTCTTGAGGAGTTTGCTCAAATCCTAGGTGTCCCAAACCATGGTACTTGCATCTACTCCGATTTGCACTCTCTCTCAACTCTTGACACACTCCATGACCGCATCCATCCTTATGACACCTATCTTGTGTCTAAATATGAACTTCATGATCACCTCTTTGTTAGGACAACCAATACTAGGAGAACCCGTTCGGGAAATGAGGTCGAAAAGGACCCATATGGAATGGAAATGAATGAACTCAAGCCCCAATTCAAGAAATGGGAGGAAGTCCTTAGAGCAAATGTCATTAGCACCATAGGAAACCGAGATCATATAAATCTTTGCCTTTGCTACATGCTCTACTCTTTGTCCGTTAAGCAACCCTTCAACCTTGCCTACTACATGGCCAAGAGAATGGTCGACATTCCCGTGCATGGCACAATGGCTATGCCGTATGGAATGCTCTTGACCCGTCTCTTTAGGTTCATCTCTCCCATTCCACCAACTCCAAATGGTCTTCGCCTTGACTACTCTCTCATTCCACACACCTTTGTCCCACTAAGTGATAAGAGAGTGTACAAAGCCCAAGGAAAACGTCCTCATCCTCCTACCTCCTCATCATCTTCCTCAATGAGTGAAGATGACTCTTTGCCCAACTCTAGGCTCCCACCTCTAGAATACCTATCCCAACTTCCGGATATTCCAAATGAGTCGGCGGAGTTCAAGCAAACAAAGGGGATGTTTAAGAATCTTGTAAGATTCCTTGGAAAGCTCAAGAACAAGATTGACCGTCAATGAGTGCGGGTGTGTAGGAGTGTTTGGCACTAGGTGTTATTTGAATAATTTGGTCATTTAAACAATGTTTGTGATGTATTTGTGTGTTGGTACATTGTGTGATACTATTTAGAACATGTATTAACTAACAATGATGCAGGTAGACAACTTTTGGCAAGTTGTCAAATTTTCATGTTTATGAAATTTTCACTAAGTATAGTGAAATTCTCGACCCCCCGGTCAAAGTCCTATGGTATGTGTGTTTACATGTCCAATTTTTGCATTACCTAACCAGATATGCATTATCTTTTTGATTTAGGAGTTTTTGAAAAATTTGAAAATCATCTCGCGGGTCAAAATCGCGGACTGCCAACTTTTTCAGGCCTGGCGGATCTGGCGGCACCCTAGAATGGGTTCCGCCAGTGCATTTTCTGGGCAACCCAGAAATGGCCCAACGGACCGGACGGAACCCTCACACGGGTTCCGCCTGTGTATCCTAAAGGTTCCGCCAGATTTCCTGCAGAATTTTTTTTAGTTTTCAACATTTCAACATCCAATCAACAAAATACCATCCTTTTAGATAGAAACCAATTTCCTGCAATTTGTTAAGCACAATAGGGTAGTTCTCATTTCTTATAACTCAAAGAAAACCATTTCCCGCCAAATTTCAAAAATACCCATAACTACCTCAAGGAACCTTCACACATAAAGGAAGGAACCCTTCCAAAGGTTCCTTGAAATCCATGAGACATATCCTTCAACAAATTTACCAAAACCACTAAGCATTTAGTGCAAATCTTGTCTTCTCACTTCACCATTTTCATTGGATTGACTTCCATGATATGACAGCCCACAATTAGTCTTCCAAATCATTAGGAACCTCCATTTTTGTATGGCCTAACATCAAATCCAAACACTCCTTTCCACACTATAAATTAAACCATCCTAAACACTATCAAATCACACCTTCTTCATCACAATTTCTTATCTTTTAAACCATTTTAATCATGACTAAGTCAACAATCACCTCTCAACTATCACGACCCATCCGGAAAACCGCCCGGATAAGTGTCAAACCACTTTGGACTAACCAATCCATCAACCTAAGCTCCTCATCCTCGGATGAATTCACCTCACCAATCAAAAATGAACATTTTCTAAACCTTGCATCTCCATCTCCATCTCCATCACCCAATGAACCCAATGAGCTCACTCCACCACCAACAAAATCACCCATTGATCCAACTCCACCAAGTGCTCCAACCCAACCATCCAAAACTCCATCATCATCACCATTGCCAAAACTTGAACCTATGGAGTTATTTGGGTCTCCTCCAACATCACCACACCTGTTTGTCCAAGATCTCAATGATCTTCCGCCAAGACCAACACAACCACCACCTTTTGCAAATAAAACACCAAGGTCAATTCTTGACCAAAATGAGCATTTTAACCACAACCAACCACCACAACAAGAATACCACCAACCCAAACCATTGTTGTTTCACCCAATTTATCATGACATCCATGGTCCTCTTTATGGAGAACCAAATTTTGAAAACCATGATCACCCAACTCCACCACATTCTCAAGCCCAAACCTTTGAGTCTTACTTTCCTTCCTATGAGGAAATCCAAAGCATGGTTGAGAATCATCTCCATCAAGCAATGGAATTTCAAACCACCTTGCTTGACTCTATACCAAACCCATCCTCCAACCAAGAACCAAAAACCATCCAACCCTCAAACCAAGAAACCAAAACCAACCCATTTCCACCCACTCATCCCATGTTTGCTCAAATTGTGAGCAAATGGGTGCAAGCATCAAATTGTTGCTTCACCAATTCCAAGATGAAACCCGTTTTGCATTCCAACACGTCATAGAATGTTTGGATTCTCTTTCCCACCCAAACAAATCCTAGATAACCTTTGGAGGCCTTTTGCCCCATTTAGGAAAGTAGGATTTGAGTTTCTTTTATTATTCTTGGTTATTTTTATTTTTTCTTTTAGAAGTAGAAGAATCTTTCCCATTTCTTGTCTTTGACTTTTAAAAGTCAAATTTTACTTGGAATGATATTTCTTTCTACTTACTTACTTGTAATATACTCTAATATAAGAAAATGGATGGTTATGTGATTTAGGATGATTAAAGATGTAGTTTCTAGTGAGAAGTTAGAGAGAGAAAGTGAAGGAACCTTGAGAGGAACTTGTGATATATTAGATTGTAAAATGAAGGTTCAACCCTTTCCCTAGGGTGGGAAAAGGTATTTATACTTACAATAGAAACGCCTTCTGAAAAAGGTTGTGGAGCGGGCTGACAGTGGGTGAAGACCCGACCCGACTCCACAAATACTAACTAAATCTAAACTACCATTAAACTAATTAAGATAGATACCACGAGCTACACTATGCTAGGTTACACTTGGGGTGACCGAATCTTCATACGAATAATCGTATTCCTAACAATCTCCCCCTAAGGGAGGTCACCCCAGAAGATAAATATTGAATCAAAGCAATCAAGTCTTTGATGACATCTCTATAGCTCGTGGCCTTTTGATTCTTCATAGTTGAGATCTTTATGCATCGAGTGGTAGACTCTTGATGACACCTTCAATGTGTTGGATGATCTTTGGAAATAGCTTCGACTTCATCATCCATATGAGTGTCTGAGGGTCATCTTTGAGTGGTAACGTCTCCTTGTGATATGAACCTCTTTGTGTTGGCATTCTCACACTTTTCAGGATCATGATCTTCTTCATCAGAGTTGAGGAAGAACAGTTGAAGCCCATTCAATGATCATGATATCTTTGGAGTTATGAAGTTGAAGTGTGAGCATGTGTTGATGGATCAGAATCTTTTCAGCAATCCCCTGCAACCGTTAGAAATTCCTGCAAGTAGACAGTTAGCAACAAATTGTCCGGTGCTTATAGGTTAGGAATTAGAGATTGTCAACAGCATAGTGTGAAGACTCCTTCTAATCCTTACCAAGACCGTTCCCAATCGGCAAGCCCCTGAGAGGACTTACATGATCTACCTAAGTAATCAATGACTGGGTGAGTCACTGGAGTTCACTCCACGACTGTAGACCATTGGTAACTGCCGCGACCACTAAGCGTAATCCATAAGGAATTACCGAAGTGACCTGCTTTCAGGGCTGCTTGATGTTGACCCTGGTAGGAATTTCCATTCAATCACTGGGAGTTACTAAAGCAACATCCCTCATAAATGTTCAGGTAGATTGCTAAGATCTGCGTAGGACTCATAAGTTTACCACTGGTGTCCTTAATGTTGAACAACCATGGTAGAAGTAGCACGTAGTCCTATGAGATCTTCTAATGTATCTCGAGGCTCTAGACTCAATAAGTGCATTTGGTTTTCCTATGCGGAGATTAGGGAGAGGTCTCCTGCTTCAATATCAACCATCTCTAAGAGATGAGTCGATAGATTACACCGGTTCCCCGTGAGAATAAAACAAGTTCTTTTAAGAGAACTTGAGTGGCTAGAAGGTTTAGTGCAGTGCGTCACTGGGTCCATGACGTCTTGTCTTCAATACCAATGTTGCCTTAGCAACCATCAGTAGATTATGAATTGAACCCGTTTTCTGCCCTAAGGTTGAATAATTGGAGGGCTATTTCTTTTCACCCTTTCTCATATTATTTCTTTTTAATTCTTCAACCCCTTCTTTCTCCATTCTCACATTTCTCCTTTTTTCATAATCATACCTATGGACTTTCTAATACTATCTATTTGGTATTGTCCATGGGTAGATCCCTCCGGCTCTGGCGGATCATAGGACGGTTTTCCTAGCCTTAGCCACCTTATAACTCCATGACTGTCCTAAGTTGTCATTTACCAAATCATTGAAAATTCTCTCAACGTGTTTATGATTGAGAAACACATTTTGTTAACACATTGAGAGTTTTGTCATTTTCAAATGCTCCCCCTTAACATGTGCTCATAAGTATTGATTTGAAAATTTGCACATGTCGAGAAGAGTTGCACTTTTGAATTGATCTACCTTGAGTAAACATGACCGGGCATTCGAGACACGCTTACATCACTAGATAAACTAGCTTGAAGTTATTACCCGGCTCGATCAGATTCACCCAAGGTTTCTCGAAACGGTACATTCTACTTAAACTAGTCCTCTTCGAGACACACTTACATCACTGGTTAATCCAGCTTGAAGTTATTACCCGTCCAGGAGTAGTCCTTTCGATTCAGGACATTTTTGTTTCGTCAATTCATGAGTCAAGACTGAGATGCACTCATATGAGATGCAAGAATCCTTTTACACAAATCATTTTGCTCCCCCTCAATATGTGCATTGATATGCGAAAGAGTTTGGCACATAGGAAAGAGCAGATTTTTGTTTTCATGTTCAAAAAACATTACTTTTGAATCAGTTTTTCATATTTAAATCACATCTTCTCCCCCGATCAAAATTTTCAAATCAATTTGAGATTTGTGATCCCAAGTGATTTAAATAAGTATAAAGTTTTGGAGAAGGATGTGACATTTTTAAGAATGACTGATTTTGAGACGACATTTAAGCTCCCCCTCAAACCTTGAGGGAGTATGTTATGTGTTAGAGATGATAAGTTTATAAATGATTTAGAGTTTAGCGATAAACTCATAAAAAATTCATATACTAACACATAACACTTGCACTTAATCCACTTGTAGTTATGCACAAAGATCATTGTTTTGATGATGTATAGTTTTTGAAATCATTCTCCCCCTCAATCGATGACACATTTTAAAATTAAACATTTTGCATAAAGTATTAATTTTAATAGCATCGATTGAGTGGTAAATTTTAAACAACTCTTCAGGTTTGTTTGATCTTCAAAAAACCATGGTACCACCAAGTTTGGAGCAAATACTTTCCTGAAGAATCTTTGAAGGAAAAGTATTTGAGATGTAAAGAAGACTTCTCTTCTTTTACCAGAAATGATGCACTTAAGCGTACATCAGATCGGAAAGGCACGAATATAAAGTAATTCATGCCTTTGTTAGGAACAGCCGTCTTTTTGGCGACGAACTTTCCCCAATAAAAGGACCGGGTTGCTATCTGAAGTAATAGCAAACCATATTGAGAGATTTAACAAAATCAAGAACTCAACCACACATAAGTTCACATGATTATATAGTTACAGACCAACATAGTACCAAATATTACATATCAAAATAACACAAGATTAGATGGTACGTTCCATTAGCCTGTAGTCTCCTTCACGAATTCTCCCACCAACAAAGCATTCCAAACTGCGGAAAGTTCGTCTTTCAAGCAAGAGTTTCCTGATGGCGTGAAGAAAGTGCTTGTTTCTTTGGAACATCTCAGCAGTCCAGAAGGTTGTGTACTTAACATCCTTAGCAATTCGGTATTCTTTATCCCTGACATCCAGAGCTGCTTCCACTTGTGTAAGTGTTCCATCACTGAAATGGTGGATTTCATCAAGTCTCATGAGCATTCGAGTGTTGAAGCAGTCAGTAAAGACCACTGCTCTAGGTGACTCAACGATCGAGTAATCTCTCTTGAATTCCATGTCCCTGGCTTCCCATCGAGGTCTAGTGAGATTGAGGTGAGTCTAATAGCTTTCAATACCAAGCTGGAAATCTTTAACTCTTTGTCTGATGACAAGCCCACGAATCCATTGAGTGACTGCAGAAACAAGCGTTCTTCTTTCAAGTGCAGGAAGGTGATCCAGTTTTCCTTGGAGATGAAGCAGGAAAAGATCTTCAAAGTCATTAGGGTGAAGATACATAAAGTCACCCTCGGATATGACATGCTCCCAATAACGTGATCTTCTAAGAACAATCCTTTTCAAGTAATTGTATCCACAGGTAGGAAAGATTTCAACACGAATGACACTTAGAATCCTTTTTCTAGAGTAAGTAGCTTTGGGGTCACTAGCAGCTGTGTGTCTTGCGATGTAGAATTCACGCTTTCTGTACCACCAGTGAGAGATACCAAAGGATGCTGCAACATCATACTTGCACTCTTCATCACACCACATTGTATCTGGCACCATTTGTTCCAAACCAACATTAATGTAGCGAGCAGCTTTCATCTTGTTGATGGATAGTGTTATTTTGTTGCCAGAGCACAGATACTCAAGGTCATTGTTAAAGAAGAAGTCGGCTTGGAGTGTGAGACGACCTGGGGACCCTCCAAGAGGGAGTGGTTTTCCATGGTTGTAATCAAGGATGTTATCTTCAACTTTATCAGTAAGCATCTTGTGGCATTCTTCCATTTGATATTGTAGGTGCACGATATCAGGATGGAAAGCTTTGACTATCTCGTAAGCGGGACCCTCTAAATCCTTTATGGTAAGTTTGGATATTCCTTGTTTCTTATAGTACCATTGGATGAATGTACCCATATCTCCTGTCTTAGCAAGTAGGGAATTAGCGGGAGGAGGGACAAAGTTATCTGCTACAGCATATGCCCAGTTGTTATCAGGAACAGATTGAGTGTCAGAGGTGATCATCCACTCAGGCTCAGGTGAAAGAGACTCTTGTTCTGCTTCATTGTGTTTCCACCATTTGCTAATTACATCATCAGTAACCGTTACAGGGGCGGACGGAGACCCATCTCTTCGTGTGAACGATTTCCACCATTGATCCCGTTTAGGTTCGCGAGGAACCGTGTCTTCATTGTCATCATCTTCCTCTTCAGCAGACGAGGGGTCTTCATGAGGAGATCCAGAATCATAACCCAGATCATGTTCTACAGAGGTTCAAGGTATATGCCGGGTTTCAGTAGTAGTCCATGCTTTGTAAATGGTATGTTGGGAAGACTTGGGTTGACCGGATTCAGTGGTGGAGTCAGGTTGACCCTTCTGAGAGGGAGGTTGTGGTGCGTGAGGTGGCTGCATAGATTGGAAGGTACTTGCACCACCAGATGACCCAGGTGCTCTAGCGGATCCTGAAGGTGGAGGAGGAGGAGGTGGATGAGGAGGATCCTCTGATGCTGGTTTAGGGATGCTTTGCTTACGTTTCTTGCTTATTCGTTCATCAGCCAAGTTTTGTTCCAGCTCATTGGCGTCATCAATCTTCATAGACCTTTCCAGTGACTCATACAACTGTTAGTGTGCACATGTTCCTTGTGATGATCTGTTTCAAATATTCGTTGTTGTAGCAGATCTTTCATGTCATACGTGGATAAGTCTCTGAATCGTGCTTTGAGTGGTGCATCCATGGCCTTTTTAACAGCAAAGGACACCTGTTCTTCAACAGCTTCACGCACCAAAGTATCAACGTTGGTCAGCTCGAGATTAGAGATTCTAGACGCTTGATGGTGGATGACTTGATGCAGGTTGAGCTTTTGGAGATCTTTAAGAACATCCCGATGCTTCTCAAGTGTAGATTTGATGTCTAGAATTTCAACATTTGCTTTTTCAGCAGTAGATAGTGCCTTAACAACTTGAGTTGATAGGTTCTCAATCGTACTAGGTGGGATGGTGGTAGTGTCTGCAGCAGAGGTGGGATTCGGCATGGTCACTGTGGGTATAGTAGACACATACTGTACAATGGGAACATCTACCATAGAGATGACTTCGCTCTCATTGGTAGGTTTAGAGGTCTCCTTCCCTTTAGGATTGTCATCAGCATCGTGATCCTCAAAAGTGTAATCATGATCTAACTGTTTGTATGAGGAGAGAGTTCCTGTCGACGTATCGGGTTCAACAATCAACTTTTGTTCGTCAGATTGCATCTTAAGATTCTCTTGAACCCCAGGGTAGATAGATGCAACAAAGTCATCTTGCAGTGTCGAGTGGGGTTTAGTGGAGGGTCCGAATTCTGGTGGAGGCAAGTCCCTGGAAGATGTATCCCCGGTGGTAGTGACAGGCGTCTTATCTTCCTTCTTAGAGACATTAAGATCAGATTCAGAGTCACTGGATTCGATGAGAGGTTCATGACTCTGTAGTTGCTCCAGTGTATCTTCAGAGGAAACCTTTTTAGGTTTAGATGATTCCGGGGACCGTGTTTTGAATTCGTACCAAGGTTCTTTAAGTTTTGAAGCAGGTGATGAAATATGTAGGAGTGTGTGTGCAGTTTGTTCATCAGTAACAACACTCTTTCCTTTCCCGACAGTATCTGGTAGATGCTTAAGTTTCTCAGGTTCCGGCTCATTAATGCTGACACCTGTCAATGGTGGACCAGGATGTGTCTCACTGGTTTTGAGACTTTATTCGACAGCCCTTTGAATATCAGCAGCTTCAGCTGGGGACAGTATTTCATGTGGATTGTCATCTAAAACTGTAGCTTTAGCTTTCTTGGGTTTCTTGGACCCGGATTTGCTAACAGTTTTGGTTCTTTTGTGTTTCTTTGTGCCACCAGATGCCATCTCAGTGGTTGAGACTTCTTTGCGTTTCTTTGATGTAGCTTTGCTTGTGGTGGTCTTGACGGTTGATTGTTTGCGATACAAAGCAACTTTGTTCAGATAGCTCTTGTAGTAAGGTGCTTCAAGAATATTGTTGGAGACAAGAACTTTGGGTATATCCATTCCAAACACTTCATGATCCGTCCCCTTAGCAACAAACTTGAGGTTTCCCATACAGTGTTCATCGGATGCCAGGTGCACTGAGGATTCAGGTCTAGGGTGTAGATTGTAACATTGTTGTAGATGAAGTATGATCAGCTTAGTAAATCTGATACTAGGAATTAGAGACTTGGATTTCCATTTTTTGCTTTCTTTGTGAGCCTCCAGCTTCATCTTGTCATCTAAGAAGGTATTAATGGAGTGAGCAAATTCCTCCCATATACGTTCAGCGAAGTCAATGTCTTTCCCCTTCACAATACCCCACAGTATTTGCAGTGCAGGGGCACGCAGTCTCTCATGTCCCGATGTCTTCCCAGTGAGACATAAGTTGATAAGCGTGATAAGGACTCTCCAGGGTTGGTACATTTCATTAGTGGACATGGATGAAAGTGTGGTGACATCATTTGGGTACCCTAGATCATTCACAAACTGTAGGAGGGCTTCAGGGTTTGGTGGGGATGAGAAAGGTTTGTTTGAAATGATTGGGTTGATCTGGAGAGCATTCCTGAGCGTTTCTTTGTTTATTTCGAACCATTGTTCATCGAGTTGACACCGATAAGTGTTGTTTTCCTTGTTA
Source organism: Artemisia argyi (assembly GCA_030686995.1). Taxonomy (NCBI): domain Eukaryota; kingdom Viridiplantae; phylum Streptophyta; class Magnoliopsida; order Asterales; family Asteraceae; genus Artemisia; species Artemisia argyi. Next base: position 65,138,017 of record CM060700.1, read on the forward strand.
TGAGTCATGGTGTTCCAGAATTGTTGGATGTATATGGATGGAATCGATGAGGAACCGTGAATGCCTTGAAGAAAGATGTGTTTTTCAAGATATCCACGGCAATCTTGTAGGTGGGATTGTTCTGAGGTTTATCTATGTCAATGTAGAGATTGCTCTTCCCAATAGATACCCATTCATTGTGTGGCAGTATCTCATCATCTGTGCGAGTGGGAGGTGGTGTAACTGACTCCAACTCAGTAGGAATATTAGCATCCACCATTTATCTGCACAACCACTATAACACACCACAATAGACACACATGTATAGTTAGTGGTTAGACGGGTCATCAGTAAGAGATACTCAAACAATGTCAAGAGAGAGCAGCAGAGCATGAAACGTGACATGTAAGTAGTGCATACAATGATTGAGAATAGTAAGCACATATCCCAGATTGATGACACTTGAGTCACAGAATACATACATGCCACTAACCACCACACACCCATTAAGTGCAGCATATTCATAACATGTATATCCACATAACAATGAGACATATCTGGGTAAGACCACATATAGCAACACATGATTCAAGACAACACGCACTTTGGAATTTCACTCAACTAGCAAACAACCAGAAGAAAAACAAACTCGTATTAACATGCAAGCATTAATATCAATCAATGCGCAATTTATGAAGCAACACGCTGTCATGACTTATGGTCAACTCACTACTCATGAATTGAGATCATCACGCTAATAGGAGTAGAAGTCAACACGCTATTAGTAAAATATATCAACTCGCTATTCTGTGTTACATCAACTCGCTAATGGGATAGGAAGTCAACTCGCTATGCAGTGTTTCATCAACACGCTAATGGGATAAGTAGTCAACTCGCTATCCTGAATTGGTCCAACTCTCTACCACGAAATCTTATCAACTCGCTAACAAGTCTCATCAACTCGCTACTTAGAAATCTTATCAACCCGCTACCAAGAAATTACACCAACTCGCTATAATGAATATTGGTCAACTCGCTATACTGATGAATCAGTCAACTCGCTATACTGATGAGTCAGTCAACACGCTACCAGTAATTAGATCAACTCGCTACCAAGAAATCTCATCAACTCGCTACCAAGAAATTTTGCCAACTCGCTATGATGAACTTATACAAATCCCAATCAACATTTCACCTACGCGAACAATCTAGCTAACAGGATCATCACAAACGTATTCATCACAATATTGACTACATTTTCACCCACAACACCGAATAAACATATAGGGCAAAATCACTAGGTATACATATACGCAGAGATAATCAAGGAGCAAAATGTGGGATAGTATCATACCGAATAAACAAGTAAAAACCCAGCACAAATCACACAACAACGACAACACACCACTTAATCACCAATCGCAGGAAGGGGACGACCTAAGTATAAAAAGATAACCGCTTAATCAAGTGTTACATGATCAGGTAATAAGTATAACACAAGAATAAGATCAAAACCTGATAGAGCAACACGAGAAGGAATAAAAAAAAAAGCAAGAGGGGGGCAGCGGGTTGGAAAGATTGGAGAGACAAACACAACTCGCTATTACTCTTTTAAATATATATACCCCTTTTTAACTTTTTTAAAAAATGACAAAACAGACCCTCTACTTAATTGTATTCCTTTTATCTTACACCAAATGACCTATCAGCCCCTCTACTTGCAAACGACTCAACTAAAACATATAAGAATAATTTAATCATGACCAGAAACGACGATTGCACAAATAAAATCATGACCAGATATTAACACCACAGATATTAACACCACAGATGCATAAGACAAGAACCATGCATATTACAGAAAAATACTCTCCCCCTCAATCAATGACCGTAGTGTAAAACCTACACAGAGGTTGTTGATTGAATGAAGGATGCATGAGTATTAAGTGAAAGAGTGGGTCGCTATCAGAGATAATAGCAAGCCATGATGGCAGGTTTTTAACTTCTGTTCGAACTTCATTTAAGAACCCGTGCCATTATTGAATGACATTTCTAGGACCGTAAAGGTTATCGATGCCAGAAGACATGCCAATGAAAAAATTTTTGAAACCACAAGGGTTTATGGGTAATCTATTACTACATTTATTAGTATATGTATACATATATATATATGTACAAAGGATATCGAGTGAACGAGCTCAGTCGTTCTTACACATCACCATCGCTGAAGTCCGAGTCCTGATTAGAGAGTGACCAGGAGTCATCATACACTTTTCAACATCGTCTGATTGCCTGAATCCCTGTCTCTGTAGAGAGAAGGCATTTAGGTCGCCAAACTTTGAGGTTCTCTGATGGGGATCCTGCATATAGACCAGAAGACCCTACACCAACATGACAATAGTGCTTGTTTTGATATGAGTTAGTGTTATTAGAGTCACGTGCAGTGGTGGTCACACAGTAACCATTGGGGTTTACCATAACCCTCATTGGTATCCAACTACACCCAATCATCTTAAAGATTCTCCCAGTAGGAACCCACTTAAGGCAAGTTTTGGAGTGCTTATAATCTGACCTACCAAGTCCACAGGAGGACTGCCGTATAGAGAGTAAACTAAGCCCAATGAGATGTTTGTCTTTCCTGATGGGGTTCTTGTGAAGTGACATAACCTTATGATGACGTTGTGAAGTGACTGGTTTTGATAATTCTTGTTTAGTATCAATTTGAGGATCACACCTTGATATATTAACCTTGGATCTATTAGAACGAAAAGCAGACAATTGCCTAGTAGATCTGGGTTTTCTATGTGACAGGTTCAAAGGTGCTTGCATAGTGGAAGAATTATCAAACTTAGTGTTCACATTTTTCATGTTCAGTTTGCACAATTAATGTTTTAATGTGGTAATCTCAAGGTTTTTCTTCTGCAGTTTAGTATTGACCTCATCATTTTGTGCAATCAAACACTTTGTGTGTGCAACAGTTTTAGATTTCTCATCTTTGATAAATTCATTAAGAGTTTTTCTGTGTCTTTTCAAAGATTCATTTTCATTCTGCAACACTTTTACCTGTGTACTAGCTCAGCATAATTTTTTGAGTCAGCGTTGATATTGTGTGTGGCATTGACCTTAAGGTTACTACACATGGCATTCATAACATTAATATGTTGCTTGAGGCGGTTGATTGTCTGATCCTTGGTTTCAATTTGAGCATTTAACTCGTTAATCATGAAATATTCGCGAAGTTCAGGTAGTTCTGAATACTTGCGTGGTTGGTTGATTAGAAATTGTTCTTCATTTTGTTGCATTGCAATTTCAAGAGAAATGCAGTGCTTTTCTAATTGAGAAAATCTGTTGGACAATTCTTTAAAAACATGCATATCAACCGTTTCATTTGATTTTGTGAGTTTGTTTGAAACCAAAGGATTTGACACATCACCTATCGTAGTATCCTGATCACAATTCTCCCAAACAGGATTCGTGTAGATTGAATTAGACGTGACATTATTATCATTCTCTTCCAGTGGACACAAATCATAGATGGGTAAATCCTGATCAGGATCCTTGTCACAGTTAAAAGCATGAACCTCTGAGGCAGGATGTTGTCCTGTGACCTGTTGATGTGAAGTATTCACCTCATGTGTAGAGAGGATATCGGGAGATTCAATGAAAGTACATTCAGCTGCAGCAGTCTCACTTGTTGATAGGAGGTGTGTACGTTCCTTGATAAACTTCTTGACATTCCCCGAGATCTGAAGTAAAGTGACTCTGAAGGCATCCACATCTAATCCAGTGTGATCAACAAACCATTTACTCGTCATATGAGAGTCATGGTCATACTCCATTGTGAATCTTGAGTTAATGAATGCTTGGAATTGCTTAAGAATCACCCCCAATGCAGCAGTACAACTGTTACCAGAGAAGTCAGCTTTGTTAATTTGTCGTTGTAGTTGATCCAAGTACAGATTCATGGTGACTGTGAATGATTCAATGTCATGTCCAAAGAGTGTCACAAAAGCACGTTGATACCCTCCTGAGTAGCCTGATTTTTCAAAGAGTCTTTCAATATGGGAGTGAAGTAGCTTGAAGCATTCAGCACCTCCTTCAGAGATTTGAGGTAGTCCAGTTGAAATCAGAACAGCATTAGATTGAGTACTTGTCATGATGAGGTGAATAGATAAGACTTAGTAACACAAATTACACAAGTTTGATAAAAAAAACTCGCTACTACTTTCACCAACTCGCTGAACAGGAACCAACTCGCTAGAATGTATCAACTCGCTAGTGTAACAACTCGCTAATGTGACAACTCGCTAGTAGACAAGTCGCTAATCTGACAAAACGCTGACTGCTCAATTCGCTATTCTCAAATCGCTAACGCCTCAACTCGCTAGAGGTAGTAACTCGATAATCAGATCAAATCTCTAGTTATGCCAACTCGCTGGTTACTCAACTCGCTAGGCGACAACTCGCTAGACTAATAAGACAGAAACGTCACTGTCTAGCGTTTTGTCTTAAAGTCCAAAAGTAGCAACCCGCCAAACCTCTAACCTCAACTCGCTACAAAAATATGCCAACTCTCTACCAGGAAATACCAACTCGCTAGCAAGAAATAACTTTCGAAATGCCACCAATGTCCACACAAGTGATGAAATGACTAAACTATAACATCCCGTACAATTTTCCTACGATTAACACATTATTATAACACAAAATAACCATTTTTACCCATGACAAAAAAAAAATTTATACTTTTGACATCACAACATATTTACCAACTACTTTGAGACGGTACTCACATTCATATCTAACAATCTAAATGTCACGAATAATTAAAAACGTTCATATTTAATACTCATACGCTTCATCAATCAACCAAACATGTTATCTATAAAATCCCGAACCTACAAAAATTTCCACAAGTACTCACTAATGTTATTGGGCCTTAACCCGGCACACCAATATTCTTACTTGGCCCACAACAAGGAATCGAGATTGACAAGAACATTTATCATATATAATCTTTTGGTGGAATAATAGATATCAAAGTTAAACAAGTTCATACACCCCATTCGACATTTATAGCACTTCCCTCGTAATATATCTAAACAAAAACGCACCATTAGAAACCTGGGAAAAACCTAACGCGCCCTTAATAAGCCATTGGGCTTAACCAATTCACTAGTCCGTTCCCATGACAGTCAAATTCAATCCAACCCTTTTTAGTTAAATAGCCAAAAACTCGTCCAAGTGACATTTAATATAGCCATTTCATTTACGATTTTCATTAACAAACCATAAGACTTTTTGCTCGACTCCATTCTTCTCACCATCGAGAATCATGTAGGACTTTTAGTTCTCATTCTAACAATCAAGAGATAGCCTAAAAATCACTAAAACTTATGCGTTTGACACCTAGACTACACCAAACGAATCCACAAGTACTTGCATTTTTTTATGTTGTTTGAATACATCCAACAAGCCAATAAATCAACCAGCACACCAGGCCAAGCCCAGCGGGGTTTATTTTAGGTTCTTTGTTTCCTTCTTTTCACTGTCGCGACCAGGTACTAAGTCACCCTTGTTTTCTCTCAAAAATTCGACACACAACATATACATGCCTATACACAACTCAAATGGTCATGTTACAATGAATGGAGAAGTACAAACTTAGTAATCTTCCTCACTCGTTCACTGCCCCAGAAATGACCCAAACACAGCTTGAGTAGATTTCTTGTAACTTATCACATGCTTTCAAACTAACCTCCATTGCTCCCAATCATCACAAGACATATACTAAACACATGGTCAGCTGTCAGGAATATTTAGACTCAATCCTTACCCATTCTCTTGCCCATGTTGTCTGTTGAATCTGGATTGATCCTTGATGGAGGCAACATGACAGCTAGCTCACTCACTTGTTACTCCCTCAATTGAAGCCTAAGGAAACCATGTGCGTATCTTACACCACTCCATTCTGTTACTTATCACAATTCCTATTCGAGTATATAAAGGTACATGCTATTCGACAACCTCACGACAATTCACAATCATATATACTTGTAACTTCCTGTCGAGCCATGGTGCAAGTGGTGGAAACTAGGAACTGTTATTGATTCATGGGTGAACCCTTAAACAAGATGTACATCATCACTCTTCCATATCCCTCACTGTCTTCGAACCAAACTTAAACATAAATTATTACTCTTGTTGTTACTGTCGAGAAGAAGAAGAAGAAACCATGCAAGTCTACTGTTGCACTCACAAAACTATCACCTTTCAATATTATTCTAAGCCTTTCCCTTACTGTGGTGTATACGAGAGTTTTGGCCAAGATCCCAAGGGTTTTATACCATGCATAGGATCTTGGGAAGATGGGTCTCATTTCCTTGACAAACCGTGAAACAAGTAGCACCAACCTTCTGTCCATGAAGTGTCCCCATGTCGTGTTTTTCACATCCATTCGCGATGTAGTAAGTCCTTCTCTTATTTTACTTCTCCATTTTCATATTATGATTTTCCATATGTGGGAACTATGACTGACTGGCATACTATATCTCGACATCGTGTTTTATGGTAAGGCATGTGTAAGGTGGCGCAAAAGTAAATAATTATGTTAACATATAACAAGTTTTGAAACGAATAATAAGCCCTCGAATAGAAACACAAACCCATTTTGAAATACATACATATGCATAAACGCATGCAGGAAACTAGAAAGAAATGACAAGATATATCAGAAAATCACAAGACCTTATAAGAAAACCGTTTAGTAATACAAAACAATAATAAGGCTAGTACAATGGTTAGAGCTTTGGGCTAATAAGCGCAAGGTCAGGTGTTCGAACCCTACACCTGACATTTTCATTTTAACCATCTTACCACTTTTATATTTTAACAGTTTCAACCCCTCAACTAAACACTACTAGACACATTTCGGAAAACTTTTGCGATTGTTAAACTCTTTTATTATTATTACAAATTCGACACCTCAAAGTTAATACATGACCTTTCTCATCTAAAACTTTTAAAAATAGACGTAAATAGTTTTTACCATTCTTCGTCTAAATGGAAAATATGGTTAACACTTAGCAACCACATTAGGGTAAACAATAAGCTATATATAAAAATCTTTCCTAAAATATTATCACTAATCTAATAAGAATATACCTTACATATTTTACACCTCGAGACCTAACGAAATGTTAAATATAAATTGACAAAGTAACGTCCTCATAATATGAGATATCGGAAGCTACATTTTGAGACTACAATAAATATATAAACAACTTGATTTTTATTATCATTTTCTTGGGAACTTTTATAAGTTTGTAAACATATTTATTTTGGACTAAATACGAAAATCGTGTAACTACTAAAAGAATAACGTGAGCATAGCTTAAAGGTTTACATAACACTTGACAAATTAATATTTTATGACTATATCATAAAAACATGTCACGAGACCTACATCTTGAGGCGATAAGGAAATAATAATTATGAATAACTATAAAATTCTGAATATATATAATTTATAACGTAAATTCATATAACTTGACATTATTATCGGGTAACTTGAACACACATTAAGAAATGACTATTCCTACAATAAAACTCATCGGTTCACTTAATCAGACGTAAACTTGAAAGTTACTATAATTTATCATTCACCAACTTTTGATTCATATAATTTATTTATAACGAGAAATATATAAATAATAAAAGGATACTTATACATAAAGACAAGTTATATTGTATATAACTTGCTCTTGAACTATTAAACGTTTTGCCACGCAAGCCACCTTTGCCACAAAAGTCATTTTGTCATCGAACACTATTCAAATCACGATTCTCGATAAGTCAAACTTATCTCGAACTTCCATAACATTCAGGTTATCTTTGAAGTCAATTCCATCTTCACTTCTGACATTACTTATACTCGGTCTACCGTACTACTAATGTGAGTCATAGTCCCTACTCTTAATTGTTTTACAATGATTTATACACGTTTTTGGGGGAGATACATGCTTAACTACTGTTTTATACTTTTATAAGTACTCGTTAACTATTACTATAAATTCATAGCTACACTTTCTATCGTTTAACTGTTTTATAAACTCTTTGGAAGAAATGCATGTGTAACAACCTTTCTAATGATCTTACTATCGATATTTGGAATTATGGAACAAACTGTTTAAATACGGTTTCAACTGTTTAAATACGGTTCTCCACACACTGTTTGGATACAGTTTCAATTGTTTAAATATGGTTCTCCACAAACTGTTTGGATACAGTTTCAACTGTTTAAATACGATTCTCTACAAACTGTTCAGATACAGTTTCAACTGTTTAAATACGGTTCCCTGTAAACTGTTTATGTTATGGATGAAATAACGTGGCCCAGATATCGAATCTCGTGTTAAACAAACCAATTACTATTTTTGATATTGACCCGGTGAAGGGCAAACTAACGGATTGAATTGTATTAAATTGATAAGGAAATCACTCATTTTTCTAATTAACGATTTAAACTATAAACTCTATGAACTCACCAACCTTTGTGTTGACACTTTTTAGCATGTGTTTATCTCAGGTAACTAAACAAGAAGGAACTTGAAGGCACGGAGTGGGCTTGTAACCCGGCATGGGCTTAAATAAACGTTTTGACACATTTCAAAATAAACATGTTGTTTAAATTATGAAACATCTTGATGTCTCGAATATTTGGTATTTTGAATGAATTAAACTTTAAAGCGTCACTTTTGTGTCGTTTTCTATGATTGTGATAAAGATCCTCGAAGTAACACCCAAAAAGTCTTCCGCTGACATTTTAAGTCTTCCGCTGACGTGATGATTTTGGGGGTGTTACATAAACCAAGGTTACTACAAGGTGTCTATACTACTTTTAAGCAAGAAAGTACAACAAGAATGCCAAGAGAAACACCTAACGAGATCAAACAAGTGAGAAAACTACTAAAACCATTCGAACCAAACTAAACTCACAAGCCACACTATAAATTCGAGCATACCATCAATCCTAGGATAGAACCATGGCTCTGATACCAATTGTAATATACTCTAATATAAGAACATGGATGGTTATGTGATTTAGGATGATTAAAGATGTAGTTTCTAGTGAGAAGTTAGAGAGAGAAAGTGAAGGAACCTTGAGAGGAACTTGTGATATATTAGATTGTAAAATGAAGGTTCAACCATTTCCCTTGGGTGGGAAAGGGTATTTATACTTACAATAGAAACGCCTTCAGAAAAAGGCTGTGGAGCGGGCTGACAGTGGGTGAAGACCCGACCCGACTCCACAAATACTAACTAAATCTAAACTACCATTAAACTAATTAAGATAGATACCACGAGCTACACTATGCTAGGTTACACTTGGGGTGACCGAATCTTCATACGAATAATCGTATTCCTAACATTACTTGCTGATGAGTGTGTAAATACTCATCATTTCTGTTACATATAAGCTGCAAAAACATATGAAAACACACAGGAATGCCTTGAAATACATAAAATTATCCCTGGGTTGTGTTTTTATGCATAAGGATTGAAAACTGATGAAAAACAAAACATTTCACATAATTTACAGTTTCAGTCCCTGAACTTTGGAAAATTGGCAAAACTAGTCCCTGGTAAATCAAAACTTGTACAAATGTCATAAAAGGTCCTGGGAATTCATAAGTTGTCAAGAAAAGTCCTTTAAAGTTTGAAAATGGCAAAATGACAACTTTGGTCCCTCAACTTTTGAAAAATGTCAAATTTAGTCCCTGGGTGTTTAAAAATGGAAAATTATCAAACTACACCCTTGTACTATTCTAAAAAGACAAAATTGGTCCTTATGATAACTTTTGAGAAGTTACAATTTCAACCCTTCAAAAATCAGAAAGTTACAATTTTGGTCCCTGGAGTTTGTGGTATTGACAGTTTTGGTCCCTAAGGTTTATAATGGAAAAATATGCAAATATGGTCCTTGTACTAATAGTTTATTGCAGGTTTAGTCCTTAAATAAAGTTTGGAAAAATCACAAAACAGCCCTCAACTTTACCTAATTTACACATTTGGTCCTTGTGATTTATTAGTTAAAAAACCAAACCGGATCCACCCTTAAACCAAAACTAAACCCATCAAAAAAACCAAATCCAATCCAGTCCAGTCCACTTGGGCCCAAAATGAATCCAGCCCACCCCCTTTTTAGTTAAATCCCGCGTTGACCCGGGTCAAACTCCACCAACTGTTCACCCATCGTCTCCAATACCACCTCCACTGCTCACTCACCTCACCCCCCTCTGCAAACCAATACCACCCATGGTATCACCCTCCCCAGCTGGCTACTCTACCTCACCCAACCTAATCATTTCAAATCCCCATCATTAAATGCACTTCTCACTTATCTTCCCTCTAAACCAGTTCAAACACCTCTGTTTCTTCCTTATCACCCCAACTTGCTCAAAAATCTCCCAAACTTCTCCCCTCCACCTCTACAAACTTCCAAGAATCCTTAATTGAATTTAAATCAAGCCAAGCAACCCTAAGCTGTCAAACCCACGTTTCCCGCCAAAATATCTAGGAGGCCAAAAAGTCTTGGAAAATATCTAAATCCAAGTGGGATTTGCTCAGAATGCTAGTGGAAGTCTCAAAAGTCTATAAAGAAAGAAAAGGAGGCAGAAGCAACAAGTATCTAGTGTAATTTTTTTAGTTAATGTCGACTTAGCTTGTTTTCAATTTCCATTGTAACCTAAGCTTTAAAAGTTAAATTTCAGTGTTCTAAGTGTATTGTAAAACCTTCTTTGATAATAAATTCCAAGGTTGTGTATTAATTCAGTCTGTGCAATTTTCAATTTAAATAATTCTTAATGTACTTAAGTGATGTTCTTAGTTGATGTTGGTCTGAACTTAAACTGATACATATAAGCTCCTATAAAGTTTGTAAAAGCTTTTAGAAACAGAACAAGTCAGTTTAACTAAAAAATTCTCACAAATATCAATTGGTCAACAAAAGTCAACTGAGAGTGATGATATGAAATTCTGGTGAATTAGAGTTGAATTGGAAGCACAAGAAGCTTGGATTATGGTTTAGAGACTCATGGGAGTCATATAATTGATCTTGGTCCTTGGTTTGGTTCATACAGTCACACCTTATTTCACATCTCGTTGGGACTTGTTGACCATAACTTGGTTAATATTATCTGACTGTTTACCACCAATCAAAATTTGGCGCCGCTGCCGGGGAGGTGTGCTGCGTATTACGACTTTTTGAAATATCTGTGAGTTTGAATTTTCACCCTTTGTTATATATCATCTTTTTGTTCATATTTTATTTTCTATTTGTAAATTTCCTGTCACTCTAAGTATTCTTAGAGTCGTCTCTAGTGCATGCGCACTCGTTCTTCTAGGTCCACAAGCCCTTTACGTGAGCTTGTCAGAATTCCTCGAAGACGCCGTAGACGTTCTGCCCCAACAGCCGTATCTGAGGAACGTGCTGTTTCACCAAAAAAAGTTATCATGGCGGAAGACCGTCCGATGAATGAGCTTCTCCAAGCACCCATTGAGGGTTACGGAGACGCTATTGTTGTCCCAGCCATCGTGGCTGAATACTTTGAGCTCAAAACCGGGTTACTAAATCTAGTGACTTCAAGCCAATTTTATGGTTTTGAGAGGGATGATCCCCATGCTCACATTAGATGGTTTAATAAAATCACTTCAACCATCAAATACAAGAACGTCCCTTCCGAAGCAGTTAAACTTCTTCTTTTCCCATTTTCTCTTGAGGGAGCAGCCCGGATTTGGCTGGAAAAACAACCTCCTCGTTCAATACACTCATGGGAAGATCTAGTTACCAAATTTGTAAACGAATTTTTTCCCCCGTCCAGAACGACAAGTCTTAAAAATGAAATCATTAAATTTACTCAAAGGTTTGATGAATCGTTTGGTGACGCTTGGGATCGGTTCAAAGAATTGCTTCGTCGATGTCCTCATCATGGTTTCACTGAATTAATGCAAATTGACACGTTTTATAATGGTGTGAGTCAATCTGACCAAGATTCTCTCAATGCCTCCGCGGGAGGTAATTTTTTGAGCAAAACCACAAAAGAAGCTTTAGAAATCATTGAAAATAAGTCCAAAGTCCGCACTACACGCACAAAACCATATAACTCCCAAGTGAGTGCTGGTCCCTCTACTTCATCACCCGTGAGTACTTCTAGCACCGATGCTAAGATAGATAAACTCACGGACGCCATTCAAGCTTTGGTTCTCTCAAGCCAGAAAAAAGTCACTTTCACACAAAACCCTTCACATTCTGAAGTTAAAAAAGTGGAAGTTTGTGTCACTTGTGGTGGCCCACATGCTTATTACAATTGTACTGCCACCGATGGTAGTCCTTTTGAAGCCAATGCCTTAGCCGGAACTACAAATCAGGGAGGTAATCAATACCGTCCTCAAATGGAACCAAGTTACCGTGCTAACACACATATGGGACCACCCGGGTTTAACCAAAACCCAAATTTGCAAAATAGAAACCAGAACCAACCTCGAATGAACCAAGGTTATCAAAACCAAGGGAATTTCAATCCTGGACAGAATCAAGGTTTCCATAATCAAGGAAACTTTAACAGAAACAATTTCAACCCCGGAAATCATTTTCAGGGAAATGGTAATCCAAATCAGGGAAATTTTCAGCCACAACAAGGTTATAATCAAAATAACCGTGTCCAAAATTTCCCTAACCAAACACAAGCCATTCTCCCAGCTCCACAACCATCATCAGATGAGTTGTTGAAGCAGTTCATGAAAACTCAAGAAGAGACAAATAGGTTGTTGGTCAGCCAGATTTCTGAACTTAAGAAATCTTTAAATGAACAACCCTCGGGCTCTGGAAAACTTCCGAGCAACACGATCGCAAACCCGAGGGGCGATGCAAAGGCGATCACGACCAGGAGCGGAGTTTCATATGATGGACCCACTGTTCCCACTACCCCTTCTACTTCTTCTCCCCAGGTAGTGGAAAATAACGTCGAGGTAAATAAGGACGAAGTACTTCCTACTCATAAGGGAGGTGCCCAAAACGTCCCACCTCATGTTGTCCCGAAACCCAAACCAAAACCTAGAGTTGTTTTTGAACCAAATGATATTCCAGTTGAAACACCTCAGTCCAAACCTTCTACCTCCTCTATTCCTTACCCCTCGCGTTTGAGTGAACAAAAGCTCCGTGAAAAAGCTAGTCACTAGATGGATAAATTCTTTCAAATCTTCCAAGATTTGCATTTTGACATTAGCTTTGCGGATGCTATTATTCTGATGCCCAAATTTGCATCGACAATCAAACACTTGTTAAGCAACAAGGAGAAACTGTTTGAAATGGCAAAGACTCCCTTGAATGAGAACTGCTCAGCAGTTCTTTTAAAAAAGCTTCCCGAGAAGCTGGGAGACCCTGGAAAATTTCTAATACCATGTGTATTCCCGGGAATGGTTGATTGCTATGCCTTGGCCGATCTTGGTGCAAGTATCAACTTAATGCCGTACTCAGTTTGGAAGAAACTTTCTCTTCCTGATCTTACTCCTACATGCATGACTTTAGAGCTTGCAGACCGATCGATATCTCGTCCTATCGGCATTGCCGAGGACGTGTTTGTAAAGGTAGGAGAATTTCATCTCCCCGCTGACTTTGTAGTGGTTGATTTCGATGCCGATCAAAGGGTCCCTCTCATTGTGGGGAGGGGTTTCCTTAGAACGGGCCGTGCTCTTATCGATGTATTTGAGCAAGAAATCACTCTTCGTGTGGGTAATGAAGCTGTTACATTTAACCTCGATCAAACTTCGAGGTACTCCTCCAATTATGATTCTGAAGCAGTTAATCAAATAGATATCATAGATATTGCTTCTGAGGAGTACTCTCAAGAGTTTCTTGGTTATTCTCATAATTCTGTGAGTGGGGATGCCACTCCATCATCTGAACCTATCATTTCCGACTCTTCCCCTTCTCTCACTCCATTTGAGGGAAGTGATTTCCTTTTGGAAGAGGTCGAGGCTTTTCTCAAAAGTGATTCAGTCCCATTGGGAATTGATAACACTGAGATTGATCTAGAGGGAGATATTCTTCTCCTTGAGAGATTGTTAAATCAAGACAATTCTTTTCCACTCCCTCCAGTACAACTTCATAATCAGGAAATCAAATATGTTGAGGAAACTGATGATTTTCCTGAGGTCGAACTCAAGGACTTACCTCCTCATCTTGAATACGCATTCTTGGAGGGTGATGATAAATTACCAGTCATTATTGCTAAAGGTTTAAGTGTTGAGGAGAAAAGTGCTCTCCTAAAGGTCTTGAAGTCAAACAAGCAAGCAATTGCTTGGAAACTCTCCGATATTAAGGGTATTAACCCAGATTTTTGTACACACAAAATCTTGATGGAGGATGACTTCAAGCCTGCAGTGCAACACCAAAGAAGGGTGAATCCAAAAATCCATGATGTGATTAAACAAGAGGTTCTTAAACTTCTTGATGCAGGATTGATTTACCCTATCTCTGACAGTCCATGGGTTAGTCCCATTCATTGTGTCCCAAAAAAGGGTGGCATTACTGTTGTCACCAATGAGGAAAATGAGTTGATTCCAACTCGGCTGGTTACCGGATGGCGTGTTTGCATTGACTATCGTAAGTTAAATGACGCCACCCGCAAAGACCACTTTCCGCTGCCCTTTATGGACCAGATGCTTGAGAGATTAGCTGGAAACGAGTACTATTGTTTCCTTGATGGTTTCTCAGGATACTTTCAAATCCCCATTGATCCATCGGATCAAGAAAAGACTACCTTTACATGCCCTTATGGAACCTTTGCTTATAAACGTATGCCTTTTGGCTTATGTAATGCGCCAGGTACGTTCCAGAGGTGTATGATGGCCATATTTACCGACATGATTGGTAAAACGATGGAGGTCTTTATGGATGACTTCTCGGTCATTGGGGATTCATTCCAAACATGTCTCACCAATTTAGAAACAATGTTGAAAAGGTGTAAAGACACCAATCTATGTCTAAATTGGGAAAAGAGTCACTTTATGGTCAAAGAGGGCATTGTCCTCGGCCATAAGATTTCCAAGAATGGGATTGAGGTTGACAGAGCTAAGGTTGATGTCATTGCAAAACTGCCTCACCCTACTACCGTCAAAGGTATTAGGAGTTTTTTTGGGTCATGCGGGTTTGAAAAAACTTTAAATCTTGAAATCTCTTTTTGCCCGTTTTGGAACCCCACGTGCTATTATAAGTGATCGCGGTACGCATTTCTGCAATGACAAATTTGATAAAGTCATGCAAAAGTATGGTGTAACCCACCGTCTTTCTACCGCGTATCACCCACAAACAAGTGGGCAAGTGGAAGTTTCAAATCGTGGTATCAAAAGGATACTTGAAAGGACTGTTGGTGAAAACCGTGCTGCCTGGTCGGATAAATTAGATGACGCACTATGGGCCTTTCGTACAGCTTATAAAACACCCATTGGGTGTACACCTTACAAGCTTGTGTGCGGAAAGACATGTCATTTACCGATGGAACTTGAGCACAAAGCCTACTGGGCTTTGAAACATGCCAACTTTGACCTCAAAACTGCGGGTGATCACAGAAAAGTTCAAATGAATGAACTAAATGAACTACGTGATCAGGCATACGAGAACTCTTTAATCTATAAAGAGAAAACAAAGAGAATTCATGACTCAAAAATAAAGAACCGCGTTTTTAACGTCGGTGATCGAGTACTTCTCTTTAACTCTAGATTAAAGATCTTCTCGGGTAAATTAAAAACCCGTTGGACTGGTCCATTTACTATCACTAAGGTTTATCCATATGGTACCGTTGAGTTATCTCAAAATGACGGTCCATGTTTTAAAGTAAATGGCCATCGTGTGAAACATTACTTTGGAGAGGACTTCCCAAACATGGTTGTCCCGGATCTCCAAACTTTCCCCAAGGACAATTAAATTCGGGGTCGAGTCAAGCTAGTGACTCGGGAATCAAAAACAAGCTACCTCATGGACAAATCAATTCGAGGTCGAGTCAAGCTAGTGACTCGGTAATCAAAAGCATAGCAATATGGGTTTTTCACCCGTATTTCTGACTTCTTTCTACTTTCTACCACCATTTTAAAAGTAAATATTTTTCAAATTTCAATAAACATGTTTTGTATGTATATTATGTTATTTATCTTCCAGGCTGTCAGGGCGGATTTATTACAGTTAATCATTCACAAGTGATTAACTTGCGTGGTAAACCTGACACAAACCTGGAAGGTGTATGTATATTATTTACTTTATCATTCAACTCCCGGGCTGTCAGGACAAATTTATTACAGTTAATCATTCACAAGTGATTAGCTAGCGTGGTAAACCTGACACAAGCCTGGCAGGTAGTGAGTCAAAAAAAAAAAAAAAAAAAAAAAAAAAAAAAAAAAAAAAAAAAGTGAGTTTGTATGTAAATAGCCTAAAATAAAGGTTATAAATATTTCCTTCTTACGTTCTAAGTATCGGTTTAACACCCGGTGTTTTGAATATTGAGGGCAATATTCATTTCTAAGTGTGGGGGGGGGGGATTCTCACGAATTCAAACACATGTTCCATCAAGCACCCTCATTTGATCAAAATTTAAAGTTTTTTCACACTTAGAAATGCAATAAATGGTATCAATCCTCCATGTCTAACCCACAACAGGATTGGCTAGTCCAGGAGCAAACGGCTCTTGGTAAAGACATCTCAAAACCGTTGATGGCTTGCAATTTGCCAAAAATTGTATGGTTCCTCAACTCCCCATTATCCTAAAAAGCTAATGAGTTGGCTAGCCCACAAGTTTATGGCTTGTGGTAAAGGCCGTAGAAAATCCATAATTGGTTATCAGCTCACCAAGATGTTGACTTAGTCCATCAAGATGCTGGCTAGTCCAGAAGCAAACGGCTTTTGGTAAAGACAAATCAAATCCGTTGACAGCTGGTGGTTTGCTAAAAATCACACGGTTATCAGGTGTGCCACAGTTTTTACACCTGGCTACTCCAGAAGTGATGGCTTTTGGTAAAGAGTAAAAATCCATTAATTTTTTCTCAAATAGATTGCTAGGGACTAGCAATAGTTTAGTGTGGGGGATTGATGAGTGTGTAAATACTCATCATTTCTGTTACATATAAGCTGCAAAAACATATGAAAACACACAGGAATGCCTTGAAATACATAAAATTATCCCTGGGTTGTGTTTTTATGCATAAGGATTGAAAACTGATGAAAAACAAAACATTTCACATAATTTACAGTTTCAGTCCCTGAACTTTGGAAAATTGGCAAAACTAGTCCCTGGTAAATCAAAACTTGTACAAATGTCATAAAAGGTCCTGGGAATTCATAAGTTGTCAAGAAAAGTCCTTTAAAGTTTGAAAATGGCAAAATGACAACTTTGGTCCCTCAACTTTTGAAAAATGTCAAATTTAGTCCCTGGGTGTTTAAAAATGGAAAATTATCAAACTACACCCTTGTACTATTCTAAAAAGACAAAATTGGTCCTTATGATAACTTTTGAGAAGTTACAATTTCAACCCTTCAAAAATCAGAAAGTTACAATTTTGGTCCCTGGAGTTTGTGGTATTGACAGTTTTGGTCCCTAAGGTTTATAATGGAAAAATATGCAAATATGGTCCTTGTACTAATAGTTTATTGCAGGTTTAGTCCTTAAATAAAGTTTGGAAAAATCACAAAACAGCCCTCAACTTTACCTAATTTACACATTTGGTCCTTGTGATTTATTAGTTAAAAAACCAAACCGGATCCACCCTTAAACCAAAACTAAACCCATCAAAAAAACCAAATCCAATCCAGTCCAGTCCACTTGGGCCCAAAATGAATCCAGCCCACCCCCTTTTTAGTTAAATCCCGCGTTGACCCGGGTCAAACTCCACCAACTGTTCACCCATCGTCTCCAATACCACCTCCACTGCTCACTCACCTCACCCCCCTCTGCAAACCAATACCACCCATGGTATCACCCTCCCCAGCTGGCTACTCTACCTCACCCAACCTAATCATTTCAAATCCCCATCATTAAATGCACTTCTCACTTATCTTCCCTCTAAACCAGTTCAAACACCTCTGTTTCTTCCTTATCACCCCAACTTGCTCAAAAATCTCCCAAACTTCTCCCCTCCACCTCTACAAACTTCCAAGAATCCTTAATTGAATTTAAATCAAGCCAAGCAACCCTAAGCTGTCAAACCCACGTTTCCCGCCAAAATATCTAGGAGGCCAAAAAGTCTTGGAAAATATCTAAATCCAAGTGGGATTTGCTCAGAATGCTAGTGGAAGTCTCAAAAGTCTATAAAGAAAGAAAAGGAGGCAGAAGCAACAAGTATCTAGTGTAATTTTTTTAGTTAATGTCGACTTAGCTTGTTTTCAATTTCCATTGTAACCTAAGCTTTAAAAGTTAAATTTCAGTGTTCTAAGTGTATTGTAAAACCTTCTTTGATAATAAATTCCAAGGTTGTGTATTAATTCAGTCTGTGCAATTTTCAATTTAAATAATTCTTAATGTACTTAAGTGATGTTCTTAGTTGATGTTGGTCTGAACTTAAACTGATACATATAAGCTCCTATAAAGTTTGTAAAAGCTTTTAGAAACAGAACAAGTCAGTTTAACTAAAAAATTCTCACAAATATCAATTGGTCAACAAAAGTCAACTGAGAGTGATGATATGAAATTCTGGTGAATTAGAGTTGAATTGGAAGCACAAGAAGCTTGGATTATGGTTTAGAGACTCATGGGAGTCATATAATTGATCTTGGTCCTTGGTTTGGTTCATACAGTCACACCTTATTTCACATCTCGTTGGGACTTGTTGACCATAACTTGGTTAATATTATCTGACTGTTTACCACCAATCACTTGCATTGTTGGTTGATCATTTTTGTGTTGTCATTGTGGTTGCAATGTGTGTGGTAACTACAAGCTTGACTATATATATAACCAACTAACCAATTTTTTTTATAGGATCAAAATCCATGTTTCCCATCTTGGCACTCCTTTTAGGGGGACTAACAACCAAGGGGGAGCACGTGCATGATTCCGCTTCGCTACTCTACTTTTTGTTTCGACAAAAAGGGGGAGAAATATATTAAATCTTTAAAACTTAATATGATTTTCATCACTTAAGTAAAACAAGTTTAATATAAAAAAAAATTTAAGTCTTAAACACTAAGATTTTGTGAGTTACTTAAAAACAAAGTTTATGTTTTGTCATCAACAAAAAAGGGGGAGATTGTTAATACAAATATCGCCTAAAAACGTTATTTATATTTTACGATCTTTGCTAAGTTTTGTTAACGATAAAATGTAAACTTTAGTTTCTAAGTAAAACATAATATTAGTTTTAAAGACTTGCATAAACTAGACATTTACTACATTTTACATTTCATAAAACACAACACTTTTTATTTCTTAAAATAGAAATGTCACATCACATTTATGGCAAGTTTTGTCAATATACATTTATGGAAAGAAAGTGTGTTTGACTAACCATATGTTTGCTTGCAAGTTTTGTGTTTGACTAGGTATAATGAGATGTGACATTGTTTGATTTGCAAGATTTATTGCAAAACCAACTGCAAGCCCGGCGGAACCCTAGGGGTACACGGGTGGAACCCATCTGAGGGTTCCGCCGTATCCGCCAGGCCTGCAGAAGGTTTTGCTATAAATACTAAGCCACAAGTTTGATTTTTGGCTTATCACTCTAGATCATATTTTCACACATTCACTCATTCTTTCATCTAACCCTTTAACATCTCATATGTGAAGTTTCTTTTTGTAGCAAAGAGATTCACGAGTTCATAAAAAGTTACAAGTATTCAACACAACGTTGCAAGACTTGTTAGCTTAGCATTGTGTAGACTTGTGTAGTTTACACTTCATTTGATTGTGTATTTTCAGTAGTGATCGGTTAGTATTTTAGTCCTCAAAATACAAAGTGTGACGGGAGTTGTTGTACCCTTGTAAAAGAACTAACGGGAGTGGTTGTACCCTTGTAAAACAACTCAACATCTAGCTTAGTGTCGGTAAACGTGTATAAGCGACGTGTAAGGTTTTCTCCGCCGGTGAAAGGAGCTTGTTGACTAGTGAAAGCAACTCTCGAGTTGGATACTCGGGGCGTGGACGTAGGGCAAGGAAAAAGAGTCCTTGTAGCCGAACCACGATAAATAGTCGTGTTGTGGTTTGATCGTTTCTTTCATTTACTTACATGTTATATATTGTGTTTGTGTATATATCTTTGATCAAACGGAAAGTTTCAAAGCTAATTAAACAAGTTAAAAAGATTTTAAACGGTAAACTATTCAACCCCCTTCTAGTTTTCCACAAATACAACCATAAAAACCTAGTACACATCGGTTCATTTTTCTTAAGACGTTCAAGCAAGTTACACAATGGAGATCTGCCAGTTTTCTTAAGCCTAACATTGAAATCATTCATCCATTACAACTATAAACAAGCAATCAAGCTATAATCAACATCTAGGTTTTATTACATCTAAGCAAACTCACAAAAGATCTAGCCTAGCATGTTAAAATCAAAACAAGCATAAGATATATTCAAACAACACATAGACATATTGAATGAATTGAAAGGAAACTTATCTCAATTGAACATGAAGGGTTTCAAGGGGTGAAAACCCTTGAAAATACTGTTACAAATGAGTTAGGGTTTATTAAGTTCGGCCCTAAAATTCTCCACACAAGTTCCTCTTCCAATGAATAAAAATTAGAAAAGTATATATAGATTTCATGAGGTGACGGCGTCAAGAGGAAAGTTCTGACGCCGTCATCTCGCCGCCAATAAAGTTCTCGGACTGCCTAGATCTAGATCTGACGCCGTCATGTGTATTTCTGTTTTGGGCCGTCACCACTTTTACTCTTGACGGCCTTGTTTTGACGACGTCACGTTTTCTATGGGCCGTCACCAAAATTGCTCTTGACGCCGTCATCAAATCCTTCTTGACGCCGTCAGGTACTGTTCCCAGCAAGGAAAATTAAGAATTTGCCGTTTTCTTCACTTTTATGCTCCAAAAACGTCCAAAATGCTTCCTTTTCCAGAATTCACTCCCAAAGTACCTAAAATCACAAAAGGAACGATTTAGGGCAATATTTGATCAAATAAATTCCAATTCCGGCTTAAATGACCCCCTAAAAACGGGTCATTTTTCGCCTCATCGTATACCCTTACACTTGAGATTTGCTTGTCCTCAAGCAAATGCGCTTTTATTCTAGTCAAAATACAAGTTATGGGTCATTTAACACTAATATAAAAGTAATTACAACAAATAATCGTTCCACTAAAGACCAAAGACAAGCACGGAGGTCATACACTAGCACCTCACAAATAGTGTTTAGATACTCACATCTCTCGGGTGTAATAAAGTATATATCACAATATGGAAATGGAAAACATCTCTCACTACCTGTCATAGCAAAATAGATTACCATGGGCTTGGGAAAGGATCAAACCTCCACCACATGGCGTAAGCACCTAGGATAAACTATCAAAGAGGTCTTTTTAAAGGGTTATAACGTTAGGTGTAGGGATATGGAATACGGTTTTGTTGGATATAGGCAGTCTTTACTGGTGGCGAGTTAATAATCTTGGTTAATTACATGTACAATATGGCGTTAATAAGCCAAGACTAGACTCGACTTAAGCTAATAAATGAAAAATAACAAAAACATAAAATGAACATAGAATGAAACGGGATGGTAGTCCGTATGTTTTTTTCTCTTTTCTTTTTCTATTTTTTTTTCTTGATTTTTTTTTATTTTTTTATTTTATTTTTATTTTTATTTTATTTTTTTGCATACACTTTTACCCTACCATCCAAAATAATACATCATAGGGAATGAACATTCCCCTTACACTTGAATTTTTACATACTTTACAATAAACTAATCTAATGACTCGAATCAAGATAATCAAAACACTTGGAGTACTTTTAAGATTAACGTACATATAGGGGTAATAAAATGATTTTCTTCCCCATTACTCCATAACATAAGTACTTTACCCATGAGTCCCAATCGTCCCAAAACAATATGTACAAGGATATGACTCGACTTAGCAACCATGTAATCAATTAGATAATTAACTAAAGGTTTAAACATATAACAATAATGCACTAAAGATGAGTGCATACACGGAAGGCTAAGGCGATTTGGGTGTACATTTAAGTGGGGTGTAACAAATTCTTCCTTTAAGTAAGATGCTTAAAGTTAGAAACGAAAAGATAGGCTCGCAGGGGTGTACTAGGGGTTTCGTGTACTAAAAATGAGTACAACGCTAAGGTGTGGGAAAAATTATTTGACTTAACTAGCCAAGTAATATGACTTAAATGGTCAAGTAATTATGATACGGGTTTAACACAAGGGTGATCCTAATGCCTCTTATCATGTAGTAAATCCTACTACACGAATGTAGTCTCACTAGCGGTCTCGGGATGCATCACTAACGCAAGTTCTAGAATCTAAATGCTACCGGTACACTCATAAGCACTAATAGTAAATGCTTTTCCTATCAAATTTAAAGGCGAACCTCACATATTTGGGTGGAAAATTTTTCTGAATGATACGGTTTTGTGCTAGTCATACAACCTCCTATCCATGAGACGCTTGGTATGGCTAAAGTTTCACTCCTAAATTTTGTAAAAAATTTTAAATTTGGCGCTAAAATTAAACTAACAAGTATTTCTCATAGTTTTATTACACACCTACCATCAAACAAACAAACTCAAGCGAAAGTGTATCCTATGAGGTATCATCATTTTACCCTCCCCTTACACTTAGGATGAACATTGTCCCCAATGTTCAATTAAAGATTGTAAAAGTAAAACAGGTAAAAGAATGAAATCAAATACTCCCCTGATTCACTCGGTATGGATAATATGTAACCAGGATAGATCTTCTTCCAAGAAAATGAACAA
The DNA here is from genome assembly GCA_030686995.1 of Artemisia argyi. Classification (NCBI taxonomy): domain Eukaryota; kingdom Viridiplantae; phylum Streptophyta; class Magnoliopsida; order Asterales; family Asteraceae; genus Artemisia; species Artemisia argyi. The sequence goes on from CM060700.1 coordinate 65,160,988, forward strand.
TCAAAGCTTCCGTTCCAGAATATAAATCATCTTCTTGTCAAACATAACCCGTTAAACCTGAGAAAACAAACAAGGCACCCTCGCGTAAAATCGGCGGCAATCTATATATGCTAACAAATCCTAGAAAGCAAAGTAAGATATAATGCTTGTGGAATGAATGTTTGCAGATTTCCTGGAGATTATAAAACTAAAGATTCGACAAAAACTTTAAGACTCCGTTAGAAAAACAAAACTGGTAAAATTTCCAGATTTTTACACGTGACGCCGTCAGGAATTTCTTCCTGACGCCGTCAGAAGTGACTTGCAGAAATCTTTATGTTAAGTTTCTGAAAAATTTCTGGAAAAACTTTGTCCTACTTCCTGGAAAATCCTGCAAAATATCATTATGACTCGATACAAGCATTTGACTTTAACAAATACGAATATACATGTTCATTTAATATTGTGGAGAATCATGATCGGTTTTGTTTCTTAAAAACATATTTGGGGTTTCCCCTTACACTTATCTTTTACGAAATACCTTTGGATGAAGTTAAGACTAAGCCAAACAACAAAATAAAGTATTTTCATCATTTTAGTTGGAAACATGATCTATCAACAATAAAAATAAAGCATGCATACGGAAACAAATAACAATCAAACAATTAAAAATCACACAAAGCATGGGTTGCCTCCCAAGAAGCGCTTTTCTTTATTTACGAGTCTTGTAGCTAGACTCAAGGTCATGGGTTACTACGTGACCTCATCCTTGGTTTCACTCTCTAGGTCATCTCCTATATTAGTTTTGTATTCCGGACCTAGTTGCAAGCATTCTTTGTAGAAACCAAGTATCCTATTCATAACATATTCAACGCCTCTACGTCTATCCTTATCATTCCTATAGTAAACCGCTTGTTTGTGTTCCTTTTCTATGTTCGATAGGAGGTGGTATTGTTCAATCTTATAAGGCATTTGGTAAGCAACCTCATCATTCTCTTTCTTGAACCTAACTATCCCTAGAGTCGGATCATAACTCGTCTTAGAGGTCTCAACAAATGGTTTTCCGAACACTACTTGACTTAGGCAATCATCTATCACCGGACGAGTATCCTCTACTATCACAAAGTCGGTCTCATAAGTGAAGTTTCCAATAATCACATGCAATCCTTTCACTCTTCCTACAAAATTACTTATCAGATTCTTATTGGGCATCATCCTATAACCAAGTTGTTTCTTCATTACCCAATTATAATAAGTCCTAGTCATGATGTTTATAGGAGACCTAGGATCGATATAAGCTTTCCATACATGCATATGCCAAATGTTGCATGGTATGTTGATGTTAGAAGGATCACCTACTTTAATAAGGGGTGAACCAAGGATATATGGTATCTCGGGATCATCAAATAAATCTTTGTGATATTCCCGTTCTTCCTTGGTGGGTAACTTATCAAAGTATTCTTCTATGTTTTCTACTTCCTCTAACTTCTCTCCCTTATCAACCTCAACTTCCTTAATTTCATCCCTAGTCTCGGTTCCAACTTCATCCTTGTCACTTTCTTCTATATCCTTATCTATTGGCTTAATGGTGAAAACATTGACAAAGTGGACATGTTTGGATGACGAGGGGTCCTTAGTTTGGATTCTGCTATTGGCGTCCCTAGTGTCCTTCCTAGGTGTAGTTAACGCTTGGTTGTTGAGGGCTTTCAACAAGTTGTCAATCTTATTGGTCATCTCCGTTTGTTGTTGGTTGAATTCGGTTTCAAACTTAGCTATGCGAGCTTCTTGAGATGCCATAAACTTGGACATCAATCCTTCAAGATTGTTGGTACTACCATAGTTGTTAGAAGGATTGTTGTTGAAAGCAAGGTTATCAAGATCGCGATCCTACCTAGGATCGTTTTCGTCTCGACAAGATCGGAATCGTAAGATCGAATCGAGATCGTAAGATTCTATAAAATGTGACTTTTTAAATAGCAGTTGTAGTTATATATAGTTCAACATGAAATTCGATCAGAATAATCAACTTAAATGGATATGAATGAAAATTTAAAAGTTCATATGTCGTGCTAATAATGCAATACATGCAATTAGTTCGTGTTTCAAACCATTACCTAAATGATTTGGGTATAAAAGAAATACGACTACAGGAGTCGTATATGATAAAAATTATTTGAAGCTTTAAACATCATAGCCTAAATGTCAAAAACCCAAAATTCTAAAGCATTAGTAATCAATGATCAATCTATGACTTCAAACAGTGCATTAACTTCGTTTGATGCGCTTATAAGATAATACCTCGCTTTAACATTTTTGTTCTCGTACTTAATTTCTTTCTTTGTAGTGACCATGGCTTAAAAAATGGGCCAAGTGGGCTTATTTTTATGTTTAATAATTAAAGTTAAGTTTTTTAGTAGGATCGGGATCGATAGCGATCCTACGATCTTACTAGCTATCGTATGATCTTACTCCGATCCTATGGTGTTTCCGATCCTACTCCGATCTTGCAAGGTTTTCTTGTGTAGGATCGTAAGATCGTACGCTCTTACGATCAAGATCGCGATCTTGATAACCATGGTTGAAAGTACGGTTGGAGGGTGGACCGTTTGGTTGGTAACGACTAGGCGGATTGGAAGAATTGTTTTGATTTTGCTTCCACCTAAGGTTTGGGTGATTTTTCCAAGAAGAGTTGTAGGAATCATCGTAAGGGTTTAGCTCGGGTTTGAAAGTGTACCACTTATCTCCCGCTTCGTCGGTACGCGAGGATGCGTAGTCCGCAAAAGCTGTTCCGGGAAGTTCCACGCAATCACGAGTGTCGTGGGGACCACTACATAATTCGCATGAAGAAGTGATTTTGTTCACTTGGCTTGAAGGCTTAGGAGCTTCGTAAGATTTCATGAGAAACTTGACTTGGTCCTCAAGTTCCATGATCCTACGGTCGGGAGTGCTAGAATTGTTCGAAGGCAAAGATATTGCCTTGACCATTTTGTTCAAATCACGGGGATCATTCCAACTTTCGTTGTCATAGAGAGCAAGATCTTCTATGAGTTCCCATGATTCTTCCGCACTTAGATCACGTAGCTTGCCACCGGCCGATTGGTCAATAGTTCGCCTTGTGGAGAGATCGATATGGTCATAGAAGATTTGGACTTGGAGCCAAAGATCTATGCCATGATGAGGGACTTTTTGGAGTAAGTCCTTGAAATGAGTCCATGCTTCATATAGAGTTTCACCTTGACGTTGTTGGAACATCAATATATCATTTCTAAGCTTGGTAGTTCTCCCTGGTGGGAAAAATTGAGCAAGGAAACGAGTGGTGAGATCATCCCATGAGGTGATGGATCCCACGGGTAAACGTTCAAGCCATTGACTAGCTTGATCACGTAGAGAGAATTGGAATAGGCGTAATCGGGTTGACTCTCTAGTTGTAACATCAAGGTCTATAGAATCTACGATTTTAAGGAAGTCCTTGAGATGTTGATTAGGATCTTCGGAACGAAGTCCATGGAATGCACATCCGCTTTGCACCAACCGGATGGTGTCCGATCGCAAGGGAGACACATTGGCTCCTTGGGTGAGCTCAATGGTGTTTCGATAGCCTTGGTGGCTAGGTCGGGAATACTCTCCTAGGGTTCGGGGCCTAAGAGGTTGGTTTGCTAGTGGTGGGTTTTTTGGGTGGTCTTGTTGTGGTGGGTTGATGGGTTCAAAGATGTTACCACCTTCCATGATGTCGGATGGTAAAGATTACGAACAAAGACACGAAGAAATAAGATAGACAAAAGAAAACCTAAAAATAAAAATAAAATCTTACTAGAAGGGAATCTAGCAAGTAGACATAATAAAAAGAAATCCTAACCTAGACAATAACTATTCCCCGGGCTGTGGCGCCAAAAACTTGATGCGTGGGAATTGCACCAGGCTTTACCTCTCGAGAAGCTTACAACCCCCACCAGGCAGTGTACCTGATTGTTGTAGTATAGTATAGTCACAAGTACCGGGGGATTGATCGTTCAACTCAGGAATAGTGTCGCTAGGATTAGAAAGCCTAAAAACTAGGTCTAGAGGTGAGGGATGATTCTTTTTGTATTTTTATATTTTATGAAAGCAAGTAAAATCTCGGTTTTTAGAGGAGTGGGCGGAATTAGTTGCTAGTCAACTAACCCAATAACTAAAGATGAAATCAAAATAAAATGACAAAAATGAAAATAAAGCTAATTAAACTAGTGGTGTGAACAATATATGGGAGAATTGTGTTTACTAGGTTTCACTACTCCCTATATATCTTTTACAGGTTAATTACTTATTACAGTTGCGTGGATGACGGGTTATATTCCTTAATACCAATCATGGGGTGGCGTACTTACTTCCCCAATTCTATAAGCTCCTACTTCACTCCTATGTCGAGCCTGCAAGAAGCTCCTAACATGGGATCACTAGAATTCGCTCATGCATTAAATACAACCATAAAAACCTAGTACACATCGGTTCATGTTTCTTAAGACGTTCAAGCAAGTTACACAATGGAGATCTGCCAGTTTTCTTAAGCCTAACATTGAAATCATTCATCCATTACAACTATAAACAAGCAATCAACCTATAATCAACATCTAGGTTTCATTACATCTAAGCAAACACACAAAAGATCTAGCCTAGCATGTTAAAATCAAAACAAGCGTAAGATATATTCAAACAACACATAGACATATTGAATGAATTGAAAGGATACTTATCTCAATTGAACATGAAGGGTTTCAAGGGGTGAAAACCCTTGAAAATACTGTTACAAACGAGCTAGGGTTTATTAAGGTCGGCCCTAAAATTCTCCACACAAGTTCCTCTTCCAATGAATGAAAATTAGAAAAGTATATATAGATTTCATGAGGTGACGGCGTCAAGAGGAAAGTTCTGACGCCGTCATCTCGCCGCCAATAAAGTTCTCGGACTGCCTAGATCTAGATCTGACGCCGTCATGTGTATTTCTGTTCTGGGCCGTCACCACTTTTACTCTTGACGGCCTTGTTCTGATGCCGTCACGTTTTCTCTGGGCCGTCACCAAAATTGCTCTTGACGCCGTCATCAAATCCTTCTTGATGCCGTCAGGTACTGTTCCCAGCAAGGAAAATTAAGACCTTGCCGTTTTCTTCACTTTTATGCTCCAAAAACGTCCAAAATGCTTCCTCTTCCAGAATTCACTCCCAAAGTACCTAAAATCACAAAAGGAACGATTTAGGGCAATATTTGATCAAATAAATTCCAATTCCGGCTTAAATGACCCCCTAAAAACGGGTCATTTTTCGCCTCATCAAGGAACATGTAACTTTAGATGATAAAGGCAAGGGCAAGACTGTAATTGTGAAAGAAAGCAAGGGCAAGGAGGTAAAAGTAGAAGATGACAAAGCTGGTTGTCCTTGGGTTGTGCATGTGTCAAAAGGTGATAAAGGCAAGTGGGTAGTTAAAACATTAAATAATGAGCATACCTTTTGACCATTAACTTGGACTTGATTATTAAATCGTTAGCACCTCATAAAAACATTCCTCCTATAGTAGCTGTTAATACGAATAAGAGAAACTCGATTATAGCCATTTCTGTACAATCAATGTTTACATACTACATTGGCCAACTATGAGTTCAGTTACAAAAGAACAACAACCAAGTACTTTTCAATAACCTTAGAAAGGCAGATTACATCAATAACATAAAGATAACCACCAACCAAGTACATATCAAACATAACTTCATCCTACGATATCCAACTGCCATAGTATCCAAAGTTTCTAGTAATTCATTTCTTGACCTTAGAAGAAGACCTGGTATAATCTGCCTTGAATGAGCACACATTGGCGGATCAAACCATGAAAAGAAATCACAATGGGAACCCTATAATCAAGTATTAACATCAGTAACTATATAATCACAATGGGAACCCTATAATCAAGAAATCACAATGGGAACCCTATAATCAAGTATTAACACTTCGACCAGGGTTATTGTTTATCCAAGAAGTGCGAATAGCCGCTTGGTTACCACAAAACAATTCACATTTTCCATCAATTTGTACGATTTGGTGATTTTAAGAAATTTGGGATTTGGGGATGGGATAATTTTTTTAGGGGGGTTTGCTGAGATTAAAAAATGAGTGAGGATGGATTTATAAGATGGGGTTGTGTTTTTATCTACGTAAAATGACATATTTGTTCTCGTGTGCAAGGCACGTGCCACGACTTAACTAACTCTCACTAACGTCGTTAGAAACGAGGGACCAAAATGATGAAAAGTTTCCCCCACAGGGAGGCTGATTGATGCCAAACCACCTAACTTATATTGACCAAGGAATGGTCAACAAAGTCAGACAGCCTAGATCAATGCTCCGCGGAATATAGTGGTTTCCCCGGGTCGTTATGTCCCGACGAGGTGTGGATTGTAATCAAACGGTTCTGTGATCGGGTGAATTTGGATGAGAAAGGGGTTTGTGATTGGTTGAACTAAGGAATATACGAAGAAATAGCTTAAATAAGCTATATAAACAAGACGGGAAAGTTTGAAAACCCAGAAACGTTTAAAACTTAAAACGCGTACGTTCACGTTTAAATAAAACGTAAACGTACGAAATAAAACGCGAGTTTTAACAAAATAAAATACTTACAAAAGTGAAAATCACATTTTTACAATCCTAATAATAAAAGAAACTTTTTAGAAAATTAAAATTACTTTTTACACTATTTAATTATTTAATATTAATTAAATACTATTTGTTAATTACTTATTAATTATTTAAATTAAACTAAATTATAACTAATTATGAAATTACACTAAAAATGTGAAAAATGAATTTGGAAAAATCTAAAATATTATAAAACTAATTTTCAAACTTAAAATATATTTTTCCTACTTTTTATATAATTACTATTAATTAAAAACCAATTTAAACTAATTAAAATTACACTAAATAATAGGAAAATGTAAAATAAGCTTAGAAAAATAAAATTAAAACTTAGAAAAATCTAAAATAATATAAAACTAATTTTAAAACAGAAAATATATTTTTAAGACTATTTAAATAATTACTATTAATTATTAACTAATTATTAAGTAATAAAAACTAATATTAATTACTAAAAATACTAAATGAAAAGAGAAAAATATAAAAAATTTACAGAAATTATTTTACAACTAAAGGAACTTAGGAAAATTATAAAAACAGAAAGTGCTTAAGGAAAATAAGCAATTAAGCAATAAGCTTCTTAAATAGAAGCTATCACTATTTGAAAATTTGTCTTTTTCTGGATTTTCTTTTTCAAAACTATTTATAAACTAAAAATATATAACTTTAAAAAAGGAACTTTGCTCAGAACTTAGAAATAAGCAATATGAAAAGCACAATGGATTGGCAGATTTGGACTTTTAGCTTATTAGGATTTGGTGACACTTGAATAAGCTTGTACAAAGCTACACAGATAGAACAAAGAGTAGAATAAGCTAGATATAACTGAAAGATACTAGTAACAAGCTAAATCAACAAGATAAGTTCACTGAATAAGCTGATAAAAGCCAATAAGCAATCCCAAATACCAACAGGTCAAAACAGGTTAAATGAAGCAACTTGAGAGGTCAGTGGGGCCCACTAGGGGATTAGGAGGCCCAAAATAAAACCTGATATCAGAAGCCACCAAGAAGGGCTTTCTAAAAAGCCCAAGTCCAGCCCCTAAGTCCCACTAATAAGCACTAGGGGAGGGCATGAACTTGGGTGGTCAACACTGATCACTCAGTGTTTGAGTGTGAAGGGACAAAAAGAAAAGGGCAAGCAGCCCTATGAAATAAGCTAGTAGTATGAAAATAAGCTAAGGGCCTTGAAGCCTGGCTTATTGGCTCCCTAATGAGACAACTTTCACACAATGGGGCCCACTAGTGAGTAAGTTATGAGCTTAAGAAAAAGGGTCTGTTTGGTCAGGTCTGTGGTGCAGGGCACATGCTTGCCCTGCAACCAACTTTGAGTGCATGTAAAAACTTGAAGAAAAATCCTAAAAATAAGTTCTAATCTGATTCCTAAAGTCTAGCTGGTATACTACAACATTTGAAAACCACAAACCTTGAATTCAAACACAAAAATCATAAGAATTCCTACAATTTTTGGATTTCTGCACAAACACAATTTTTGACTTTTTAACACAAACCAAATTTTGACTTTGTTGAGATTAAATCCTACTTTTACTGATTAAATAAGATGTAATGTACTGAATTGAAACCAAGTTAAGATTAAGTTGCAACTTTAAAGCTAAAATGATGATTTCTGAGGCTCAAATCCCTCACAGTTAACTGTGAGGGAACCAAGGGTATGAATTTGACTTTTTTGCTTAAAAAGATATCAATGTTATGCTTTGACTGATGTAACTAAGACCTAAGAATGATGTTTCAACAGGTCTAAACCACTGAAAAGCCCAAATGCACAGATGATACCCAAATCCAAACACCCCCTCAAAGACAGCTTACACTACAACTTGTAATAACTCAACTACACAAACTGATTTAAAGCTTAAAACAAAATACCTAACTAATGTTGAAACTACTAGAATAACAATACTAAGCACAACACCACAAGAACATAGATATGCAATCTTAAAAATCAAAATATTTAAAACAAAGACTTACAAATGAGACTGAATGGCCTACAAACCAAGGTCACAAGAACCCAACTCTGTCCTATAACCTCCCATGAGGTAACTAATACCCTGCAAATCCAAAAGCTTCCTTATCCACTGCTTCACTCTTTCTTATGCACAATTTTTTATTTTCTAACCATTTTTTTTATGAATTATCAGTTTTTTACATAAACTTAAACAAGAGCACTTAAGTTGGAACTTATGCTTCAAAAAGCTTATAATGGTACTGATTTGAGTTAAATGAAACAAGAAACAACAACCATTCACAGGATTGAGCAAAATTATCAATTTCACTTGAGATTACCAAAAGCTAAGCTTCTACTTGAGAATTGAAACTAAGAAAACCACTGAAATCTTTTCATTAACTTAAAGGTTTGATACAACTTGAATTAGAAACTGAATTTAAAAGTTTACACTGGAAAATTAAAGTTTACACTACGAAATGGTCTAAAGACAATTGACAACTCTATTCTTCATTTTTTTCTTCAACTTTATAGCTCCTGGAGTTTGTTCTCTTTCTTTCCCATTTGATCCTGAGTCGTTGGATGGGGTTAAATGATCTCAGCCGTTTAAATGGGATTTGGCGGGAAAACAGGTTTGGGTAGTTTTAGTGGATTTGGTGAGAATTATTATGAGGAGGGGGGTTGGTGTAGGTTGGTGTGTGAATTAATGAATGTTGGTGAGGATTTTGTGGTGAGGAGGGGGAATAGGGGAGACAATGGAGCGTAGTTTGGGGGAAAGGGGATGATGAACAGTGATTTGGGTGTGGGTGTTGACTGGGTTGACCCTGGCTATTATATAAAACGGTTATGTTTTATTATTAAATTAGGTGGTGGGCCGGATTTTGTATTTTGGGCTTGGGGGGGTGGTAACTGGATCAGGGCATGGTTTGATTGGATTTGGTAACAAAGGGGTCCATTTGGTATGTAAAATTAAATCACAAGGACTAATTTTGTAATTTTCAGAAAGCTTAGGGACTGAAAATGGACATTTCCCAAAGTTTATTGTAAGGACCAATCTTGCATAATTTAAATATCAAAAACCCATTTTTGCAATTTTGTGCTTTTCAAAATTCTCGGGGGCCATTTATGTAAATTTCCAAACCTCGGGGACTAAACATGTAATTTCCTCAAAATTCTCGCCCAAGGATCATTTTTGATAATTTATGATTTTTAAGGACCAAAAATGATTTATCTTTCAAAATTATCCCACCAGGGACATTTTCTGCCAATATTTGAAACTCCAGGGACTTAAACTGTAAATTTCCAAAACTTTCCAATTTTTCACCAAGGGACTAAATATGACCACTTATGATTTAAAAAGGACCTTTGGTGATAATTTCCTATATTTTGAATATCCAGGGACTAGTTTTGTCATTTTATGAAAGTTGGGGGACTGAAACTGCCAATTTTGCAAACTTTGTGCGTTTTTCGTTTGTTTTTGCTCATTTTGCATCTAAAACATATAAAACACGATTTTGAAATATTTTCAATATTTTGATGCATTACTGAGTGTTTTTGTATGTTTTGCAGTTCAGATTAGACAAAAAATGATGAGTGTTTGAGAACTCATCAATCCCCCACACTAAACTATTGCTAGTCCCTAGCAATACTGTTTTGAAAACTTGATGGATTTGAAAAACTCTTTACCAAAAGCCATCACTTCTGGAGTAGCCAGGTGTAAGAACTGTGGCACACCTGATAACCGTGTGATTTTGAGCAAACCACCAGCTGTTAACGGATTTGATTAGTCTTTACCAAAAGCCGTTTGCTTCTGGACTAGCCAACTCTTGATGGAATAGTCAACATCTTGGTGAGCTGATTACCAATTATGGATTTTCCACGGCCTTTACCACAAGCCATAATCTTGCGGGCTAGCCAACTCATTTGTTTTCGGGGAGTTGAGGAACCATACAATTTTGGGCAAATTGCAAGCCGTCAACGGATTTGAGATGTCTTTAGCAAGAGCCGTTTGCTCCTGGACTAGCCAATCCCTTTAGTCGCTTAGACAAGGCGGACTGATTACCATAAAAATTTTGAAGCACCAGTGAAAATTTTTTAAAATTTTTGAAATTTTGGCTAAAACGGGGGTATTATATAGTAAAATATGATAAAATTCGCTAGAATAGCGAATACCCCCCCCCCCCCCCCCCCACACTAAGCATGAATATTGTCCTCAATATTCAAAATCCCGGCTATTATGCCGACATTTTGAACGTAAAAGGGCAACATTACAAGCTGAGCGTGGAAAACACCATTTTGTTTTTTCACTCTTGTAACCATAGCATGGGGGACTCCCCCACACTTAGGGTGAAAACCCTATAAGCGTGCTACTGTTTTTGTTTACCGAGTCGCTAGCTTGACTCGACCCCGAATTCATTTGTCCTTGGGGAAGCATGATGTGGAAGAAATAATCGCCATCGGACTTTCATTCAAGATGTTTGGACAAACATTTGAAGCACGTGAAAGTTCCACACCGATGAGATATACACAGACCCGGCTCAAAAAATGATAAATGGAAATGCCGGGGTCAAAAATAGTGTCCTCACTCCCGAAGGAGTGAAGAAGAGGAGAAATCACCTGGTAGGTGAAGGAAAGAAGAGAGATCTGAATAGCAATTAAGATAAGAACTTCCTCCTCAAGAAATGTATATTCAAGTGGAGGAGGCAAGTCCTTAAGCTTGATCTCAGGAAATTTATCAGTTTCCTCAACTGATTTAATTTCCTCATTATGAAGTTGTTTGGGTGGGAGAGGGGGGAATGGATCTTCGTTTAACAAACTTTCTAGAAAAAGAATGTCCCCCTCAGGATCAAGATAATTATCATCAACTTCATATGAAATTGAACTATCTTCAGTAAGAAAAGCCTCGAATTCGTCCAGATCATTTTCACTTTCCGGAGGAAGTGGATTGATCTGAGTAAGTTCAATCGAAGGATCACGAGTAAGTAAGAGTTCTAACTCTCTCAAATCCGCTTCAAAGTCAAAGACTTCATTTTCATCCCTTGGTGGGATGGGATCCATATGAGAGAGTTCATCAGCGAACTTTTCAAGAAGAAAGTCAACATCAGGGTGGAGAAGTGATGCATCAACAAATTCAATGTCTCCATAAGATAAACAATCATCACTGGCATCAGAGACAGTCTCAATTTGATCATTTGGATTATTAGGGGGTGAAGGAATATCACACACATGATCCAAAGTCCCCTGTGACTCTCCTGGGATTGGGACAAGGATCTCAACACTAGACTTTATTAATTCGTCCGATTCCTTATCAGGAACAGTGCTAAGATGCTCATCCCCCATGATCAGAGAGTGAGTGTGAACTTCGGGTGTGATAACAGCAGACTGAGGGAGTTGAGAAGGACTAGCAGACAGGGGTTTTATAAATTTCATTTGTTCTTCTGCTAGTAATTCTATCATAGTCTTTTCTCCCTGATTTTCCGAGGAAGGAATTGCTATAGATGAAAGTGATGAACCCTTATAGTATTGAGAAAAATCAAGGGTGACTTCATCATCACTATCATCGTCGTAAAGAGCAGCATTACGAAATATGGCACGTGTTTTAGCTGCATGTTCTAATAATAGCAATTCTTCCTTGCTCGATTCGCTTCTAGCTGCTCGTTCTTCCGCAAGTAATTCTGCCATAGATTTCTCACGAGAGCTTTGAAACGATGAAGTAGCCAACTCCTCCTTAAGCTCTTTCAATATATCAAGAGCCTCTATTAAAATGTCTTGCCCAGTAACAAGAGGAGTTGCTTGGGTCATTTGGTACTGTGGAGGTGGGTCTGAATACGAATAGTCGTAATTGTTACAAGGAAACGGATTCCCTGTTTGACAATCAGAGCTAGTGTGTGGACCTCCACAATACTCACAACAGTAAAACTGATGTGGCTGTGAGTCATGTGTGATGTAGTCATAATTGTAATCAGGAAACTGCTCATAGACAAGCGTGTTTCCCGATTGACAATCAGAACTGTAGTGGGAACCACCACAGTACTCACAACAGTTAAACTGTTGAGTCTGGACTGGCGTATCTTGATACGAAGCATCATTGAAGTTTTGATAATATGATTCTTGCTCGTATGAATGTGATGGGTAATCGGAAAAATTTGAAGAGTCGTTGAATGAGTCTTGATTAGGGTCATAAGCAAATGAATTACTCGACCCACAAAACAAACAACTCCCGTTATGAATATCGTTACCACATTGCACACAAGTACACCAACGACATGGTAAACCAAAAAGCGGCTCACCACAACCAACACAAGGAATAAAAGCCGGAGGTGGGACAAGTGGTGTGCTCTTAGAGCTAGCAATTTCCACCACTTCCGTTATGGGCTCGGGTTTTGGTTCTTGATAAACGTGAAGGTTGGGCGAGTCGTGCTTTTCAGTCTCTGCCCTAAGCTCAGCACGTATGCTTGACAAACTTTTGACCGTAAACCGTGAAAGGTTAGGATCAATTCTTGAAGGTTTGTCATTAATAGCACGTATCTCGGGCTTGGAAGAATTTGGTGAATCATTGAGAGAATTTGGACTTATGAACAGATTGCACAAAACACAAAATCTGTCACTACAATTATTGCCACATTTCTCACAAATACACCGGAGACAACGAAAACCGTCCTCAATCGGGCTTTTACAGTGAAAACACGTGTAGCCGAGAGACGCCATAAGAATTATACATGAGATGGGAATAAGAAGGTAGAATCAAACTGATAGAGGGTAAGGAAAAATATTTTTGGGTTTTTATGGAAAAGATATGAACAAAGATGGATAAATGTACAATGGAATGAATTCCAAAGACACTAATCAGAAAAACCGTTTAGATAAACGCGCACAACCTCCCCGGCAGCGGCGCCAAAAGTTGATTGATGCCAAACCACCTAACTTATATTGACCAAGGAATGGTCAACAAAGTCAGACAGCCTAGATCAATGCTCCGCGGAATATAGTGGTTTCCCCGGGTCGTTATGTCCCGACGAGGTGTGGATTGTAATCAAACGGTTCTGTGATCGGGTGAATTTGGATGAGAAAGGGGTTTGTGATTGGTTGAACTAAGGAATATACGAAGAAATAGCTTAAATAAGCTATATAAACAAGACGGGAAAGTTTGAAAACCCAGAAACGTTTAAAACTTAAAACGCGTACGTTCACGTTTAAATAAAACGTAAACGTACGAAATAAAACGCGAGTTTTAACAAAATAAAATACTTACAAAAGTGAAAATCACATTTTTACAATCCTAATAATAAAAGAAACTTTTTAGAAAATTAAAATTACTTTTTACACTATTTAATTATTTAATATTAATTAAATACTATTTGTTAATTACTTATTAATTATTTAAATTAAACTAAATTATAACTAATTATGAAATTACACTAAAAATGTGAAAAATGAATTTGGAAAAATCTAAAATATTATAAAACTAATTTTCAAACTTAAAATATATTTTTCCTACTTTTTATATAATTACTATTAATTAAAAACCAATTTAAACTAATTAAAATTACACTAAATAATAGGAAAATGTAAAATAAGCTTAGAAAAATAAAATTAAAACTTAGAAAAATCTAAAATAATATAAAACTAATTTTAAAACAGAAAATATATTTTTAAGACTATTTAAATAATTACTATTAATTATTAACTAATTATTAAGTAATAAAAACTAATATTAATTACTAAAAATACTAAATGAAAAGAGAAAAATATGAAAAATTTACAGAAATTATTTTACAACTAAAGGAACTTAGGAAAATTATAAAAACAGAAAGTGCTTAAGGAAAATAAGCAATTAAGCAATAAGCTTCTTAAATAGAAGCTATCACTATTTGAAAATTTGTCTTTTTCTGGATTTTCTTTTTCAAAACTATTTATAAACTAAAAATATATAACTTTAAAAAAGGAACTTTGCTCAGAACTTAGAAATAAGCAATATGAAAAGCACAATGGATTGGCAGATTTGGACTTTTAGCTTATTAGGATTTGGTGACACTTGAATAAGCTTGTACAAAGCTACACAGATAGAACAAAGAGTATAATAAGCTAGATATAACTGAAAGATACTAGTAACAAACTAAATCAACAAGATAAGCTCACTGAATAAGCTGATAAAAGCCAATAAGCAATCCCAAATACCAACAGGTCAAAACAGGTTAAATGAAGCAACTTGAGAGGTCAGTGGGGTCCACTAGGGGATTAGGAGGCCCAAAGTAAAACCTGATCTCAGAAGCCACCAAGAAGGGCTTTCTAAAAAGCCCAAGTTCAGCCCCTAAGTCCCACTAATAAGCACTAGGGGAGGGCATGAACTTGGGTTGTCAACACTGATCACTCAGTGTTTGAGTGTGAAGGGACAAAAAGAAAAGGGCAAGCAGCCCTATGAAATAAGCTAGTAGTATGAAAATAAGCTAAGGGCCTTGAAGCCTGGCTTATTGGCTCCCTAATGAGACAACTTTCACACAATGGGGCCCACTAGTGAGTAAGTTATGAGCTTAAGAAAAAGGGTCTGTTTGGTCAGGTCTGTGGTGCAGGGCACATGCTTGCCCTGCAACCAACTTTGAGTGCATGTAAAAACTTGAAGAAAAATCCTAAAAATAAGTTCTAATCTGATTCCTAAAGTCTAGCTGGTATACTACAACATTTGAAAACCACAAACCTTGAATTCAAACACAAAAATCATAAGAATTCCTACAATTTTTGGATTTCTGCACAAACACAATTTTTGACTTTTTAACACAAACCAAATTTTGACTTTGTTGAGATTAAATCCTACTTTTACTGATTAAATAAGATGTAATGTACTGAATTGAAACCAAGTTAAGATTAAGTTGCAACTTTAAAGCTAAAATGATGATTTGTGAGGCTCAAATCCCTCACAGTTAACTGTGAGGGAACCAAGGGTATGAATTTGACTTTTTGCTTAAAAAGATATCAATGTTATGCTTTGACTGATGTAACTAAGACCTAAGAATGATGTTTCAACAGGTCTAAACCACTGAAAAGCCCAAATGCACAGATGATACCCAAATCCAAACACCCCCTCAAAGACAGCTTACACTACAACTTGTAATAACTCAACTACACAAACTGATTTAAAGCTTAAAACAAAATACCTAACTAATGTTGAAACTACTAGAATAACAATACTAAGCACAACACCACAAGAACATAGATATGCAATCTTAAAAATCAAAATATTTAAAACAAAGACTTACAAATGAGACTGAATGGCCTACAAACCAAGGTCACAAGAACCCAACTCTGTCCTATAACCTCCCATGAGGTAACTAATACCCTGCAAATCCAAAAGCTTCCTTATCCACTGCTTCACTCTTTCTTATGCACAATTTTTTATTTTCTAACCATTTTTTTATGAATTATCAGTTTTTTACATAAACTTAAACAAGAGCACTTAAGTTGGAACTTATGCTTTAAAAAGCTTATAATGGTACTGATTTGAGTTAAATGAAACAAGAAACAACAACCATTCACAGGATTGAGCAAAATTATCAATTTCACTTGAGATTACCAAAAGCTAAGCTTCTACTTGAGAATTGAAACTAAGAAAACCACTGAAATCTTTTCATTAACTTAAAGGTTTGATACAACTTGAATTAGAAACTGAATTTAAAAGTTTACACTGGAAAATTAAAGTTTACACTACGAAATGGTCTAAAGACAATTGACAACTCTATTCTTCATTTTTTCTTCAACTTTATAGCTCCTGGAGTTTGTTCTCTTTCTTTCCCATTTGATCCTGAGTTGTTGGATGGGGTTAAATGATCTCAGCCGTTTAAATGGGATTTGGCGGGAAAACAGGTTTGGGTAGTTTTAGTGGATTTGGTGAGAATTATTATGAGGAGGGGGGTTGGTGTAGGTTGGTGTGTGAATTAATGAATGTTGGTGAGGATTTTGTGGTGAGAAGGGGGAATAGGGGAGACAATGGAGCGTAGTTTGGGGGAAAGGGGATGATGAACAGTGATTTGGGTGTGGGTGTTGACTGGGCTGACCCTGGCTATTATATAAAACGGTTATGTTTTATTATTAAATTAGGTGGTGGGCCGGATTTTGTATTTTGGGCTTGGGGGGTGGTAACTGGATCAGGGCATGGTTTGATTGGATTTGGTAACAAAGGGGTCCATTTGGTATGTAAAATTAAATCACAAGGACTAATTTTGTAATTTTCAGAAAGCTTAGGGACTGAAAATGGACATTTCCCAAAGTTTATTGTAAGGACCAATCTTGCATAATTTAAATATCAAAAACCCATTTTTGCAATTTTGTGCTTTTCAAAATTCTCGGGGGCCATTTATGTAAATTTCCAAACCTCAGGGACTAAACATGTAATTTCCTTAAAATTCTCTCCCAAGGATCATTTTTGATAATTTATGATTTTTAAGGACCAAAAATGATTTATCTTTCAAAATTATCCCACCAGGGACCTTTTCTGCCAATATTTGAAACTCCAGGGACTTAAACTGTAAATTTCCAAAACTTTCTAATTTTTCACCAAAGGACTAAATATGACCACTTATGATTTAAAAAGGACCTTTGGTGATAATTTCCTATATTTTGAATATCCAGGGACTAGTTTTGTCATTTTATGAAAGTTGGGGGACTGAAACTGCCAATTTTGCAAACTTTGTGCGTTTTTCGTTTGTTTTTGCTCATTTTGCATCTAAAACATATAAAACACGATTTTGAAATATTTTCAGTATTTTGATGCATTACTGAGTGTTTTTGTATGTTTTGCAGTTCAGATTAGACAAAAAATGATGAGTGTTTGAGCACTCATCAGAGGCCGCCTGCAATTAGCCAACCACAGTGACTATTTTTGCAATCTCAGCAAACCATAGGGACCATTGATGAGGCGAAAAATGAACCACTTTTAGGGGGTCATTTAAGCCCGGAATTGAATTTATTTGATCAAATATTACCCTAAATCGTTCCTTTTGTGATTTTAGGTACTTTGGGAGTGAAATCTGGAAAAGGAAGCAATTCGGACGTTTTTGGAGCATAAAAGTGAAGAAAACACCAAAGACTTAATTTTCCATGCTGGAAACAGTGTATGACGGCGTCAAGAGGAAATTCCTGACGGCGTCAAGAGTAAAATCCATGACGACCCAGAAGAAACCTGAAGGCGTCACAAGAAGGGCGTCAAGAGTTAATTTTGTGACGGCCTGCATAAGGTGTACACATGACAGCGTCAGACCCAGATCTAGGCAGTCCGAGGAACTATTTGGCGGTGAGATGACGGCGTCAGACATTTGTTCTTGACGCCGTCACCTTCCAAAATCTATATATAGTTTTCTATTTTTCATTCATAAAAAGGAACTTGTGTGGAGAAACCCTATGGCCGAACTTTGTGAACCCTAGCTCGTATTTTACAGTAAATTCAAGTGTTTTTACCCCTTGAATCCTTTCATGTGCTATTGAGATAAGTCTTCTCTTAATTCAATCAATATGTCTATGTGTTGGTTGTCTATATCTTGTGCTTGTCTTGATTTCAACATGTTAGGCTAGATTTATCTTGTGTTTGCTTAGATCTAATGAAACCTAGATGTTAATTATGTGTTGATTACTTGTTTATGGTTGTATTGGATGAATGATTTCAATGTTAGGCTTAAGAAAACGGGCAGATCTCCATTGTGTAACATGCTTGAACGTCTTAGGAAACATGAACCAATGTGTACTAGGTTTTATTGGTTGTATTTAATGCATGAGTAAATTCTAATGATCCCATGTTAGGAGCTTCTTAGCCGGCTCGACATAGGAGTGAAGTAGGCACTCATAGGATTGGGGAAGTAAGTACGCCACCCCATGAATGGTATTAAGGAATCCAATCCGTCATCCACGCAACTATAACAAGTAATTAACATGTAAAAGATATCTAGGGAGTAGTGAAATCTAAGTAAACACATTTCTCCCACATATTGCTCACAACTTTAGTATAATATAGTTTAATTTCATTTCTAGTATTTTATTTTGATTGCATCTTAGTATTGGGTTAGTTGACTAGCAACTAATTCCGCCCAAATCCTTCAAACCCGAGATTTTTACTTGCTTTCCTAAAAATATAAAAATACAAAAAGAATCATCCCTCATCTCTAGACCTAGTCTTTAGGTTTTCTAATCCTAGAGACACTATTCCTAGCTGAATGATCAATCCCCCGGTACTTGTCATTATACTATACTACATCGATCAGGTACACTGCCTGGTGGGGGTTGTAAGCTTCTCGAGATCCCTCGAGAGGTAAAGCCTGGTGCAAACCCCACGCATCAAGTTTTTGGCGCCGCAGCCCGGGGAATAGTTATTGTCTAGGTTAGAATCTCTTTTTATTAGGTCTACTTGCTAGATTCCTTTCTAGTAAGATTTTATTTTTATTTTTAGGTTCTCTTTAGTCTATATTTTCTTTGTGTCTTTGTTTGTAAAAACCTTTCCATTGACTATTCCGTTAGCCATTATGGAGAACGCGAATCCACCATACTACCAACCACGAAATTCACCCACTCCAAATGACATCTTGATGTTTAAACAACATGAAGATGAACCTATCTATGATGCATGGGCTCGTTTTAAATATTTACTCCGAAAAGACCCTCATCATAATTTCGATCTGTGGTCCCAAATTGAAATATTTTACCATCGTGTCGACCGCTATACCAAAATGGACATTGACCATGCCGAAGATGGGGACCTTTGGGGATTAAGTGTTGATAAAGCATGGGAAACCATAGAGAATTGTACCATACTTGCCAAAAAAATGGACAACCCAACAAATGTTGTTACGGATCAATTGATAGCAAGTTTAAGGGAACAAGCAAGAAGATTGTTTGGGGATAAAACTATAGATGAGATAACTGGGTGCACAGAGCGGTTTGATTTCACCACAATACAAGCTGAGCACATTGGTAATCTTGATAAGATGGAGGATAGAGTTGAAAATCTAAGCCCACCAAGTACCCCACAAGTCCTACCATCATTTGAGGCATACACACCGCCTGTGACTTATTCGGATGAAGTAGATGAGATTTTAGGAATCCAAATTGAGGTAGAACCTTTGAACCAAACACAACTAGAGGATATAGGTTTGGATACTTATAATGATAACCTTACTCTTAGTTCTAGGGAAGTTCCTAGTTTTGATGAACCGGAGCCTCAACCAAAACCGTTACCTAATCTTCCATCCTTTGATGAAAATTTAGGAATTGAAATAGGTCCCGATCCACCCATCAAACCATATAGTCCGGGTAGTCTTGGGATAAAGGTAGTAGACTCTAAGCCTTGTAGAGAGGAAGCGGACACAGGAGTGGAAAATGACCTTACATGCTTACATCACCCATTTATGATTGATCACAAGAAACATTATGGGTTTAAACCGGGTTTATTAGGTCAAGATGGATCCCCAACTAGGAGTCTTTCGAAGTTGATAGAAAATGATCCCTTTCTAGGAGAAAATCTTAATCCACCCATTAACCCGATTGAATTAGGTAAGGTTATGATGATAGGAGCACAACCCTTTGAGCATATTATTCATCCACCACTCGTTCCTTACGTGGCATATTTCCACCCTAAGGGTGTGTATCGCTATTCCCACCAGCACTTAATCCTAAGTGTAGGGAAAACCTCCCCTATTTCCGTTAAATAAGGGTAGAGTCAGGCTCGTGACTCGAACAAAAACAAGCGCTTCTTGGGAGGCAACCCATGTTTTGTGTGATTTTTATTTTGTTTGTTTGTTATTTGCTTCCGTATGCATGCTTTATTTTTATTGTTGGTAGATCATGTTTCAAAACTAAAATAGTGAAAATACTTTATCTTGTTGTTTGGCTAGTCTTAACTTCACCCAAAGGTATTTTTGCAAAAGATAAGTGTAAGGGGAAACCCCAAATATGTTTTTAAGAAACAAACCGATCATGATTCTCCACAATATTAAATGAACATGTATATTCGTATTTGTTAGAGTCAAATGCTTGTATCGAGTCATAATGAAGTTTTGCAGGATTTTCCAGGAAGTAGGACCAAGTTTTTCCAGAAATTTTCCGGAAACTTAACATAAGAATTTCTGCAGGTCACTTCTGACGGCGTCATGAGTTTACTCTTGATGGCGTCACGTGTAAAAATCTGGAAATTTTACCAGTTTTGTTTTTCTAACGGAGTTTTAAAGTTTTTGTTGAATTATTAGTTTTATAATCTCCAGGAAATCTGCAAACATCATTCCACAAGCATTATATCTTATTTTGTTTTCTAGGATTTAATAATATATGTAGATTGCCGCCGATTTTATGCGAGGTTGCTGATGAGTGCTCAAACACTCATCATTTTTGTCGTATTTAAACTGCCAAAACATCCGAAAACGCTCAGAAATGCATCAAAATACTAAAAATATCCCAGGGATTGTATTTTATACGTTTCAGATGCAAAATGAGCAAAAACAATGAAAAACGAACAAAGTTTACACAATTGGCAGTTTTAGTCCCCCAACTTTCAAAAATTTACAAAACTAGTCCCTGAGCATTTGTTTTGAAAGGAAAATCAACCTAAGGCATTTAAAAGTAAAAAATTATCAAAATTAATCCTTAGGTGAAAACTTTGGAAAAATTACACTTTTGATCCCTGCAGTTTGAAATCTGACGAAATCAGTCCTTGGGAATTTAAAAAAAATGGAAAATGTGAAATGTGGTCCTTGTGTTATTGTAATATGGCAAATGTGACCCTTGATATATTTTGGAAGTTTGGCAAGTTTGGTCCTCACAAAAAATCAAAAGTTACATGTATGGTCCTTGTGTACCAAACGGACCCTTTGTTTATTAGTACCAAAACCAAACCAATCCACACAAACAATAACCCCAGCCCACTTTTATCCCAAGCCCAATCCACCCTCAAGCCCAAACCCTAATAAAACTAACACCCCGTTTCTATAATAACCAGAGTCAAACCCCTTGGTTGACCTCCACCCTTCCCCTTCCTTTTTGCTCGCCAAAACCAGACAAGCCTACCCCTACCACCACTTCCACCCCCCAACATAATTGTCCCCCTCCTCTCTCTCTCCACCATCCTACTAACCACCCTACCTCCCCTCCTCAAACAAAGTCTACTCCCAATTTGTACAACCAATTGTCCCCCACACCCTTATAACACCAACACAATTCTAGGGCTGAGGAGAAGTGGCAGGCAATCAAAGGGCTAGGAGATGTTTCTCAGGGGACAAAGACAACACAAAAGCATACCATACAAAGGGCACAAAAGTGGAAAAGAAGAAAAAAAAGCCTGGTTCAAGTTTTTCTTTATTTCTTAGTATTTATAAGAAACCATTGTAAGCCTGGAAAGGCAGTAGTGAAGTAAGTAGTTAATTAGGTAGTAATGTTTTAAGAAGGAGTAGGAGTAGTTAGTTAAGCTTGAATTAAAATGTTGGCTTCCTTTTAAATGTACACTTTCAGTTTGTAATATTTATTTTCAGTTAATCCAAGTTCATTATTCCAAATTATTGTTGCACTGCTTAATACCCTATTTTTATGCTTTTCCTGATTCTTTTAGCTTAGTTAAGATTTATGGTGCTTAATATGTTTAGTGTATTGCTCCTAGAGCTTTTGTTTGAGTTTCACTGATTAGTTTAGCCTAAGACTGCTTATTTGCTTTTAGCTTATTAACTGCTTATTGGTCAAATTTTATCTCTTAGTTAGGTTTTTAATTAGTATAGTATAAGTTATTTGTTCCATAGGTTCACTTAAAACAGATTTTCATATTGAAAGGATGCAAAGTAGTTAGTTTAACTGGTGTTTGGCACAACTAGTTTGTGGTTCACATTCTCAGTTTCCATCTCTTGTTCTTTTTACTTCAATCTTAGTTAATTGTAGTTAGTAGATTTAGGTTAAAGTTCCCCTGTTTCAGAAAGTTTTCAGAACCTCAAGCATGTTTTTCTAAATCCCATTTGTATAACTGTTTTCATACAAGTAGCTTAGGTAGAATCTTGTTTTGAGGATTTTTAGTTGTGAACTTAGCATAATGTTGTCTCCTAGTAGGCTAAAACAAGTGAGTTTTCAAGGTCTTGAACCACTGTCTATTGCACCCAAGCAAAATGGGTCAATTGTGATACTTGGGTAATTTTTGCACAATCATGTTCAAACAGCCTAAGGGTGGTAATTTTAATTTCCTTAATTTTACCGCTGAAGCTCTAGAAATTTGTCCATAGTTTGTCTCCCAGCTTGTCCTCATGTTTGTAATTTTATTCCATTTTTATGAGTTTTCTTTACAGCTTATTAAGGATGCCAAAGTAACCCCCTAGCTGTTGTTCTGCTGCTACATCAGTAGCAGCCTTTCTAGTTGATTTTTTTTGGGTTTTGCTTGTGTTTGCTTGCTTTATTGTTACCATTAGATTATTTGAGTTACTTGTGATTTAGATTGTTTGTCCTTGTTTTATTCTAGCTTGTTTGATCATTTGGCTAGCCCCTATATGTCAATATCTCACCATTTGAACTCATGTTCACAACTGGTTCAGCAGTGGTTCTGCCTCAGCTAAGTTTTTTCGTTTCCACTTTTTAGCTTCTCTACTTATCCTAATTCCTTGATTTTTGTTTCTAAGTATTCTATCCTAGCTTGTCTTTACATATTAACAGAATTTAGTCTCTAGTTTTTCCATTTAGTAGCTTAATCTTTGCTCGATATAGCCCCCACTAGGACTGTTGTACCTTGTGCACTTAGACCAGTCCAGGCCTGCTCTTACATCAGTACCCAAACACCCTATTTGATTTCAATTTTCAGCTAGGATTAGGTAGATTTAGGTGTTAGAATTGGCCTTACTGAAAGTTTGTTAGTTATTCTCGCTTAGATTGGGCTTGTTTCAGTTTTTAAAGCTTATTTGGTGGCTTAATTTTGGCTTAAGATCAGCCCTGTTGCTCTGCTGCCTCAGCAGCTAAGTTGCCAAACAGCCCCCTTTGATCTTAAATTCCAGCATGATAGAGTAGGATTTAGGTTAAGATTTTTGTTTCGTGAACAATTCTTAGTGTGAATTTCATTTTTCTGAGCTTATATTGTTTGTTCAACTTCATTTGGTAACTGAAACTTGGGCTACAAAACCCCACGTTCAGCCATTTTTTTAGGCCTGCTGTCCAAACACCCCCACATCTGCTTCAATAAAAATCCCGTACTAGTTCCTAAATGCATAAGCTTGTTTTTACAGCTCCTTTGCCAGCTTATTTACATGTTTGAATACCTTTTACGGTTTATCTTAGTGAGGATTAGCTTGTACTTTAGCTTTAAAACTCCCCTGTTGGACTGTTTTGGTTCAACCAGTCTCAAGTTCCTTTTACCACTAAGTTTGTTGATTGAATCCTTGCTTAAATTTTTAAGGTGTTAATTGTTGCCTTAAGACTGCGATTGTTCGTTTTGGCTACATGTTTATGTTTCTAGTTTTTGTTTTAGGCTTGAGAACTTCCTGGCTAAAACCTGTGTGACACTTAGCTTGTTACTCATTTTCATGGTGTCAATTTTAACTAAACTTGCCATCTGTATGAATTTGTATCTGCATACAGCTGTTCGTAATTAACTTCTTCATAAATGATCTTCTTGTTTGTTGTTAAAATAAATTGCAAAAAGAAATATTGAAAAGAAAAGAAAAAAAAATATATAATTGCAAAAGTTGGGTGAAATGGGAATCGAACCTGTGACCTCACTCTCACTAGCACAGATATATAACATTACCCCCAACCATTTGTGCTCCCTTGTTGTTTTTGTTAAATCTTTACTTAAATTTTATATAGCAAGTAATTGTTGTTTAGCTTATTTACTTTCAGCCTTTCATTTTGCTTATTTCTAGCTTATTTCAACTGCTTATTTCATAATTTTATTTTTCCTAGGTTAGTGTTAGTGTTAATTAATTTCCAAAAAATTTTCATATTTTTCCAAATTAATTTAGTATTTTTAGTTAATTAATTTAGTTTAATTAGTATTTAATTAATAATAAATAATTAAAAAGTCAAAAAAATAATTTTCTTTTTTCTAAAATTTTCTTTTATCGTTAGGATCATAAAAATGTAATTTTCATGTCCGTAGGGTTAGCGTAGCTTAAAATTCACTTTTTATTTCGCGCACTCGCGTTTATTTTAATTTTAACTCGCGTTTTATTTAAATAACTTTTACGTTTTTTAATTTAGGTTACGTTTGTAAAAGTAGTTTGTAAAATTAAAACCAAAAACATAAATAAAGTGATAGCTTCTATTTAAGCCGTTTGGCTTATTTTTCTGCTTACGTATAAGCAATTTCTGATTTTAAGTTTTTAGATTACGTTTTAAGTTAATTAGGTTTCACGTCATTGTTAATATAGTGTGTTTAATCGTTCTCACTTATATTTCCGTAGTGTAATCATTCAAACTCACTTAAACCCCTTTCCTGTCCAAATTCACCCGATCACAAACCCGTTTAATAACCATCACACCTCGTCGGGACATAACGACCCGGGGAAACCCTATACTTCCGCGGATAATTGGTTTTAGACTTTTGACCTTGTTGACCATACCTGGTCAGTTTAGGTTGACGGTTTAGCATCAATTAGTTGCCTTGTCTGTTTTCTCAAGATTTACAGGTTATGTATGACAAGAAGATGATTATTATTCTTGAAGGGAAGCTTTGATTGTTCATTTTTTTTGGAGGAAGATTTAACCTGGCCACCTTATTATCCATACCGAGCGAATCAGAGGAGTATTTGATTTCATTTATTTTACTTATTTCACTTTTACATTCTTTACTTGAACATTGGGGACAATGTTCATCCTAAGTGTAAGGGGAGGGTAAAATGATGATACCTTACAGATACACTTTCGCTTGAGTTTGTTTGTTTGATGGTAGATGTGTAATAAAACTATGAGAAATACTTGTTAGTGCAATTTTAGCGCCAAATTTAAAATTTTTTACAACATTTAGGAGTGAAACTTTAGCCATAGCAAGCGTCTCATAGATAGGAGATTGTATGACTAGCACATAACCGTACTATTCAGAAAAAATTTCCACCCAAATATGTGAGGTTCTCCTTTAGATTTGATAGGAAAAGCATTTATTATTAGTGCTTATGAGTGTACCGGTAGCATTTATATTCTAGAACTTGCGTTAGTGATGCATCCCGAGACCGCTAGTGAGACTACATTCGTGTAGTAGGATTTACTACATGATAAGAGGCATTAGGATCACCCTTGTGTTAAACCCGTATCATAACTACTTGACCATTTAAGTCATATTACTTGGCTAGTTAAGTCAATTAATTTTTCCCACACTTTAGCGTTGTACTCATTTTTAGTACACGAAACCCCTAGTACACCCCTCCGAGCCTATCTTTTCATTTCTAACTTTAAGCATTTTACTTAAAGGAAGAATTTGTTACACCCCACTTAAATGTACACCCAAATCGCCTTAGCCTTCCGTGTATGCGCTCATTTTTAGTGCATTATTGTTATTTGTTAAACCCTAAGTTAATTATCTAATTGATTACATGGTTGCTAAGTCGAGTCATATCCTTGTACATATTGTTTTGGGACGATTGGGACTCATGGGTAAAGTACTTATTTTATGGATTAATGGGGAAGAACATCATTTATTACCCCCATATGTGCGTTAATCTTAAAAGTACTCCAAGTGTTTTGATTTTCTTAATTCGAGTCATTAGATTAGTTTATTGTAAAGTATGTAAAAATTCAAGTGTAAGGGGAATGTTCATTCCCTATGATATATTATTTTGGATGGTAGGGTAAGAGTGTATGCAAAAAAAAAAAAAAAAAAAAAAAAAAAAAAAAAAAAAAAAAAAATCGAAAATATTAAGAAAAAGAAAAAAATAGAAAAAAAAAAAAGAGAAAAAACATACGGACTACCATCCCTTTTTATTCTATGTTCATTTTATGTTTTTATTATTTTTCATTTATTAGCTTAAGTCGAGTCTAGTCTTGGCTTAGCAACGCCAAATTGTACATGTAATTAACCAAGATTGTTAACTCGCCACCAGTAAAGACTGCCTATATCCAACAAAACCGTGTATTCCCTATCCCTACACCTAACGTTACAACCCTTTAAAAGACCTCTTTGATAGTTTATCCTAGGTGCTTACGCCATGTGGTGGAGGTTTGATCTTTTCCCAAGCATATGGTAATCTATTTTGCTATGACAGGTAGTGAGAGATATTTTCCGTTTCCATAATGTGATATTACTTTATTACACCCGAGAGATGTGAGTATCTAAACACTATTTGTGAGGTGCTAGTGTATGACCTCCGTGCTTGTCTTTGGTCTTTAGTGGAACGATTATTTGTTGTAATTAATTTTATATTAGTGTTAAATGACCCCTAACTTGTATTTTGATTAGAATAAAAGAGCATTTGCTTGAGGACAAGCAAATTTCAAGTGTAAGGGTATATGATGAGGCGAAAAATGAACCACTTTTAGGGGGTCATTTAAGCCCGGAATTGAATTTATTTGATCAAATATTACCCTAAATCGTTCCTTTTGTGATTTTAGGTACTTTGGGAGTGAAATCTGGAAAAGGAAGCAATTCAGACGTTTTTGGAGCATAAAAGTAAAGAAAACGCCAAAGACTTAATTTTCCATGCTGGAAACAGTGTATGACGGCGTCAAGAGGAAATTCCTGACGGCGTCAAGAGTAAAATCCATGACGACCCAGAAGAAACCTGAAGGCGTCACAAGAAGGGCGTCAATAGTTAATTTTGTGACGGCCTGCATAAGGTGTATACATGACGGCGTCAGACCCAGATCTAGGCAGTCCGAGGAACTATTTGGCAACGAGATGACGGCGTCAGACATTTGTTCTTGACGCCGTCACCTTCCAAAATCTATATATAGTTTTCTATTTTTCATTCATAAAAAGGAACTTGTGTGGAGAAACCCTAGGGCCGAACTTTGTGAACCCTAGCTCGTATTTTACAGTAAATTCAAGGGTTTTTACCCCTTGAATCCTTTCATGTGCTATTGAGATAAGTCTTCTCTTAATTCAATCAATATGTCTATGTGTTGGTTGTCTATATCTTGTGTTTGTCTTGATTTCAACATGTTAGGCTAGATTTATCTTGTGTTTGCTTAGATCTAATGAAACCTAGATGTTAATTATGTGTTGATTACTTGTTTATGGTTGTATTGGATGAATGATTTCAATGTTAGGCTTAAGAAAACTGGCAGATCTCCATTGTGTAACATGCTTGAACGTCTTAGGAAACATGAACCGATGTGTACTAGGTTTTATTGGTTGTATTTAATGCATGAGTAAATTCTAATGATCCCATGTTAGGAGCTTCTTAGCCGGCTCGACATAGGAGTGAAGTAGGCACTCATAGGATTGGGAAAGTAAGTACGCCACCCCATGAATGGTATTAAGGAATACAATCCGTCATCCACGCAACTATAACAAGTAATTAACATGTAAAAGATATCTAGGGAGTAGTGAAATCTAAGTAAACACATTTCTCCCACATATTGCTCACAACTTTAGTATAATATAGTTTAATTTTATTTCTAGTATTTTATTTTGATTGCATCTTAGTATTGGGTTAGTTGACTAGCAACTAATTCCGCCCAAATCCTTCAAACCCGAGATTTTTACTTGCTTTCCTAAAAATATAAAAATACAAAAAGAATCATCCCTCATCTCTAGACCTAATCTTTAGGTTTTCTAATCCTAGCGACACTATTCCTAGCTGAACGATCAATCCCCCGGTACTTGTCATTATACTATACTACATCGATTAGGTACACTGCTTGGTGGGGTTGTAAGCTTCTCGAGATCCCTCGAGAGGTAAAGCCTGGTGCAAACCCCACGCATCAACCATTTTTGCAGTTTACTCTTTAATGACTTGAGCAAGAAACTTTGCAAAGGCCACATTATGAGTTGATAATAAGGAGACATGAGACCATCTGCTGGATGCATCTATTAAGACCATGAAGTATCTAAATGGTCCACAAGGCGGATGAATTTGGCCACATATATCACCTTGAATTCTTTCAAGAAACATAGGTGATTCATTTTCAATTTTAAGTGGTGAAGGCCTTGCAATCAGTTTTCCTAGAGAACAAGATGTACATAGGGGTACCTTATCAAACTTAGGCAACTTTTGATCTTTCAATGGATGTCCATGTGTGTTTTCGACTATCCTTTTCATCATTGTTGATCTTGGGTGGCCTAATATGTCATGCCATAAGTTAAATATACCAGGATCACAATGTTTTTCCCTAGCTTCCATATATGCTTGTGGCACATTAATATGTGTATATTGCAAACCAGAATGGAGCATTGGTAGCTTTTCCAATACATGATTCTCATTTATGATATTCAAATACTTATTGTTCCCAATAGTCCTTGACTGTGTATCATACCCATTAGGATATATGTTTCTGAAACTTAGCAAGTTTCTTTTGGATTTTGGGGAAAATAAAGCATTCTCTATCAAAAGTTGTGTACCATTTGGTAACACTAAATTAGCTTTTCCTACTCCTTCTATCAGATTTGTAGGACCTGAAATAGTATCAATAGTTCCCTTTGTTAGTTTTAATTCAGAAAAATATTTCTTGGATTTAAGGATAGTGTGTGTGGCACCACTATCCGCTATGCATAGGTCTCCATCATTTGCTTGGTGATGTGCTCCATTGAGATTCATCTTTAAGCTTTTAATATGAACATAAAAGTAATAATAAGTGCATATAAAGATGTTATTAAAAGGTCCATTTATTGATTTATTTTACATGAGAAGAAATACTAATTAAACGTAATTAGACAAAATTACGAAAGGGAAATACATAATTACTATACATATTTATTAAGTTCCAAAATCATTTATTTCACATTTCTAAGTCATTGAAGAAGTCTGAGGTATTTGATTGGTCCCGAAACGGTCAGATATTATTGACCAAGGTCAACAAGTCAAAGACAGCCTCGTTCCAATTCTCCGGTGATAGTATAGTGTGTCCCCGGGTCGTTAAAATCCCAGCGAGATTGAAATGGTGTCGTTTGAAATCGTTTATGAGTGAGTGGCACTGAGGACAGTAGCACAGATGATGTGGAATTGATATTGCTACTGTTATTTTGGTATTTGTACACAGATATAATATTCACAAAAATCAGATATACATGTATATGCACAAAGTCACAATTAAGATCACGTAACAGACTGGAAAAGTGGGGTTTGGTAATTAACAAACTACAGGGGGTGCTTTTGAAACTTTTGAAAACTTAAAATTAAAAAGAGATTCGAAAATGAAAATGAAATTATAAAAGTGAATATTATAATATTTAAATATTATTTAATTAATTAAACTAATTAAAAATCTAATTTAAATCTAATTTATATTAACTAATAATTATAAATATTACAAATTAAACTAAAAATTTGCAAAAACAATTTCTAAACTTAAAATAGAACTTGAAGAAAGTATAAAAATTAAAAATAAATATTTTTGTCTTTTTATGAGTTTTTTATTAATTAAAAACTAATTAACTTAATTAAACTAATTAAACTACTTTAAATTACTAATAATACTAAATTAACTTAGAAAATTATGGAAAAATTCCTAAAATTATTTTATAACATTTAAAAGCTAGGAAAAATATAAAAACTAGGTCTTACTTAATAAAAACTAATTATGCTATTTAAAACTTAATTATTGATTAATTATTAATTAAACTAATATTAAATCTAATAAATACTAAATGACAAAATAAAAATCTGAAAAATTTACTAAAATTACTTTACTATATAAGGTAATTAATAAAAATATAAAAATGCCAAGTACTTAATAAAAATCTAAAAATGAAAATTAAAATTTAAATTACATTAAATAGAAACTATCACTTATTATTAAATTGGTTTTTCTTGATTTTTCTTTTAGAAAACTATTTTACACCTAAAAACAACTAACTTTTACAAAAACAACTTTTTCCAAAGCTTAAAAATAAGCAAAATGGACACAATAAGCTAAAACAGTTGACTTTGGTTGACCAAACTAGGAAATCAGCCCTTGTGGGGTCCACAGAGGTGGAAAATGGTTCAAATAAGTAAAATGGACATGAATAAGCAAGAAAATAGAAAACAAGCCTCTTGGATAAGCCAATAAGCCAGAATTAAGCACTGGGAATCTACTTTGTACACAGAAAATGGGACAGAAGTTAGGGGTGATTTCAGGTGGGTCCCAGGGAGCTTAAGCTCAAAATCTTGGTTCCAACAGAGAGGTGGCAAGCTTGTGAATCCAAAGAACGAGGGGGGAGTGTGGGGCCCACTGAGGTGGCCTGTGGGACCCACAGAAGTTGGGGTTGTGCTGCTACAGCAGGGGAGGCCCCTGGGCTGCTGGTGTGTTTGGGGGGGTGTAGGGCCCACAGGAAAAATCACAAAAATGTAGTGAAGATGGATTCCTAAAGTTGAGGTGGGGGGATTCAATCCCTTAAAAGCACAAGTCCTAACTCCTAACACAAAAATATAAACAATTCTTTGAAATTTTGAGATTTTGCCTAGAAGTCACTTTTTGACTTTTTATATTTGATCTCAGATTGACTTTTATCAACTTTGGTCTGATCCTACTAACTAACTATGATGTATTATGCTAATATGAGATGAAAAGAAGCTAAGTTAACAGCTTATGAGCTAATATGCATGATTATGAAACTTGGAATTCTAATAGATAACTAAAATGAAGAGATTAAAAGAGTTTTTGACTTTTTACTTAAGAAGTACTAAGTTTTATGTTTATTATGACCTATTTAGACCTAAGATGACATGTAACAACTACTTGCAATCACTGAAAACACTTAGAACATATAGAATTACTTTAAACCAAACACTCCTTTAAGGTATTGCTGAAATCAAGTTTTGCAGCCCTAAAAAGGGTGATTTAGCCTTGTAAAAAAAATCTAAAAATTAAAATAAAAATACCACTAAGTACAAAATATATAAGAATACATTATCCTAGAATTTTATCAAATTTGGTTGAAAATTGAAGATATGAAAATTCAAAAACTACTTTTGCTGTTTGGTAACTTTTTTGACTTTCATGATTTCTTGAAAACTTTGACTTTGGTGAGTTTCTAATGCTTCCTACTGACTTAATATGTTATAATAAGCTATGATGATGATAAATTATACTATGCTAACAAAAAATGCAACCACACGATAAGAAATGAA
Organism: Artemisia argyi; assembly: GCA_030686995.1. Lineage (NCBI taxonomy): Eukaryota > Viridiplantae > Streptophyta > Magnoliopsida > Asterales > Asteraceae > Artemisia > Artemisia argyi. The sequence goes on from CM060700.1 coordinate 65,192,780, forward strand.
ACCTTAACTTCTAACAGATAAGCAATATCAAGTATTACAACAAGATTATGACTATTACTCACATGACCACTGATTTTTAGAGTTGGTATGTTCTAATAGGATCTATTGTATCATACCTTCACTAAAGACACCAACTAAAACCTACTACAACATATCCATAACAGCAGTGCCAAACACCCCTTATTTCTTGTCTGTGGTGGATTTTCAAAGGAAATAAAAGAGTTTAAAGGCAAATTTGAACATATGAGGTAGAAATAGGCTTTTGGACACCCAATGAGCAATAACCAATCAATAATTAGTACTCTAAATAAGCATATCATGAACAAGCCACAATGACTAAAAATAGACAGTTAATAAGCACAATCTTAAACCTATACTGTATGAACTACAAAGCCAACATAAAATGATCTTAAATAAGCTAAAAAAAACAGGAACACAAATGAATAAGCATATGAGAAGCAAATGAACAGTACTATTGCAAGGACTTGAAAAATGAGACTTACAAGGGCCTCCAAGCTAAAATCTGTGAACCAAAGATCAAAATATCATTCCTAATAGTTCCCCACAGAACCTCTAAACCATATTAATCCAGAATTCACCAGGCTTCTTGCTCCTTCTTTCTTGAAACTGATTTTTGAATTTGACTCTATTTTTCTGGAATTTTTTGTATTTTTGCTTTTTTATTACTAATCTGAGTTTTAATGTTTCTAAAAGCTTTAATAAGCTTATTGGAGCTTATGTGAGCCTAAGGAGTCCAGAGAAACAACTACAAACAATATTCACCCAAATTAAGATTTTTTAAATAAAAGGAAAATTACATAAACTGAGAATTGAACTGAAACTTGAATTATATTATTGGAAAAGGTTTAGATTACTTTGAAATAGCTTAATACAACACTTGAAAGATGAAAATTACACTAAGATTGATTATACTAATAAAAACAACACTAAACTATACTAATTAACTACCACCCTTTCATCCTGCTTCTTCTTGGCCTTATAGATGAAAATTAGGGTTCCCTGTAGTCTTCTGACACTATCCCATCACATCTGGACCCTTGGATTGGTCTGAATCAATTTGAGCCGTTTAATGGTTTTTTGGCGGGAAAATGGGTTTGCAAATTGTTCTGATTTTATTGCAAGAGGGGGGTGGGTGGGATGTGACTGCTTCTTGGGGTGTGGAATTGGGAAGGGATAATGGGTGGATGTGGTCAAGTTGGGATGGTGGGAGTGGTATTGCAGGGTGGTTTTGGTGGGAAGAGGTGAGGGTGCAGGTGGTTTTGACCATGTTTGACCCTGGGGAATTATTAAATAAAAACGGGGTGGGCTTGGTAGGGTTTTGGGCTTGGGAAGGGATTGGGTCAGGTTTTGGATTGGATTTGGCTTGTGGGTTTTTTTATATTAATAAGGATCCGTTTGTAATATTAAAACAAGGACCAAAATTGTAATTTGGTGAAAACATAGGGACTGAAAATGTAAACCTTCCAAAGTAATCATGAGGACCTATGTTGCCATAAATGAATAGTTCAAGGGGTATTTTTGATATTTTCCACTTTTTAAATACCCGGGGACTATTTTTGCCAAACTTTGAAACTTCGGGGACCTGTTATGTAATTTCACCAAACTTTGCAACCAAGGACCATTCCTGCCATAAAAGATTAGTATAAGGACAAAATTTGTTTTTCTCAAAGTTTTAATATCCCAGGGACCATTTTTGTCAATTTTCAAAGTTCAGGGACTAAACTTGCAATTTTGTGAAACTTTGTACCAAAGGACTAATTATGTAACTTTTTGATTTAAAAGGACCTTTGGTGACTTTTTCAAGTTTTTAGAATAACCAGGGACTAGATTTGACAACTTTTGAAAGTTGAGGGACTGAAACTGCTAATTTTGCAAACTTTGTACGTTTTTCATCTGTTTTTTATTATTTTGCATTTGAAACATATAAAACACATTCCTGGGATATTTTCACTATTTTGATTCAATATTGAGTGTTTTTAGATGTTTTGGCAGCTCAGAAAAGGTAAAAATGATGAGTATTTACACACTCATCAATCACCCACACTAAAACATTGCTAGTCCCTAGCAATCTTTTGAGAAAAACTTGATGGATTTGAAAAACTCTTTACCAAAAGCCATCACTTCTGGAGTAGCCAGGTGTAAGAACTATGGCACACCTGATAACCGTGTGATTTTGAGCAAACCACCAGCTGTCAACGGATTTGATTAGTCTTTACCAAAAGCCGTTTGCTTCTGGACTAGCCAGCATCTTGATGGACTAAGTCAACATCTTGGTGAGCTGATTACCAATTATGGATTTTCCACGGCCTTTACCACAAGCCATAATCTTGTGGGCTAGCCAACTCATTCGCTTTATGGGATATGGGGAGTTGAGGAACCATACAATTTTTGGCAAATTGTAAGCCATCAACAGGTTTGAGATGTCTTTACCAAGAGCCGTTTGCTCCTGGACTAGCCAATCCATTTGTCATTAAGACTTGGCGGACTGATTACCACAAAAAATTTTGAACTTTAGTGAAAAAATTTTGAAAAATTTTGGTCAAAAATGGGGGTATAAGATAGTAAAATGTGATAAAATTTGCTAGAATAGCGAAATACCCCCCCCCCCCCCACACACACACACACTTAACATGAATATTGTCCTCAATATTCAAAGTCCCGGCTATTATGCCGATTCCTTGAACGTAAAAAAGGGCAACATTACAAGTTAAGTGTGGAAACACAATTTTGTATTTCACTTGTGTAATCATAGCATGGGGGACTCCCCCACACTTAGGGTGAAAACCCTATAAGCATGCTACTGTTTTTGTTTACCGAGTCGCTAGCTTGACTCGACCCCGAATTCATTAGTCCTTGGGGAAGCATGATGTGGAAGAAATAATCTCCATCGGACTTTCATTCAAGATGTTTGGATAAACATTTGAAGCACGTGAAAGTTCCACACCGATGAGATATAATCCCGGCTTAAAATAGTGGTAAATGAAAATGCCGGGATCAAATATAGTGTCTTCATTTCCGAAGGAGTGAAGAACAGGAGAAGTCACCCTATAGGTGAAGAAAAGGAAGAAAACCATGATGAAAATCATGATAAAATCTTCTTCCTCGAAAGCAGGCTCATTAGCCTGATTTTGGATTTCAAAGGTTAAGCTCGTTTGGTTTGAAAACATCCCGGGAGGGTGGGTGGGATTTTGTAAATTTTCATGATTAAATGCATTTCCTCTCGGGTCATCATACTCCGGAGGAGTAATGATATGAGTGAGTTCACAGGAGAACTCCTCAAATGTGAATGAATCATATTCTGAATTGATGTGCGTGAGTTCATAGGAGAACTCATCGAAGGTAAATGATTCATAATCGGGGAGAGAATTATGAGAATGAGAAGTGGTATTGCCACTAATCTTCTCTCCCATAGGATCAATAGTAAAGGCTTCAAACTCCGGAATAGTATCATCGGAGAAAATGTCACTATCCTTAATGGGGATAGGAGATGAAATAGGTTTCTTTTTGAAAGCCTCGATTTTAGAAATGAGGAGATTGACTTTCAATAATGTTGCACGAAGTGCTTCATCTTTGATTTCATTGTCAATCTCATCATTCTCTTCTTCTAATCTAACTAGCTGAGAAGGTAATTCTTCCACATAACTGATGTCTCCACAAGATAACGAATCGTCATCATTAGAATCGGAGAACATCTCAACATCATCATTCGGGAAGACAAGAGGAGGAGGGATATCACACATAGGATCAAAAGTTCCCTGTGACTCTCCTGGGATTGGGACAAGGTTCTCAGCACTAGACTTTATGAATTCGTCCGATTCCTTATTAGGAACAGTGCTAAGATGCTCATCCCCCATGATCAGAGAGTGAGTGTGAACTTCGGGTGTGATAACAGCAGACTGAGGGAGTTGAGAAGGACTAGCAGTCATGGTTTCTACAAGTTCCATGATTTCTACTGCTAGTGATTCAATCATATTCTTTTCTCCCTGTGTTTCTACTTAAACAGTTTCAACTGAAGTTGAATCAAGAGGTTTCTCAGATACCTTTGGGATTGGAACAAGGTTATCAATTACCTCAAGAGGATTGATTTTGACTTCCTTGTCCCCCATTGGCAAGATATCTGAAGTTTCCTTAGGGTTTACCTCTTCAAATGGTTCATCCTCATCACTTTCATCCTCAAAATAAAATGAGTTAACAGGAGGCTTTTGTTTTCTAAGAATCAAATCCTCAAGACAGTTTATACTATCTTGAATGGTCTTGTTGACTTGATTTTGATTCATGATCATTTTAGTAATCAATTCAGCTCTAGCTAACTCGTCCTGAGGCGGTGGTTGAGGGTTTGTGTATTGTGAAGGCTGGTTAAAACCAAATTCATGATTGTTACAAGGAACCTGTTCATAGACAAACTGATTCCTAATTTGACAATCAGATTTGTAGTGTGGGCCACCACAATACTCACAACAGAAAAAGTGTTGAGTTTGACTTGGTGTATTTTGATACGAAGCATTATTGAGATTTGGATAATATGATTCTTGCTCGTATGAATATGATGGGTAGTTGGAAAAATTTGAGGAGTTGTTGAATGAGTTCTGGTTAGGATCATAAGCAAATGAATTCCTCGAACCACAAAACAAACAACTCCCGTCTCGAATATCGTTACCACATTGTACACATGTACACCAACGACATGGAAAACCAAAAAGTGGCTCACCACAACCAACACAAGGAACAAAATCCGGAGGTGGGACAAGTGGTGTGCTCTTAGAGCTAGGAATTTCCACCACTTCCGTTATGGTCTCGGGTTTTTGAATGTGAAGATTAGGCAAGTCGTTCTTTTCAGTCATAGCTCTAAGCTCTTGGTTTTTGCTTATAACCGTATATCGTGAAAGATTAGGAGCAATTGTGAGCTTAGATTTTTGGACAACCGTAGGTTGGACGTATTTAGCACTTCCATAGTCAGAGGAAAGTACAAGGTCCTTTGCCACCCCGGTTTCTCGTTCCATTTCCCTCATAGGAGAGGGAATAGGAATCGATGGTCCATCATAATCAACACGACATCTCGATATCTTTGACAAGGCCATAAGTTTTTCAATGTTGCTCTCATAGGCCCTTTGTTCAAAGAAATCGTCATTGAGAGATGCCATTACAATCAATTACAGGACAAGTGGAAGAAGTGAGAATCAAAAGGATAGAGGGTAAAGGGATGAAGAATCAAAAATGTGAGAGGGTAAAGGTGAATATTTTTGGTATTTTTGATAAACATGTTTAGTGCACATGCACCAAAAACAACTTTTCAAAACAAATTCGAGGCAAAACCACAGTGAACTTAAACCAATAATCACAAGTGAGTGACTTCTTTGAAAAAGGTACACCACTCACAGGGATACAAAGGCAAGTTTTAATCTTTAAGTTTGGGAACTTATTATGTCCACACCCCCAGTTAGTAGGTGTTCAGCCTTGGTTTGCGGTGGTAAGATTTTATGTATTAATTTGAAAAACTGCTTTAGGCTTATGGGTGTGTGTGCAGAAAACTTGGGAAATATTTTTGGAACTGATTCGTTAACCGAAATCGTTCTTTTAAGATTACTCGCAGGCTGGCGGGAGGAAGTAAATAGGTTTCCTCTTCAGTTCGCAATTTAATGTCAGAACTTACCTTAAACCAACTGTTTCAGGTTGTAATCTTAAAGAAAACGAAGTAATTTAACTTCACAGTTTGTTTTGTTGTTTTTGAATTTTTTTTTGTGTTTTTAACACTTTAGGAAAAGTGTTAATGAACTTTTTTTATATGATTATATTTTTACAAAAACTTTTTACAATTTTGTGTGAAATTTGTACAGGGAGGGTTTTGAAAACCATTAATCTTAAAACGATTTTTAAAACACGCAACAACCTCCCCGGCAGCGGCGCCAAATTTTGATTGGTCCCGAAACGGTCAGATATTATTGACCAAGGTCAACAAGTCAAAGACAGCCTCGTTCCAATTCTCCGGTGATAGTATAGTGTGTCCCCGGGTCGTTAAAATCCCAGCGAGATTGAAATGGTGTCGTTTGAAATCGTTTATGAGTGAGTGGCACTGAGGACAGTAGCCCAGATGATGTGGAATTGATATTGCTACTGTTATTTTGGTATTTGTACACAGATATAATATTCACAAAAATCAGATATACAGGTATATGCACAAAGTCACAATTAAGATCACGTAACAGACTGGAAAAGTGGGGTTTGGTAATTAACAAACTACAGGGGGTGCTTTTGAAACTTTTGAAAAATTAAAATTAAAAAGAGATTTGAAAATGAAAATGAAATTATAAAAGTGAATATTATAATATTTAAATATTATTTAATTAATTAAACTAATTAAAAATCTAATTTAAATCTAATTTATATTAACTAATAATTATAAATATTACAAATTAAACTAAAAATTTGCAAAAACAATTTCTAAACTTAAAATAGAACTTGAAGAAAGTATAAAAAAATAAAAATAAATATTTTTGTCTTTTTATGAGTTTTTTATTAATTAAAACCTAATTAACTTAATTAAACTAATTAAACTACTTTAAATTACTAATAATACTAAATTAACTTAGAAAATTATAGAAAAATTCCTAAAATTATTTTATAACATTTAAAAGCTAGAAAAAATATAAAAACTAGGTCTTACTTAATAAAAACTAATTATGCTATTTAAAACTTAATTATTGATTAATTATTAATTAAACTAATATTAAATATAATAAATACTAAATGACAAAATAAAAATCTGAAAAATTTACTAAAATTACTTTACTATATAAGGTAATTAATAAAAATATAAAAATGCCAAGTACTTAATAAAAATCTAAAAATGAAAATTAAAATTTAAATTACATTAAATAGAAACTATCACTTATTATTAAATTGGTTTTTCTTGATTTTTCTTTTAGAAAAATATTTTACACCTAAAAACAACTAACTTTTACAAAAACAACTTTTTCCAAAGCTTAAAAATAAGCAAAATGGACACAATAAGCTAAAATAGTTGACTTTGGTTGACCAAACTAGGAAATCAGCCCTTGTGGGGTCCACAGAGGTGGAAAATGGTTCAAATAAGTAAAATGGACATGAATAAGCAAGAAACTAGAAAACAAGCCTCTTGGATAAGCCAATAAGCCAGAATTAAGCACTGGGAATCTACTTTGTACACAGAAAATGGGACAGAAGTTAGGGGTGATTTCAGGTGGGTCCCAGGGAGCTTAAGCTCAAAATCTTGGTTCCAACAGAGAGGTGGCAAGCTTGTGAATCCAAAGAACGAGGGGGGAGTGTGGGGCCCACTGAGGTGGCCTGTGGGACCCACAGAAGTTGGGGTTGTGCTGCTGCAGCAGGGGAGGCCCCTGGGCTGCTAGTGTGTTTGGGGGGGTGTAGGGCCCACAGGAAAAATCACAAAAATGTAGTGAAGATGGATTCCTAAAGTTGAGGTGGGGGGCTTCAATCCCTTAAAAGCACAAGTCCTAACTCCTAACACAAAAATATAAACAATTCTTTGAAATTTTGAGATTTTGCCTAGAAGTCACTTTTTGACTTTTTATATTTGATCTCAGATTGACTTTTATCAACTTTGGTCTGATCCTAATGACTAAATATGATGTATTATGCTAATATGAGATGAAAAGAAGCTAAGTTAACAGCTTATGAGCTAATATGCGTGATTATGAAACTTGGAATTCTAATAGATAACTAAAATGAAGAGATTAAAAGAGTTTTTGACTTTTTACTTAAGAAGTACTAAGTGTTATGTTTATTATGACCTATTTAGACCTAAGATGACATGTAACAACTACTTGCAATCACTGAAAACACTTAGAACATATAGAATCACTTTAAACCAAACACTCCTTTAAGGTATTGCTGAAATCAAGTTTTGCAGCCCTAAAAAGGGTGATTTAGCCTTGTAAAAAAAATCTAAAAATTAAAATAAAAATACCACTAAGTACAAAATATATAAGAGTACATTATCCTAGAATTTTATCAAATTTGGTTGAAAATTGAAGATATGAAAATTCAAAAACTACTTTTGCTGTTTGGTAACTTTTTTGACTTTCATGATTTCTTGAAAACTTTGACTTTGGTGAGTTTCTAATGCTTCCTACTGACTTAATATGTTATAATAAGCTATGATGATGATAAATTATACTATGCTAACAAAAAATGCAACCACACGATAAGAAATGAAACCTTAACTTCTAACAAATAAGCAATATCAAGTATTACAACAAGATTATGACTATTACTCACATGACCACTGATTTTTAGAGTTGGTATGTTCTAATAGGATCTATTGTATCATACCTTCACTAAAGACACCAACTAAAACCTACTACAACATATCCATAACAGCAGTGCCAAACACCCCTTATTTCTTGTCTGTGGTGGATTTTCAAAGGAAATAAAAGAGTTTAAAGGCAAATTTGAACATATGAGGTAGAAATAGGCTTTTGGACACCCAATGAGCAATAACCAATCAATAATTAGTACTCTAAATAAGCATATCATGAACAAGCCACAATGACTAAAAATAGACAGTTAATAAGCACAATCTTAAACCTATACTGTATGAACTACAAAGCCAACATAAAATGATCTTAACTAAGCTAAAAAAAAAACATGAACACAAATGAATAAGCATATGAGAAGCAAATGAACAGTACTATTGCAAGGACTTGAAAAATGAGACTTACAAGGGCCTCCAAGCTAAAATCTGTGAACCAAATATGAAAATATCATTCCTAATAGTTCCCCACAGAACCTCTAAACCATATTAATCCAGAATTCACCAGGCTTCTTGCTCCTTCTTTCTTGAAACTGATTTTTGAATTTTACTCTATTTTTCTTGAATTTTTTGTATTTTTGCCTTTTTATTACTAATCTGAGTTTTAATGTTTCTAAAAGCTTTAATAAGCTTATTGGAGCTTATGTGAGCCTAAGGAGTCCAGAGAAACAACTACAAACAATATTCACCCAAATTAAGATTTTTGAAATAAAAGGAAAATTACATAAACTGAGAATTGAACTGAAACTTGAATTATATTATTGGAAAAGGTTTAGATTACTTTGAAATAGCTTAATACAACACTTGAAAGATGAAAATTACACTAAGATTGATTATACTAATAAAAACAACACTAAACTATACTAATTAACTACCACCCTTTCATCCTGCTTCTTCTTGGCTTTATAGATGAAAATTAGGGTTCCCTGTAGTCTTCTGACACTATCCCATCACATCTGGACCCTTGGCTTGGTCTGAATCAATTTGAGCCGTTTAATGGTTTTTTGGCGGGAAAATGGGTTTGCAAATTGTTCTGATTTTATTGCAAGAGGGTGTGGGATGTGACTGCTTCTTGGGGTGTGGAATTGGGAAGGGATAATGGGTGGATGTGGTCAAGTTGGGATGGTGGGAGTGGTATTGCAGGGTGGTTTTGGTGGGAAGAGGTGAGGGTGAAGGTGGTTTTGACCATGTTTGACCCTGGGGAATTATTAAATAAAAACGGGGTGGGCTTGGTAGAGTTTTGGGCTTGGGAAGGGATTGGGTCAGGTTTTGGATTGGATTTGGCTTGTGGGTTTTTTTTATAATAATAAGGGTCCGTTTGTAATATTAAAACAAGGACCAAAATTGTAATTTGGTGAAAACATAGGGACTGAAAATGTAAATCTTCCAAAGTAATCATGAGGACCTATGTTGCCATAAATGAATAGTTCAAGGGGTATTTTTGATATTTTCCACTTTTTAAATACCCGGGGACCATTTTGTCAATTTTCAAAGTTCAGGGACTAAACTTGCAAATTTGTGAAACTTTGTACCAAAGGACTAATTATGTAACTTTTTGATTTAAAAGGACCTTTGGTGACTTTTTCAAGTTTTTAGAATAACCAGGGACTATATTTGACAACTTTTGAAAGTTGAGGGACTGAAACTGCCAATTTTGTAAACTTTGTACGTTTTTCATCTGTTTTTTATTATTTTGCATTTGAAACATATAAAACACATTCCTGGGATATTTTCACTATTTTGATTCAATATTGAGTGTTTTTAGATGTTTTGGCAGCTCAGAAAAGGTAAAAATGATGAGTATTTACACACTCATCAGTATTCAACTGAGTATTTGTATTGTCAAACTGATCCACATGGTTCACTTCTTTCTCTTTTCCTTTAAGAGATGACTGGTAGAGTTCACAAAGATGTGAAGGTGTGCGACAAGCTTTTGACCAGTGGTTTTTACTTCCACACCTAGAACAGGATCCTCCATGGTTTTGAGAGGTACCGAATTCATTATTTGGTTGACCAGGATTATTAACTTGTGGAGCATGGTAATTGTAGTTTCTTTGACCACGACCACGACCATTATAACCACCTCGATGGTAAGTATTATTTCGATTAAATAAACGGTTGTGACCATGAACATTGTTTTTATCATAATGGCCATGACCACGACCACGGCCGCGAGGGTTACCTCTTCCTCTTTTACTTCCAGAGTTTTTGGTATCATTATTGTTAACAGCATTTTCTTCTCGAAGTGCTAATGATCATGTGGGACGAGTTTGATGATTTTTCATCAGCAATTCATTGTTTTTCTCTGCTACAAGAAGATTTGCATTTAGATCAGAGTATCTTTTAAATTTTTTCAATCGATATTGTTGTTGCAAGTTTAAGTTTGAAGCATGAAATGTGGAGAAAGTTTTCTCCAACAAATCTCCTTCAGTAACAATTTGCCTAAAAAATCTGAGTGTTGAGCATATTCTGAATAAAGAAGAGGTATACTCATTAACCTTTTTAAAATCTTGGAACCTTAAATTGTTCCATTCATCTCTAGCAGAAGGGAGTAAAACTTCCCTTTGATGATCAAATCTGCTTTGTAAATCTTTCCATAAAATGCTTGGATCATCACAATTCGAATATTCGAATTCTAGCATTTCATCAATGTGTTTATGGAGAAAAACATCAGCTTTTGCTTTTATTTCCTCGGAGCATTTGTTGCCCTCCTCTAAGGTTGCTAAAGCACCCATTGATTTTAGATGCCTTTTAACATTTGTTGTCCATTGTATATAATTTGCTCCAGTTATGTCAAGAGCTGGAAATTTGATTTTTTCAATGTTTGACATTTTCGTCGCTAAACACAAATTGAGCAAATAACATAGTCAATATTAAAATCCATATATATCAATAAGTAGCGCAATACAATAAAGTGGTAGAGCCACAAACAAATACATGACTAAGAAAAATTCAAATTCATTAGGTGAGAGTTCAAAAAGCGGAATCAAAAGTAAGAAAAGCATAATGGCGACGACAATGAGAAGCGGGTGAATCATCTATGAAAACTTCTTTGAGCAAAACTTGATTTAAGAAAGATGATGATTTGTTTTTGTGAAAAATTTTGGATTGGTAGCTCTTAATTTATAGCAAAAAAATATAGACGTTGTAAAGCTGTGTGTTTCTGTTTACAACCGCTACAGAGCTGTTGTGTATATATATTTTATAAAATCTTTTATAAAAAGCAGTAAGAAGAATAAATAAGAAATAAACTCACTTAGCACATTGCAATAAATATAAGATATAAAGATTAGTAAATATAAAGATAAATATAAGTGTACGTAAATAAATAATAGTTAAGACATAAATGAAGATTAGAAACTGAATAAGTAAATGTTAATTGCGTAAATAAAAGTTAGTTGCAATAAAATAAATGTTAGTTGCATAAGTAAAAGTTAGTCGCAATAAAGTAAATGTTAGTTGCATAAATAAAATGTTAGTGATAACAATAATAAAAGTTAACATATAATACGAGTAAAATACAAATGGTTAGTAGTCCAAAGTCCTCATGTGTCCATAGAATTGGTTAAGTCCATATGATCGATTATTACTTCTTTACTTGTTTTATAAAGTGTAGCAACTTTTATTTAAAAGAAAGGTTTGAATAATAAAGTTCAAAAGTTCATGTCTTGGTTTATCTAGAAATTGTGTCATGATTTCATTTGGTTACTGGTATTGCCATTCACGTGTAAGGATGGCAAGAGAAAAATGGAGACGGAAAAGTTTGCATCGAAATGTTTAAGAAAAGGTTTGTATCAAAATGATTTTATAAAAACTTACTTGACGTGAATGATCGTGCTGATAACGTGTTATAAATTAACGGGTTTTATCATAAGGTTATAGATATAATCAAGAACCTCCAACTATCATTAAAGAACCATTATAAAAGTATTAAAGAAAGGAGAAGTATAAGTTACCTTAAAAGGTGAACTTGGTGCAAATTTGCTCATAAACTAATGGGGTATTTATACTACAAGAATACTCTACATTTCACACTTTTATTTGGGGTAATTAGGGGCAATGTTTTCAAACCCGGGTTGACCCGGCCGGGTCAACCGGTTGGACCGGTACCCGGTCAAAAAACGGGTCAAAATAACCCGGGTTTCTAAAACCGGGTCAACCGGTTAGACCCACCGGGTTTTGAGTGACCCGGGTCAACCCGGGTTTTGAAACCCGGCCGGGTTTGGATTTTCTCTTTTTTTTTTTTTTTTTTTTTTTTTTGACTATTTATTTATTTTTTCCATTGTTAAGGTGTTATTTTTGTTTGATATTACTTTCTTATGGTGTATATTCACTCATATTTGTGATTAGTTTTCACTTATTAGATTGAATCCGGGTTCTGATATCCAAAGCGCTTAGCATGATTAGGAGTTTAGGACCCCTGTGCTTGAACCGTAAGGTTCTTTGCTCTTTTTTCACTGCAGAATACTGTTTGGAGTTTGGACATTAAACTTTGGACAATAGAAAATGGATTTTTGGAAATGTGCTTAAAACCGGGTCTAACCGGGTTGACCCGGCGGTCGAACCGGTTGACCCGGTGACTCGGCCGGGTCGATCCCAAACCCGGGTTTCAAAACATTGATTAGGGGACACTAACTAGCAACATTATTAGTCTAAAGTTGACAAAAGTGATATACAATGATATACACATTTGAGCTGTGAATTATAACAGTGAAGATTTTCTTTTAAAAAAAAAAAAAAATCCTCCCATTTTCTTCTTTAATTCACTTTCCTTTCTTACAAATAAACTCGGAAAAAAATAATAATAAGTAAAAATCTCTCTTTTCTTCTCCTCTAGTTTTATCTCAACAACACAATGTATGTTGTGGAATTTAAGGATACATTTTTTGGACTATCTCGTCTCACCGGATGGTATGTTCAGCAAGAGACACCTCACCCGCACGCCCTGGTTACAAAAGTGTATTTCTCTCTTGAACTTGTCATCAATTTCTCGCAAGAAACTAATATCTCGTTCAATGCTGCTTGGAAAGATAGTCTATGCAATTTGTTGCTGCCTATACAAAATGGGAATTAATATGTACATGGATCATTTTGATCGGTGCACATAACAGTGTTGTAAATAGTCAATTGAGCCCCCTGCTCTTTGTTTTCCCAAATTCCATCTTTCTGAGTTTTTAATGTGAACCAATGTTGCAAAAATCGTGAATCGGTCCCGAGGCGGTCGGGGGCCGAGTTGCGATTTTTGGCCGATTAATCGGCCGATTTTCTTGACTCGGCCGATTACCTTGGAATTTCCTACAAGTTCCAGGGCCGAGGCCGATTAATCGCCCGCCTCAGCCGATTTTTGCAACACTGATGTGAACCAACCATGCTTCAATTCTAGTTTCACTTTCAAGGTGCCAATATAGTGTATGTTAATCAATAAAGATTTTATTTGTATGTTAATCAATTCATGATTTTACAGTCTGGAAAGATGATAATCTACATGAGCTAGTGCAAGCAACAAGACCAAACAAACAACGGAAAATTTTTATCTGTCGTAATTTGTCGCTTTTAAGTGAGCCTGTAAGTCACTACATTCTTCTTGATAACACTCATTAATTTTTTGGTAGGAGGACTATATATGATATCTGATGGGTGAACCAAGACTCAATTAATAATTTCCAACTTGAACCATATAATTAGAGGTTTAAGAAATCAAAATGTAAGTTTCATTTTTTACTTCGTAGGAGCAGTTCTAATTTGCAATGATTAATGATGGTTCAACAAGTTAACAAATCCTACATGTTTCAAAAATTTCAGTTAAATGATCACAATGCTAAAACAACCATAGTTCTAAAAGAGATGCTCACAAACTAATAACCATCTGTCAAAGTTTAATCTTAAATAAAGTCTAATGGGCCAAACAAAGTTTAATGACAACATTGACAAGTGAAGTAAAGATAAAAAAAATTGTCTTTTTTTTTTTTTTAATAAAGGTAAACTTTATTGTTAGAGACCATACAATAAAGAGTACTAATTATCATACATATTATAAGGAGAGAAACATGCTTGAAGCTCATGTCCATGGTGAGTTATCAAAATAAAACTAAGAAAAACATCGTTACCGCTACCGTATGACGTGAACTATCAAGTGATTGCCATATCTTAGTGAGTAGTTTGACCATAGGACGTCGTCGAATGCATTCTCATTTCATGTGTATGGAGGTATTGAGGAACAAGAATTGCATGAAATAGATATTCGTCTCGGAAGTTACACTCAACCTACAATTAGGTGATTTTTACCTAAGCCGTTCACAAAGTGAGGTTAAGGATAATGACGATATGAAGAAAGCCCAAGATTTGTTTGTATACAGAAGCTAGAAGAAAACTCAATGGCAATGTATGAAATAACATTAAGTAGTTGCCTAAACGTCAAATTTCAAAGACCCCAAAATTTTGTAGTGCACTTAGGAGTTTTTGACCAAATTCCCAAGTGCGCTACAAAATTGTGGGGTCTTTGAAATATGAGGTTTAGGCAACTACTTAATATTATTTAATACATTGTCATTAAGTGTTCTTCTAGCTTCTATATACAAATCTTGGGCTTTCTTCATAATTATACTTAACTCACTTCGCGAACGGCTTAGGTAAAAATCACCTAATTGCAGGATGAGTTTGACTTTCAAGATAAATATGCATTTCAGGAACTACAATCATGGTCTCTAGCATATTTCAGGTTATCCAAAGCTAAACTCCGTAGCCGTTTCTTTCGGCATATTTTTCCTGAAATAAATAAACGGGTATCAATTGCATACCTATTGGTTTCATAGCTAATCTTTTTTTCGAAACTTTAATAGAATTGATCACAAAAGAAGCCCATCTAGTTAGCCACTAGACAAGCATGACAAGAAAATTAAAATACACCAAAAACTAATAAAATTAAAATTAGAACATAAGACTAAATAAAATTTAATAATATGTATATACTAGTATGTGGTTAGAACCAATATTCTTCACCGAAATCATTTGAAATTGGTTAAATTTGTGTATGTTTTTGGGTCCAACTAAGTAGCACAAGAAATTAATCCCAGGTTTAGTCACTCACTTAATAGCTAACAACTGAACTTTGAACTCCGTCAATCATCTTAGTTCATTTGTTTTTTTTCAGGACAATCATATTCTAGAACCCGATTTATTTTAGATACATTTATACATAAGAGAAATGGATGCCATATGCAATACGGGTTACTTCATTTCATAACATACCATGCCTAACATAAACAGAATAGGCAGTTTCTAAACTTGCAACTCACAGACTAAGCGGTGGAGAAAAATAGAATTACGTAAAAAACAAACATACCAAAAGTTGCTGAGACACCACCAACTACAAACATTGGCAAACTAAGTAAAGTAAGATAGAAAATATTTTCAGCTTCATCTCCATTGCCAACCATTTATTGTACCAGTCTAGATAATATGAAGCAAACATGAGACCGAGATTTTAAACAAACAAAAAGAAAAACAACTATGGGTTCAATTTAAAGTAAAGATCTTGAAAATGGCACCTATAGAAAGCTTCCATTGAGTTAACAAAATTCTACGTGTTTCAAATCCAGATGTCAAATTTTAAAAGAAGATATTAATGGGCCAAACAAAATTCAATGAGACATGTAGCACAGATCTAAAAAAAAAAGCATTTTGTTAAGCCTACGGAAAACTATTTATCATATGAGTGAAGACTAGATTATTATTTAAAAATAAATAAATTTAAAAAAAGAGAGAGAGAGAGAGAGAGAGAGAGAGAGAGAGAGAGAGAGAGAGAGAGAGAGAGAGAGAGAGAGACATACTTGAAACTAATTTTCATGGTGAGTTATAGAAGGTGAGTGCTACCATTAGCAAGTTTATAAGAGTGGAGCCAGAAGAAATCAAACGCCATGGGAGTGTTTTGTAGATCTGTTGCAGACGGCGGATGGTGTGGTACTGTGGTTATAAAAGGTGAGAGAGGGTTTTGAGTTTGGTAGGTGAGGAGAGACTAGAGAGGAGTACAGAATTTATTTGCATGATCAGGAATTTTATTTTATTTTTTTACTTTTGAATTATTTTTTATTTCTTACTAAGCTAAATAACATCGTTAGTCCATTATTAGGCTATGTTTGGCAAAAGTAGCTGTGAGCACTACCAGTGAGCTGTGAGCAGTAGTCAAAAAAACTCACAGCTTCATAAAGAAGCATTGGGAAAATGAGATTTCCTAAAAAAATAGCAAAGCCCACAGCTCTCATGCCAAACGAACACTAAAAATCAAAAAGCTTATTGTTCACCGCTCATTGGCCAAAAAAGCTCCAAAAAGCTTTGTGCCAAACATAGTCTAAGCATCGGGTATCCTCGTGCCGTGGAGAAAAAATGCTGCCACATCAGCAAAAGTCTTCATGGCATCAGAAATTTCATGGTACCACATTCTGGCTTTAATCGTTGGCACCAGAAAATATGATGTCGTAGTTTTTGTTTTGTATTTTTTTTTTTTTACATAAAAATAGAAAACTTAATACGTAAACAAGAAATAAAAATTACAAACTAATCATTAAAGTTCCATAAGTGCTCCACAAGGTTTTGTCGATGATCGTTGTGCACTTTTCTATCTCAAAGTTCTTTATTTTTTTTAACATGTAAATCACATCTTTCGATCCAAGTATCTGGAATGTTCGGACTTGGATCAACGAATGTATCTTTTAAATTCACTGTGAATCCTTCGTCTTTCAATATCAAGTTGTATAACATTATACAATCATACATGATTCTTTTCAAGGCGTTGATTTGCCAAGCACGTGTCGGTTGTCGTATAATTCCCCAACGACCTTGTAGGACTCCGAAAGCTCGTTCAATATCTTTTCTATCACTTTCTTGAACTCTTTTGAATTTCAAATATTATTTAGACCTTGCAACACTAAAAGTTTTGACAAACACGGACCATGCCGGACAAATGTCGTCGGTTAAATAGTAACCTTTCTTATATGCATGTCCATTTACTACAAATGGACATTCCAGAGCTTTACCGGCAAGTTCATCATCAAATAACGGGGAACCATATAACACTTTAAGATCATTATTCGACCCCGGAACCCCAAAATATGCATGACAAATCCATAATTTTTTATCTGCAACCGCTGCTAAGATAAGAGTTGGGTATTTATGATCACGTCTTTTGAATTGAGCTTGTAAGGCCTTTGGGCAATTTTTCCAATCCCAATGCATACAATCAATACTCCCGAGCATTCCCGGGAGTCTATATTTTTCTTCATGCAATGCATATATTTTTCCAACATCCTCTGAAGTGGGTTTTATTAAATACTTTCAATGTATAAAACATGTATGCATTTAGTAAAGTGCACTAAACATTTTCGTGAACAACGTTCACCAATTTGCAAGTACTCATCAAATGCATCAGCCGCAGTGTCGTACGCCAGTTGGCGGATGGCGGATGTATACTTCAAAAGAGGACAAATACTTAAACGATCGATAGCATCGTAACGTTTTCTAAAAAAATTAAAGTACTCGGGAAGGGAATGATCATCATAACTTAAAATATCGTTGACAATTTAATTAAAAAGTCAATAACTCATACGATACCTTCGCCTAAACTTCTCTTCGGGATATTTAGGAGCAGTCCCATCGTCGCCAAAATAGTCGCCGATTAAACGTTGTTCCGCCTCTTCTCGTTCACGTGGTATGTATTCCCTAGTTCTCTTTTGACCCGATCCCCCGGCTTCTTGATCATACAAAGCTACAAATTCTTCATACGCCGCATAACCCTGAAGATATCGCTCCCGATCGTCTTTAAAATAAACATCATAAGGGTCGTAATAAGGGTCGTTGAGATTGTTTGGATCCATAATCGAAAGAAAGTTGAGTGTTGAGGCAACATTGTCAAGATCTCCTAATGTTTTAATGATGACAAATAAACCTTCGAAACATATAAAATAACAAACGGTAGCCAAAATTCCCCGACTCCCATACCTGGTGCTGGCGCGCTGCCCGCGCGTTGACGCGTGGGCGACGCGCTAGGCTTTTGTATGGATCGGGACAAATTTTGAAAGTCGGATTTCCCCTTACCCGACAAATGTGGATCTTTCAATACATGTATGAATATGGTATTTGCTTAATTGAGAACTAACACGCCCGGATCAACCACTTAACCTAGGATGGTCAATATGGTCAATCCTAGTGTACGTGTATCATCTCCGGTGAGTATATTGTGTCCCCGGGTCGTTAAGTCCCGACGAGGTGTGAAATGCGAAATCGAGAATCAATTCGTGATCGGGTGAGTTGAATGGGGTATAAAGAAGAGATTTTGTATTTCTAAACTAATTTAAGCAAATAAATGCTAAAAATAACTTAACTAAGCAATAAATGAAAGCACGTAATGGAATTAAAACCTAAACGCAATTAAATTTTGTAACGTGCGAAATTTAAAAACGTAATTTAAAAGGGAAAAGCCAAATTTAAGTTAAAATTTAAATTTGAAAATTAAAAACTATTTGAAAAGTTGAAAAATTACTAAACGTAACTTGAAATTTAGAAAAACGTAAAAGAAATTGAAAACGAGCCGTTACCGGGCTCGGTAACGGCTTTTTTAGTGAATTTTGAAATCTAAAAGGGCTACGGGTATGAAAATAATTTTCCTAACTTCTAAAAGTAAAAAGAAAATTTTGGAAAAAAGAAAATTAATTTTTTTGACTTTTATATTTTTTATAATGAATTAAAAACCAAAATAACTAAATTAAATGTTTAAAAATACTAAAACTTTTGGGAAATCTGAAAAAAAAAAAATTAGAAACTAAATAAGGCAAAAACTAAGTTGGGAAAAATAAAAAGAAGAGTTGGAAAAACCTAAATAAGCAGGAAATAAGCCACCTAAATATAGATAAGCAAAATAAGCAAAATAACTAACTAGTTAAATCATTTAATAAAACAAACATCAACAACAATAAAGAGTAGCAGAGATGGAAAGGGATTGTTGGCTGTGTCTGTTTGAACCAGGAGACCAGGGTTCGAGTCCCACTGGTCACCTATTTTGGTAAAACATTTTTTTTTTCAAATCTTTTTAAACAAGCTTATTAAAAACATGAAAATAAACATTTTTCTTAACTACAACATTTTATGGAAAAGCAAATCTATGCATGTACATCAGCAAACCAACAACAGTTATGTAACAAAGCTTAAAATAGAAATATTAAAAACTAAAAAGCTAATGTAAGCTATCCTATGGGGGAAATAAGCTGAGGCATCTAGGGGACCCTAAATAAGCACTAATGGAAAAGGAAATAAGCAGTTAAAAAGCATTAAATAAGCACTAACAAGCTCTACTTCTACACCTAAGGCTGCAAAGACAGTTTAGAAAAATGACTAAGGGGCTACTTTTGGGGCCTAATAAGCTACTAAAAAAAATTATAAAAATAATCGAAAAATATCCTAACATAAACAAGCTACCAGGGTACTACTATGCAAAATTTTAGAGAGATTTACCTAAAAATAAAGAAACTAAAAATGTGAACCTAAGGGAAGTTGGGATAGTATTGTAACAGTTAGAAAATGGGTCAAATTGTGAGATTTTGACCAATTGAAGCAATGATACCAGATATTAACCAAGTGCACTAACCAATATTGAGCTATTGAAAACCAAAGAAACACACTAAAATGCCTAAACTAGAAATATACCTATGCTACTTCAATGAAACAGGTTTGACAATGAAACTTTTTGAGAACAACTAAAAGGCTTGAAAACTATTTGGAAACAGGAAAACTTTGTTTAAAACTACTAATTACAACTAAAGAAAACTGGTGAAAAGTTGGATTTGGGACAAAACACTTTTTTAGCCCTGATTTTGACTTGTGCCAAACACCCCTTAAGGGTTGGCTGTGAAAGTTTTTCAAATGAAAAGGCAAATTTTTGAACTGAACTTTGAATGGAAATGATGAATTAAGCAATCTTTAAAGTAAGTAAGCAACAATGAATCATAAATAAGCAGTTGTGAGAGCTAAAAAGCAAAAAGGCAAATATTTCTTTTTTGATTGAAAACTAAATATTCATCAGAGGAATCTGAATTACAATACAGAAAAATGAAATGACAATTGAATTAAAATGCTTAAATTAAATAAAAACAAGTAAAATGGCCAAAAACTTTTCTAAAGGCATGAAAATTTGGACCAGTTTTAGGGAATGTAGAGGCTGCTATTTATAAGCCCTATGCTAAGGTTCCAAGACTTTGTTTGTCCACTTCTGGTGTGCTTCTTGTGTGAGTAAGAAAACAGGTCTTGGAGCTCACTTGTGTTTCCTTAAGTCAATCCTGGCCCTCCATCACAAACTTGGGCACTACTTCTTTGAAGCATAGCCGTAGGATCACGTTGAAGGTCTTGGGGATTGCCAGTGTGGCTGTCTTCATGTGAGGAGGGGGAGGGGACCAGGGGGTGCATGTGAGTTGGTTTTGTCTATTGTGAGGAGAAGTGAGAGTGACAGGTTTGGGGTTTGATGGCGGGTAAAAGTGAAAGCAGGGGTGTTTGGTGTTTGACTGCTTAAAAGTCGAGTGGTAAAAAAATCGAAGTATATTTTTTTTCTGTTTGCAACTGGGTGTGGGTAAAATGAGACTAGGTTAAAGTGGTGAAAGGTGTGAGTTTGGGCTGGGTAAAGGTGTTTTAGTGTTGGGCTTAGGATTAGTTAATGGGTAACAGGTTTTAGGATATTAGTACAAGTTTAGTTATAGCTAATTAGTTGTAATTGTATTTTAGTTAGTAAAATTTAGGTTTAGTAAAAATAAAACAAAACTGATTTGTAATAAGAATAATTTTGTAGTTTTTTTTTTTAAGAATAATAATAATAATATTATTAATATTAATATTAAGTTTTGATAATAATAATTCTAAAACGAGTAATAATATTTTTAATAATTCTTAAAAAATAATGATGCTAATAATAATAATAATAATAATACTAATAATATTAATATACTAATGATATACTAATACTAATACTAATAATAAAGTAAAATAAAAAGTTTTATCAAAATGTTTTTGTGATTTATTGGAAAATGAAATTTTGGTTTGAAAAGGGTTTTTGAAAAAGATTTTGCATTTAGGTTTCGGGGTTTAGGGGTATTAAGGGTATTTTGGTGTCGGGTAAGGGGTAAAAGGTGATTATGGGTTTAAGGTTTGGTTTTCTAAGCTCACCCCCTCATTATATTGACGGGATTGTCTTCGACTCTTCCATTCTTCAATAAATGCTTCCAATTGTGTCGAATAGATCCGGTATTGCTCCATATTGCTCCGGTTTCCCATCCATGCTCAATTTTGCTCACATTTGCCTTATTTTCAATCCATTTGTACCTGAAACACACAAAAACACACTCCAAGGATATTTGTAACATTATACGGTCATTTTTGGGTGTTTTTGGGTGTTTTTGGTCGTTTTGGTGGGTTTTTCGGGCCTAAAATGATGAGTAAAAGGCCACTCATCAATCCCTCACACTAAGCAATTGCTAGTCCCTAGCAATCCGATCATATAAAGTAATGACGGGATCACAAGATTTATTATGTTACCAAGTATACCCCGTTTTGACTTCTTTTTCCATTCAACTTAACTTAAACGATAACGAAATTAAATATCATGCTTGATTTCTAAAAGATGGCATCATGGAATGGGATTCACGCAAACTGGGTGTCTCCGGGGAATTTTAATCGTCATTCTCTTTTTATACTTCCCAAACCAAGTCTAAAACCCTTGTGCAAACGTTTTTGTAAAATGCTAACGCTACTTATATTAGTAATATGTGTAAGTCGAGACTAACTTTTCTCTCCCACA
This sequence comes from Artemisia argyi, assembly GCA_030686995.1. NCBI lineage: Eukaryota > Viridiplantae > Streptophyta > Magnoliopsida > Asterales > Asteraceae > Artemisia > Artemisia argyi. The sequence goes on from CM060700.1 coordinate 65,214,937, forward strand.
ATTATTATTAGGTTAGGTGTGTGTGCTTGTTTTCAAAATTTTGATCGGAAAAATCAACATATATTAGGGTTGTTATTTATTTAAGTTAATATTAGTTCACCGAGAACCGCGAAATCTAAGGGTCGAAAGGGCCTTTTCCATGTAGCGGCTTTCTTCTCAGCTTGTCCTTAGCAAACTTAGGAGGCTAGGTTTTCACCCTCGAGAATAGTACCGGAATCAGCGGGAATTCGATTCCAAAGATTTACTAAGCTACCGCTAAAGTAATATTAAGCTTAAATAGATAGAAACCTACGACTATTTGGAAATTAGTGGTTCAAAGATGAGATCACTCCATGTGGCGACTTTCTTCTCAGCTTGTCCTTAGTAAACTTAGGAGGCTAGGTTTTCACCCTCGAGAATAGTATCGGAGCTCACGGGGTCTTTGAAATCAAAAACTTCCAAATATCCGTAAAATCTTTATAAGGTTTTGACAAATACTAATTGAAAGGTTTATTTAAATTTTACAACAAGCAAGTTTTGAACATTTATTCATAATCAACATACATGTATATATTTTCATTTTCTTTTTTTCATTTTTTTTTTCACCTTTTTTTTTCATTTTTCATTTTTCATTTTTCATTTCATGGCTTTTTACTAATGGAGCTTCATGGGGTAATTCCAAGACCTTAACGCCTTTCAGAATTAAGGATCCAAGGACCGATCTCGAGCCGTAGTTTATAGCACTTATTCATACTCAAAGCTTTAACTTTTGCAACTTTCAAGCAACGTCTCACTTTCATTTTGCATTCTTATTGCATTTTCATGAAAGTATGCTTGTTCCAAAATTTAAATAAAACTTTGAATTAGTACGTGTCAAAACCGTATAAAAACTTTGTTTTACTAACAAAATGATTTTTGTGTTCAAATTTTTGAAAATAAGCACGTTATTAAGTCAAATTAGGAGCTCCTGGGAGAGAAAAGCCATAGATTACTAATATAAGCTCTAAAGAAAACCGCTATTCAACGCTTAGCATTTTCATTTGCACAATTCGTAAAAACTTAGCCTAAAATGTTAAGGAAAGCAGCTAGATCAACACTCTAGCAGAGTCGGGATTCCCCTTGTTCTAGCCTAATCAAGTCTAAAGTTTCCACAAATACCGAGGTATTTATGTATAGCAAATTCTTATTTATTGCAATTTTTGACGAAAATACAATAAAAAATTTAAAATTTTGGTCAAAACGGGGGTACTAGGGACTAGAAAGGTACAACATGTGAATTTTTTTTGAAAATGGGTCAAATTCGCAAGAATTCCCCCTACACTTAGAATTGAATATTGCCCTCAATATTCAACGTACCGGCACTTAGCCGAAACTTTGAACAAAAAAAGGTAATACCACCATCCAAGTGTGGAAACGAATTCTCGTTTCACACGATGGATTATAAAGAATATCCCTGGGTTAGCAAAAAGAGAAGATCGAATATTGGGCGGTTGGATTGAAAACAAGCGCAACAATCATCACGATCTACGGGATTTCCTGAAAACAAAGGCAAATAACACAACACAAGAAGGCAAACAAGTGGGGGAAACTCCCCCACACTTAGTGGTTAGAAATAAGAAAGAAAGAAGATGAGTGCTTTGTTTTTGTTAACCGAGTCATGAGCTTGACTCGACCCCGAATTCATTTGTCCATGGGGAAGCAAGATGTGGAAGACAAAATCTCCATCGGACTTTCATTCAAGATGTTTGGATAAACATTGAAGTGCGTGAAAGTTCCACTCTGATGAGATATAACCGGCTTAAAAGAAGAAATGAAGATGCCGGGGTCAAAGATTGTATCTTCACTCACAAAGGAGTGAAGAAGAGAAGAAGTCACCGGATAGGTGAAGAAAGGAAGAAAGATCTTGATTACAATGAGGAAAAGTTCTTCATCCTCAAGATCAAGGTTAGTTTGAATTTCATTGTGTAAGCTCGTTTGATTAGAAAACATCCCGGGCGGGAGGGTCGGGTAAAAGTCATCATTGAACAAACTTTCATGATTGAGTACATCTCCCCCCGGGTCAGGATCTTCCTTAACATCATAATAATCATACTCTGGTGGAGGTATGATATGAGTGAGTTCACCAGAGAACTCCTCATTAAGAGGATCAATCATATGATGTAAATTTGTGATCTCTTGTTCCGTTACGAACTCATCACTATCCTCCATTTGAATATCAAAGAGTGGGTTATCTGAAATTAAAGTAAATTCAGATCCGAAATCAAAAAGAGGATTGGTGATAGTTGTTTTGAATGTTTCAGAAACAAGCTCATCAAATTCCTCTTCAAGGTTGACGATCTCGGAATGTGGAAGTGATGCATCAACAAATTCGATGTCTTTACAAGATAAAGAATCGTCATCACTATAATCACTGTCAGAATCGGAGAAAGTCTCGAAATGATCTTTCGGATTGTCAAGAGGAGGTGAGTCACACTCCTCTGCCGTATCAAAAACATTTTTCTCAAAATCGGATAAAGAATCCTTGAGCTCGGGCTCCAAAGGATTTGACGGCTTAACAATCTCGGTCAAAATAGAATCATCATTGATAAGAGAAGTATCGACCTCTTCCAAAATGGAGTCACTTCCGTCAACCGGTGTGAGAGAAGGATGGAAAGAGTCAGGAATATCTTCAGATATATCAAGATGATCATTTTCAACAATTTCACAATTACTGTTAGAATTTTCCCCGAACTCACTTGGGATTGGGATGAGGTTCTTAACACTAGACGATTCCGTTTCCGGAATAATGCTAAGATGCTCATCCCCCATACTTAGAGAGTTAGCGGGTTCAACGGGAGGATGAACGGGTGCTATTTGAGGGAAAACACTTATCGGAACAAGTCTATCCTCGTCATCATCGGAATCATCGTCATCGAAAAGAGCAGCATTGCGAAATATGGCACGAGTTCTAGCTGCTCGTTCTTCGGCAAGTAATTCTTCCATGCTTTTTTCGTTGCGAGCAGCTCGTTCTTCGGCTAGCAATTCGGAAATAGATTTCCCAGAATATTGACGAATGACGGGAGATTGTGGGGGCGAAAAATTTTCAAAACCGGAAGTATCAAAACTAGAGGAAGGATTAGGTTCATAGTTATTTTGACTCCATGGTTGATATTGATCATCATAAGGAGGACCCCCACAATCTGTACAAGAAAATCCCGATGTATTACCCAACTCCTTAACTTCTTTCAATAAATTTAGAATCTCAAGATAAGGGTCTTGATGGGGTTGTTGAGGAGTTGTTTGAATCATTTGATATTGTGGAGGTTGGTCATGATATGAATAGCCGTAATTGTCACAAGGAAATGGATTCCTTGTTTGACAATCGGAGCTAAAGTGCGGACCTCCACAGTACTCACAACAATATAATTGTTGTGATTGATTCGGTGAATTATATGGATATTGATCGAAACCAAAATTTTGATTATTACATGGAACTTGTTCATAGACAAACGTATTCCTTGCTTGACAATCAAAACCTTGGTGAGGACCTCCACAATATTCACAAGAGAAACTCGGTGTCTCTTGAAACAATGTATCATTGAAAGTTTGATAGTACCGTTCTTGCTCGTATGAGTTATGAGGAGGGTGGTCAAAATCGTTTTGAGAATAATTGAAAGAGTTCGAATCATAATCGGAGGTGAACGCGGGTTCAGCTCTTGAAGGGTAACACATACAAAGTCTACGAGTAAATCCACATTCTTTGCAAAAACACCGTTCACAAAGTGATCCATCTCCTAATGGATCTCCACAATTAAAGCAATAAGATTGATCGAACGAAGACGTCTCGGGAGGGTAGTTAGAAAAATTTGGTGAATCATTAAAAGAATTCGGATTTATGAATGAATTGCATAAATTACAAAATCCGTCTCTACAATTATTTCCACACTTCTCACAAATACACCGGAAACAACGATAGCCGTTCTCCATCGGACTCTTGCAATGAAAACAATGATAACCGAGAGACTCCATAAGAATTAAACATAAGAGAAGGATAATGAGATAGAATTAAACGGTTAGAGGGTAAAGGATAAAGAATTAAACGGGTTTAGAGGATAAAAGAAGAAGAATTAAACGGGAAAGAGGGATAAGGGGTAAGAATTAAACATGAACGAGGTTAACGAAGATTCTTTTTGGTTTTTATAAGAAAATATATACAAAAACAAGTACGGAACTTCCCGGGGGAAGGGTCTTCACTTCACTAATCTTCAAAACGACAACGGTTTCGGCTTTCACTCCTCCCCGGCAGCGGCGCCAAAAAGTTGACACGCCCGGATCAATCCTCCCCTTACCCGACAAATGTGGATCTTTCAATACATGTATGAATATGCTATGTGCTTAATTGAGAACTGACACGCCCGGATCAACCACTTAACCTAGGATGGTCAATATGGTCAATCCTAGTGTACGTGTATAATCTCCGGTGAGTATATTGTGTCCCCGGGTCGTTAAGTCCCGACGAGGTGTGAAATGCGAAATCGAGAATCAATTCGTGATCGGGTGAATTGAATGGGGTATAAAGAAGAGATTTTGGATTTCTAAACTAATTTAAGCAAATAAACGCTAAAAATAACTTAACTAAGCAATAAATGAAAGCACGTAATGGAATTAAAACCTAAACGCAATTAAATTTTGTAACGTACGAAATTTAAAAACGTAATTTAAAAGGGAAAAGCTAAATTTAAGTTAAAATTTAAATTTGAAAATTAAAACTATTTGAAAAGTTGAAAAATTACTAAACGTAACTTGAAATTTAGAAAAACGTAAAAGAAATTGAAAACGAGCCGTTACCGGGCTCGGTAACGGCTTTTTTAGTGAATTTTGAAATCTAAAAGGGCTACGGGTATGAAAATAATTTTCCTAACTTCTAAAAGTAAAAAGAAAATTTTGGAAAAAAGAAAATTAATTTTTTTGACTTTTATATTTTTTATAATGAATTAAAAACCAAAATAACTAAATTAAATGTTTAAAAATACTAAAACTTTTGGGAAATCTGAAATTTTTTTAGAAACTAAATAAGGCAAAAACTAAGTTGGGAAAAATAAAAAGAGGAGTTGGGAAAACCTAAATAAACAGGAAATAAGCCACCTAAATATAGATAAGCAAAATAAGCAAAATAACTAACTAGTTAAATCATTTAATAAAACAAACATCAACAACAATAAAGAGTAGCAGAGATGGAAAGGGATTGTTGGCTGTGTCAGTTTGAACCAGGGGACCAGGGTTCGAGTCCCACTGGTCACCTATTTTGGTAAAACATTTTTTTTCAAATCTTTTTAAACAAGCTTATTAAAAACATGAAAATAAACATTTTTCTTAACTATAACATTTTATGGAAAAGCAAATCTATGCATGTACATTAGTAAACCAACAACAGTTATGTACAAAGCTTAAAATAGAAATATTAAAAACTGAAAAGCTAAAAATAAGCTAATGTAAGCTATCCTAGGGGGAAATAAGCTGAGGCATCTAGGGGACCCTAAATAAGCACTAATGGAACCAGAAATAAGCAGTTAAAAAGCATTAAATAAGCACTAACAAGCTCTACTTCTACACCTAAGGCTGCAAAGACAGTTAAGAAAAATGACTAAGGGGCTACTTTTGGGGCCTAATAAGCTACTAAAAAAATTATAAAAATAATCGAAAAATATCCTAACATAAACAAGCTACCAGGGTACTACTATGCAAAATTTTAGAGAGATTTACCTAAAAATAAAGAAACTAAAAATGTGAACCTAAGGGAAGTTGGGGTAGTATTGTAACAGTTAGAAAATGGGTCAAATTGTGAGATTTTGACCAATTGAAGCAATGATACCAGATATTAACCAAGTGCACTAACCTATATTGAGCTATTGAAAACCAAAGAAACACACTAAAATGCTTAAACTAGAAATATACCTATGCTACTTCAATGAAACAGGTTTGACAATGAAACTTTTTGAGAACAACTAAAAGGCTTGAAAACTATTTGGAAACAGGAAAACTTTATTTAAAACTACTAATTACAACTAAAGAAAACTGATGAAAAGTTGGAATTGGGACAAAACACCTTTTTAGCCCTGATTTTGACTTGTGCCAAACACCCCTTAAGGGTTGGCTTTGAAAGTTTTTCAAATGAAAAGGCAAATTTTTTAACTGAACTTTGAATGGAAATGATGAATTAAGCAATCTTTAAAGTAAGTAAGCAACAATGAATCATAAATAAGCAGTTGCGAGAGCTAAAAAGCAAAAAGGCAAATATTTCTTTTTTGATTGAAAACTAAATATTCATAAAAGGAATCTGAATTACAATACAGAAAAATGAAATGACAATTGAATTAAAATGCTTAAATTAAATAAAAACAAGTAAAATAGCCAAAAACTTTTCTAAAGGCATGAAAAGTTGGACCAGTTTTAGGGAATGTAGAGGCTGCTATTTATAAGCCCTATGCTAAGGTTTCAAGACTTTGTTTGTCCACTTCTGGTGTGCTTCTTGTGTGAGTAAGAAAACAGGTCTTGGAGCTCACTTGTGTTTCCTTAAGTCAATCCTGGCCCTCCATCACAAACTTGGGCACTACTTCTTTGAAGCATAGCCGTAGGATCACGTTGAAGGTCTTGGGGATTGCCAGCGTGGCTGTCTTCATGTGAGGAGGGGGAGGGGACCAGGGGGTGCATGTGAGTTGGTTTTGTCTATTGTGAGGAGAAGTGAGAGTGACAGGTTTGGGGTTTGATGGCGGGTAAAAGTGAAAGCAGGGGTGTTTGGTGTTTGACTGCTTAAAAGTTGAGTGGTAAAAAAAACGGGGTATATTTTTTTTCTTTTTGCAACTGGGTGTGGGTAAAATGGGACTGGGTTAAGATGGTGAAAGGTGTGAGTTTGGGATGGGTAAAGGTGTTTTAGTGTTGGGCTTAGGATTAGTTAATGGGTAACAGGTTTTAGGATATTAGTACAAGTTTAGTTATAGCTAATTAGTTGTAATTGTATTTTAGTTAGTAAAATTTAGGTTTAGTAAAAATAAAACAAAACTGATTTGTAATAAGAATAATTTTGTAGTTTTTTTTTTTTTTTTTTAAGAATAATAATAATAATAATATTATTAATAATATTAAGTTTTGATAATAATAATTCTAAAACGAGTAATAATATTTATAATAATTCTTAAAAAATAATGATGCTAATAATAATAATAATAATAATACTAATAATAATAATAATAATAATAATAATAATAATAATAATAATGATATACTAATACTAATAATAAAGTAAAATAAAAAGTTTTATCAAAATGTTTTTGTGATTTATTGGAAAATGAAATTTTGGTTTGAAAAGGGATTTTGAAAAAGATTTTGCATTTAGGTTTCGGGGTTTAGGGGTATTAAGGGTATTTTGGTGTCGGGTAAGGGGTAAAAGGTGATTATGGGTTTAAGGTTTGGTTTTCTAAGCTCACCCCCTCATTATATTGCCGGGATTGTCTTCGACTCTTCCATTCTTCAATAAATGCTTCCAATTGTGTCGAATAGATCCGGTATTGCTCCATATTGCTCCGGTTTCCCATCCATGCTCAATTTTTCTCACATTTGCCTTATTTTCAATCCATTTGTACCTGAACACACAAAAACACACTCCAAGGATATTTGTAACATTATACGGTCATTTTTGGGTGTTTTTGGTCGTTTTGGTGGGTTTTTCGGGCCTAAAATGATGAGTAAAAGGCCACTCATCAAGAACACTCGAAACGAGTTTTGGGATTAGAGAGATCCAACTTTTGAAACACCCGTTTACGAGAAAATACCAACTCACGTTTTCTAACTCTTGCCTCTATCCAAGGCTTTTCTAAACTTAGGGAGCTTATATATTTCACATAACATCACGTGAAAGCATCCATATGCTCATATCCCGTGCTTGCGTCTTCTCTAATCACGTAACGGGTTTACTCCCTTATTGGTCAAACTAAGTCAAAGGTCACTTTGCGTAAACGCATCCTTTCCCGTTTGGGTTATGCTTTACATCATGGCAAAGCACTGGGCTTGTTTGTACCAAGGTGTTAGTTGAGTACGTCGTGTCGTGGAAAGTCACGAGTTATGAAACTATGGATTCTCGACGTTGTGTTACTTGGAATTATAAGTAACCTATGATTTTCTCAACTCATAATCTTAATTATCTAAACCTTTTCTTCTTAATGACAATTAGATTATCTCTTAATCTCTTCTTAATCACCTCCTTAATCACAAGAGACAAAGCCACCAAAATCTCCCACAATCCTTCCCAAAAATCATTTCCCAACATCTTCTTACATATTCCCTTACACACTCATACCTTTTTGACTCACATATTCTCCCACACGAAGGTACCTCCTGCTCTAAGAGAAATTGCGGATATAATCCTTTTCTACATGTAGGATTTTTATTTTTTATTTTTGGTAAAGGGTTACTGTTGGGTCCATTAAGTCCCCAAGTAACCATAAACAAGGATTTGAATACAAATTAACCTAAGTGTTAGAAGACCTACAACAACAATCAAGTCACTGAGTGAACAGTAGCTCAGTGAGTCACCTTCAAGATGCTTAGGACGAGTCTTTGAAGAAAGCCTTTCCACTCAGTGAGGCGGAACTCAGTGAGTGACACTTAAGCTGAAGAAGAAGATGGTGGGTTCAGTGAATGATGACAATAACTCACAGAACCCTTGTCTCCTCAACAACTATCAAGAATAAAGATTGAAGACTATAGACCAAAGACTGAAGAATCTTGGACTGGAGGATAGGCAGGACTAGGCGGGAAACGTTTGAAAAGGATAAGGAGAAGTCCTTATCACCCTGAAGTCAAACTTTGTCTGAAGGGCTAAATGTCAGGACAATGTCATCACTGTCCCTCATAAAGCGTTATTGTCCTATACCCAAAATAGGTTCTTGTAACATAGAAAAAATACATCAGTAGTTTGTCCTGATTAGCTTAGGTCATCTTTTGTCTTTTAAGTAACAGTTGTATTTTTACTTGTGTATAAATAGGATCATAAAGAGGAGAAAAAGTTGATAAGTTTGTGCAATTAATGCTTAGACATTCACAAACACTTTTTCTCCTCCAAAAAGCAACCTTGTCCCTGAGATAGCTCAGTGGTTCCTGATAGTTGCCACTTAAGCATAGCTTAGGTTTAGAGAGGAGACTACACCATACTTGTCATTCAATCCCAAGTGTTCTTTTCGCAAACACTTGGTATAATTCTTTGTTAAATGCAAATAGAATTAAATGTTGAAAAACCTGTCTTATTTACTTTACGTTTATCCTTTTAACAAAGCTTATTTCACACTACACAAGCCATGGAACTTGGTTAGTCTAACTCCTTAGTTAAGTCTAACTAAGTATAAGGGAACAATAAGTAGTATCAGAGCATCTGATTTGTAAAACTTTTCAAAAACAAAAGAGTGCTCAAAGTTTTTAAATTCAAGATCCTACCATGGCAGAAAGTAATGTACCCCAACTGGTTGATAGACTTGAAGTTGGAAAATTCAATAAATGGAAAAAGCGTATGCTTTACTATTTGACAGGAATGGAACCTTATTACAATAATTGTATTAATGAAGGTCCCTTTGTTCCTAAGACTGTTGAAGGGCTACCAAAGCCTGAAGCTCAGTGGACTTCTGACGAGAGAAGGGTGGTCAATCAGGACCAACGCCTAAAGAGCATCATTATATCTTGTCTCCCTGATGATGTAGTGGAATCAGTCATTAATTGTCCAATTGCCAAACAGACTTGGACTGACTTGGTTCATAGCTTTGAAGGTCCCTCAGATAACAAGGAAAATAGGATCATCGACCTGAAACTTGAGTACAATACCTTTAGGGCTAAGGACTCTGAAACTCTCTTTCAGACTTACACCAGATACAAAACCCTTCTAAATGAATTGATCAATGATGGTGTCACCCTGTCTAAGCATGAGATAAATGTTTTGTCAACAGTCTTCCGGAGAAGTGATTGAACTTCTCTTAGAGTCTCAGAAATGCTAATCACATTCAAAATCTTGAGCTTCCTGAAATTTATGGGAAGTTTGTCTATAAAGACAACTTAATCTCAAGGAGATACCCTAATTCAAAGAAATCTCAAGAGACCAAGAAGCCTTTGACCATTGCATCCATATCTACTGCTTTCTATTCTAATGGTATTGTGTAGGATTTTCAAGAAGACTCTGATGATGAGGTTGATGAGAGAACCAGCGAGGAGTACCTTAATGATTTACAAGTTGAATTTCAAAAAAGTGCACTCCTTGCTAATTCAAAACGTTTTGTCAAAAGAAACAAAAAAAATTCAAATGCCAAAGCAAATGAAAACACTGAGTGTTTTAAATGTGGATAAAAGGGTCATTTTGCAAAAGATTGTTTCTCAAAAACCACCTCAGAACCCTCATACAAGTTTTCTGGAAACAATCCTTCTTCAGGAACTAGTAAGTTTCAACCAAAAATGCTTCAGTCCAGTCAATCCTTCCAAAACAAGACTGAAAATTTTCCACAAAAGGATTTGAAGCTAAGTATAGGAAGGCTAAGGCCAAACTTGCACTTCTTGAGGCAGTCCCCTTAAACTCTCAGTCTCCTCAGGCCTCTAAACCTCCCAGGCAAAAAACAAAGGGCTAGTTGCTGAAACTTTTGACTGGGATGAAGAAGAAGTATCTTCTGATGATGAAGAGATTCATGTCAGTACACTGATGGCTCTCTCAGAAGATAACAAGTTGGCTGTTGGGAAAAACCATGCCAAGAATAGAGAATGGGTTGGCATCACCATGAGGAAGGTAAACATCTTACTTCTATGAATGATGATTCTGATTGGCAGTCTTACTTAAATTATATAAATGTTGATCTTAAGTATGTTGAAGAGCAAAGATTGAACCTGTTTTCAAAATATAACAAACTAAGCTTTGAATTAAATATGTGTGGAGATGAACTTCTTGCTTGTCACTTTTCAAATTCAAAACTCAAAACTTGTAAAACAAAATCATGCTCTTCAAGAAGAACTTAAGAAAGAAAAGGTTGTTATTAAAAAATGGACTCAGAAAAACCTTAGACTCTATGAAACTGCGAATCTCACACCTAGTACCAAGAAAATTGTACTAGGAGAGAATCAACTCAGTGAATCCTCATGAGAGAGTCACACTGAAAAAGCATTTCTGCCTGCTGCCTGCTGGCATACCCTTTGAAAGGGAAATGCAACCAAAGTCCAGTGATTGGGTTTAAAGAGTCAATCCTGATAGTAAATTAACTAACTTTAACACTGGGAGGATTTTGGAACATGAAAGTTAGGCTATCAAAAATATGCTATGAGTCACTGATGTACAACATTTAATAAGTTCTATATGTACAACATAAAATGCATAAGTTACAATATATGTACAACATAAATTGCATGAGTTACAAAATGTCATTGGGTTTTGGTTGCTTGGTGTTAAGAAAAAGAAAGATAAAGGTTTGCAATGGTACGAGCAAAATTGTTTAGCTTTGCTTCTTTCATTTGCTTTGACACACTTAACAAGTTTTATATGTTTGACAATTGACACATTTAATAAGTTTTATATGTACAACATAAAATACACGAGTTACAAAATGTCATTGCCTTTTGGTTGCTTGGTGTTAAGAAAAATGATTCTCTTGTTGGCACGGACGGCGAGCAAATGGATAGCGGGCAAACTTGTTTTGCTTGTTATGTCGCATTTCGTAACACAGGTTTCTATGGTCCAAATTGGTAAAAATGTTTTCTAATGGTCCATACTTGAAATTTCCTCGAAAATAAATATCATCTTCGATGTTAGTTTTGCAAATTTACCTAAGATTATTAGGAACATACACTAAACAAAGTCGTACAAATTTTTAAGTGAAAAGCAAACATTCATACAAAGTCTTGTAAATACGCAACATCCATAATGCTCTATGTTTCTGCATCGACTAGCTCTCAAACCTCATTCCGTACAAGTTCATTTCTCATCACAATCATTATCATGATTTGCATCAACTACTCGTACTTTTCTTTTCTTTTCTCATCAGCTCCACGAAATGATCAAATACTGCAATCAGATATGATGTTAGTAAGGTGAATGGAAGAATATAGCATAACCATAGTATCAAATAAAAGAAAGAAAGAAAGAAAGGTGTATTAACCAATCAAATTTCAAAATCCACTAATAATGCCCAAATAACGAAGACTCCCCCAAATGTCTAGATACACCCTAATCAAGAAAATGTCTAGTGAAACAACATTAATATGATCCACATATCGTAAGATTGTTGATAAGCAAACAGGTCCCATTAGAAGTTCATAATTTGTTGCTTTTATATACAGGAACAATCCAGAAAGCATGTGTGTTGCTTCCATGGCAAGAATAGGATATGTATTTCAAAGCCATTATGCAACCTTTGACAGCATGCAGCTACCATTACACATAAGACATTTAGATGCATAGTACAGAACATCTATGCATACTGCCACTTTACTATGAAGATATTTTTCTGGTTACTATACCTAATGGTCAAACCACCCTTTTCAAGAGCTTTTTTACCCAACCACAGACTGACATTTTCAAGCTTAGCAAGTGATCCCAACCTGAGATCGTCTTATTTACAAAAACCACATTTACCAATTCATTAGAAAGATAGAGGTGTGTTTAGTTAGAAGAAAACATCTTTGTTTTTCACAAAAATGTTTTGTACAAAACAAAACAAAAAAGTGAAAAACACATATTGCGTTCAAATCAAAAAATTTCTATCAAATTCTTCACAAATTAGAAAATTTGCATTTTCTAATTTTACAAGGGAAACTACAAAACACATTTTTTATTGCTTCTAGTTTCCCTTGTAACCTAAAAGGCTAAACCCCCCTCCTTTTCTTCAAAATAGAAAACAAATTCGTTCGAACACGCTTTCTATATTATGTGGAAAATTAAACCCCCTCCTTTCTACAAAACTAAAGATACAAACTTAAGAATTGTTTTCCCCCAAACTAAACACGACCTAGGTGTTGCCTTATCATTGAATGCAAAGAAGTATGTCCTAGACTCCTCGGATTAGCATGTCCATGATCATGTGATAGGCTTGTGATTGTTTCATGTGGAATGTGCAAGTTACAGAGATTATAAACAACATACAAAAGAAGACGATGATTATTGATTACCTGGGTCTGAATCATGGGGTCCAGGAGAGGCTTCAGGATGGTACTGAAGAGACATGAGCTTCCGTTGAGGGAAGGCAAGACCTGCACAGCTTCCATCATTCAAATTCACATGAGTTACTTCCACCCCATCGGGAAGTGACTCCGGGTCAACCGCATAATTGTGATTCTGCAACATATAAAAATAATCTAAGATAGCAACATACATAAAAACGTTATATATTGAAAGAATGATATTAGTTGATAGTACACCTGTGCACTAATCTCAACACTGCCATTTCGAATGTTACGAACAGGATGATTTCCTCCATGATGACCGAACTTCATTTTATATGTTTTCCCACCCAAGGCCTGGCCAAGTAACTGATGTCCCATACAAATTCCAAAAACAGGAACTTGGCCAATAATCTCTTTAACCGTCTCAACAGCATAAGGAACCGCAGATGGGTCACCTGGGCCATTGCTGAAAAGAACTCCATCTGGTTTCATTTTTAGAGTTTCTGATGCCGGCCATGTTGATGGAACAACAGTGATTTTACAGCCATAAGATGCCAATCGCCTCAATATATTGTGCTTGATACCAAAATCGTAAGCCACAACCTTCATATAAAGGGAATAAAATATTAATATACAAGTTAACCTAGAACAGCTGTTAACAGATCATAATCAATTTTAGTACAAAAAAATACTAACATGGAAAGTCTCCCCACTTATTTGACTGGTATTAAACTCCCAATCCAGACCAGTCTTTCCAACCCATTCATAAGGTTCCTTACAGGAGACGCTAGAAATTAAATCCACACCTGCAGAAATTGTCCAGTTAAGCCTCATTACCATATACCAACATTGTATCAGCATTCACAGGTCAAAAAAAAGAAGACTCCCGTTTACTTATGAGTGGGTTATATTTGGTTACGTTTAATCTCAAATGGTTCAAATGGGTTAAAACGAGTCGATGGTCGCCCAATGTCTAATTTTTATGCATAATGCCACTAAAACTAAAATGAACCCTTAACCGCCCCACCCATCTTGCCACCTCTAGAAAAGACTATTACCAACAATATTCCACGTGCGGGACATTTCCAACAGTTCTTCATCTGTTTTAGAATTTTCCGTGCTCAAGACACCAATCAGACTTCCCTCTTCTCGTAATCGACGGGTAATTGCACGAGTGTCAACATCATCTGTCCCAAAAGACATCACAGAATACGCCAATCACAATCATAAGCTATACAAAAGTAGGTATAGTAAACCGGACTAAAATATGTAATGAGATGAATGGCATACATATTCCCATGATGTTCCTTTTCGACAAATAGTCTGAAAGTGATTCCGTAGATCTATAATTTGATGTGCTGTAGAAAATATTTCAGTAAACAAAGTCAGATTTATGTCTTTGGGATTACTTTAAGCAAAAACCAAGCAAGTTAACGTGAACGTAGCGTACCTAATACTCAAACTTCTGATCACTAAACCAGCCAAGAAGCACTTAATTGATTCTTCATCATCTGCAAACATATAATTCTCAATTAGATCACAGACAACATAAAGTTATTCTACCAATCATACAGTTGTAGTGTCTTACTTACCTATATTAACTCCAGTATTGCCAATGTGTGGGCAAGTCATGAGGACAAATTGGCCTGCATAGCTTGGGTCTGTAAGAATTTCTTGATACCTACGAATGATCATACATCCAAAAGTGGTTGTCAATATATATAAGTGAAACAGATATATTAAATCTGCTCAAGATGCAAACATAAGTGACTTAAGATAGCTGAAAAGTGTTAATGTGTGTTACTCCATCTCACCCTGTTAATGAAGTATTAAACACAACTTCACCAACTTGCGTGCCTGAAGCACCAAATGACTTGGCCTTCCAAATGGATCCATCTTCTAGCACAAGTCTAGCATCTGCAACCTTCCAAGGAGCTACATTTTATCCAGAAATCTTCAATTAGATTGAGATATGGGAGTTTGTCTACAGATAACCAGATTATACTACCTAAAATAATACAATGGTATAGCAGGTACATGCAAGGATAAGGAAACTTGCTTATTTCAAGAAATATCATGGGATAATCCCATTACCCCCTAAATTGTTGCAGCTTGTCTAAATATATTCACTTCGATGCACTCAATTTCAAGTGTTCCAAGATTAATCAGTGCATCGCCCAAAAAATCTATTACTTCTAGGTAACGAACTTACTTATTAGACAATAGAAATCCCATATTCTCCTATTACCACATAAGTTGGAGCTGTTTAGCCTTTAGCGTTTACATATTTTGGTTAATGGTGGTGATCACAAAAGTGGGACTTACTGAAATTACATGAAGATGTTATTTAAATCTCATTTGGAGCGTAACTGGGTAGGGTTCATGTATTTTTGGTTACATAACATAAGTAATGGGGATTTAGTTAAATGCTTAAAGCTGTTTGTTAGTTACTAAAGGTTCTTTGGCCTCTTATCCGTTTTCTGTGCATCCCAGTGAAAAGAAAAAAATATATATATATTATCTAAAATCATACCAAAACATGTGATCACAATAAAACCATTTTTGCCTATAAAAGATGTGTGATATCCTTATATGAGATGCCTTGAATCATACTATGTAATGCAAAAATATATTCGGCGTTCTGCGTATGTAGATTAGTGTCCAAGAACAAATAGTGTTTGTTATCAGCTTTACCCCATAAAAACGATCAAATGTAACCACAGAAATTATCCTATATGCTTTCATGTCGAATCACTAATGGAGTAATGGGTTAAGATTCTATATACATTAGTCATAACTCTTCTCTGCGACTTATCAAAATGTAGTCGTCATTCATGCACAAGAATGAAAAATAAGCAACCGACAAGCAAACAAAATGAATTCATAAACATTGTGAAATTCAATATAAATACGCAGATATGTAGATAATAAAGTTGCAAAAAGAAAGAGTACCTGTAGCTACAGCACCCGTGGAGGCAGCACCAGTAGAACATCTCACGGTGAATGATCTAACTCGTACATTCTTTGAAGTTGCAGTACTTGAAAATAACGACTGACTAGTCACAGAAAGATACATCGCCTTGGTCGCCATTCCTGTAATCCCGCTCGCCTCTGCCTTTTTATATGGGTCAAGTCCCTTGCTGAAATACAGATAAAAAAAAATCCAGCAAATTAAACATAAATAGCGAACAGCATATAGAAAATTAACAGTAGCATTTCCAGAGTCTTTCTTGATAAATTTAGAGGAAAATCACTCAACTGCGTAAAAAACACGATGCCTACAAAATCTTCACAGCGTTTCATATGTTCCGAAACAATATATCAATTGCGATTTTAATGCTTATAAACTTAAAACAAACTTTCATAATAATCATTATTATAAGATAATCAAACACCCTATCCTGTGACTAAAATCTTAAAAAAAAACATATATTAATCACTACCATTTCAATCCTTTGTTGGCCATACATAAACTTGATATGTAACGAACATATCCCATCTTTTTAATAACTTTTTTAACAATATAAATTACATGAAGTTGCATAAATTATATAATAATCAAAACCTTTAACATTTGATACAAAATAAATCTCAATAATGATAAAATATTACAAAGAAAAAGGAAAATAACCAATAATAATAAAAGAAGGTTACCGGTGGTTTTAGCCGCCGTGGGCTTGTTGCTGGAAGGGAAAGAGTGTGTGTGATGTGTGAGTGGCTGAGTGGTGTTACTTTCTTAAGGGTTTAAGGGTTAGTGTGTAAAAATCATCAAATATTACGTCTGTCTTTTTAAAACATTCCAAGTTTTAGAGTTAATTGCATATTTGGTCCCTGTGGTATGGCTAAATTGCAGATTTGATCCCTAAAAGTTTGAAAGTGCAGTGGTAGTCCCCATTTCAAAAGTTTCGTTGCATGTTTGGTTCTTCACCATTGTCAAATGACTAAAATACCCTTGTCTTTTTTTTTTCTTTTCTTTTTAGTTTTCTTACATAAATGGTCCCTGTGACTAGCCAGATTTTATAGATTTAGTCCGACTTTTTTTTGTTTTTTGTTTTTTTTAACTATTAATATTAGTATTATTTTTTATATGTTTTCGTTCGCTTTTATACGTCCGTATTACTTACGTTTTTATACATTTTCATCTGTTTTATACGTTTTCATCCGTTTTTATACGTTTTTGTCCGTTTTCGTCTGTTTTTTATCCGTTTTCGTCTGTTTTTTATCCGTTTTCGTCCGTTTTTATACGATTTTATCCGTTTTCGTCCGTTTTGATACATGTTCGTTCATTTTTCTAAATTTTCATCCGTTTTTAAACGTTTTTCTTACATTTTCATACATTTTAATCCGTTTTTTATTTTTATACGTTTTCATTCGTTTTGATACGTTTTCATCCGTTTTTTATGTTTTCGTCTGTTTTTATACGTTTCCGTTGGTTTTTATAATTTTTTATCCGGTTTCGTCCGTTTTTATATGTTCTCAATAGGTTTGATACGTTTTCATCCGTTTTTTTACATTTTCGTCAGTTTTTATACGTTTTCGGCCATTCGATAAGGTTTTATCCGTTTTTATACGTTTTCGTCCGTTTTTAAATATTTTTCTTATGTTTTAATACATTTTATCCGTTTTCGTCAATTTTTAAGTGTTTTCCTTACGTTTCCATACATTTTATCCATTTTTATTTGTTTTTATATGTTTTTCTTACATTTTCATATATGTTTATCCTTTTTTATACATTTTCATTCGTTTTGATACTTGTTCATCCGTTTTTTACGTTTTCAGTAGTTTTTTACGTTTTCGTCCTTAAGAAAAACGTTAAAAATGGACGAAAACGTATAAAATAGACGAAAATGGATAAAATATATGAAAAAGGACGAATACGTATAAAAATGACGAAAACATATAAAAACTTACCAAAACGGATGAAAACGTATCAAAACTATTGAAAATGTATAAAAACGAACGAAAACAGATAAAAACTTCTAAAAATGGATGAAAACGTATAAAAACAGATGAAAACATAAAAAACAGATGAAAACGTATCAAAACGAATGAAAACGGATTAAAATGTATGAAAATGGAAGAAAAACGTTTAAAAACGGATGAGAATTTACAAAAAAGGATGAAAACGGATAAAATCGCATAAAGACAGACGAAAACAGATAAAAACGAATGAAAAAGTATAAAAACGGATAAAAATGTATAAAAACAGATGAAAACAAATGAAAACGTAAGAAATACGGACGTATAAAAGCGGACGAAAACATATAAAAAATAATACTAATATTAATAGTTAAAAAAAGAAAAAGAAAATCAGACTAAATCTGTAAATCTGGCTAGACAGAGGGACCATTTATGCAAGAAAACTAAGAAGAAAATAAAAAAAAGGAAAAATACAAGGGTATTTTGATCATTTGATGTTGGTGAAGGACCAAACCTGCAACGAAACCTTCGAAATGAGGACTACCACTACACTTTCAAACTTTTAGGGACCAAATCTGCAATTTGGCCATACCGCAGGGACCAAAAATGCAATTAACTCTAAGTTTTATATAAACTCAAAGTATCGCCTTATTGATTTTTTTTCAAAAAATACAGACCTTAATTGAATAAAGCCAGGTTGGAAATTTTAATTATTCTTGATTAATTTGAAACCAAATCGTAAGAAATTGGTTTGACGAAAATATAATCAAACCGAATATTTATATGTACATAAAAAAAAATTAATTGTATGTATATTGTTTGTAACTTTTAAAAAAGAATTATATTCTGCATAGTTAAGTTGTGAAACTGGTTTTCTAAACTTAAGGTTTATTTTGATTTACTTCATCATTTTACAAAGTTTACTTGAATTTAGTTTTCTTGATTTCAACCGAAACCATGCTGAATTCTAATTTGGTGTTTGGTTAGGTTAGGTTTGATTTTGGTTTTGACTTTAGAAATTTTCAAACCAATAAACCAGAAGCATACAACCCACAAACCGGAAACTTAACTGATGAACAACCCCTACCGCCAACAAGCATGATACGGTATGACCCCGGGTAAAGCCAAGACGTTGTTGTCGAATAGGCAAACTTTGATATTTAGCAAATTTGTACTATATAATTTATCGCAAAGGATAAATAACAAAAACATAGCATGGGGTATGTTTAGTGAAATGTAGTTGTAGCAATGATTGACGCTAAACCACCTAACTTATATTGACCAAGGAATGATCAACAAAGTCAAATAACCTAGACCAATGCTCCGGGTAATATAAGGTATCACCGGGTCGTTAAATCCCGTTGAGGTGTGAATTGTAACTTTTGCTCCGTGGTTTTGGACTCCAAAGATCACCACAGTTACTGTGGTGATGAGCTTTTTATAATTTTGACTTTTGGTGGTATTTGTAAGCAAGAAATTGGTTCCCCTGACCTTGTATCTACCCAAGCAATAAACTGAAACACAGAGCTGTGTAAATAAACAAGTAGAGTAGCACAAACAGACTTCAACCAAACACCCCATTTCTAAAACTGTTTTGAGTTTTTGTTAATCAAAATGAGATTCCAACCTACAAGACCACTACTTACTGATTTGTTATGGTTTAATAAGTAATTATGAACTAGAAAACACAGTTATATATTCCAATCACTAAGAATTACCACTAATCCTAAAAATGACAGTCAACTAGAAACTTGAAATTACAACACAATTTAAAATTCAACCAACAAAGCACAAACCTAAATTACTCTAAGCTATACTAATTATGCACAAATAAGACAGAATTAAGCTAAGCTACACAGTTTAAAAGAAAATAGTACAAGAGCTCACTAAGTGCAATCCAAGCTCAGTTTGAGAACCAAGGTCCACCTAAACCAACCTAATGACCTCCCATGAGGTCTCTAACCCACTGCCATCCACAATAAACAGTGCTCCTTGCTTTCTTCTTCCCTTTCACCAAATTTTTATTTTATTTTTAATTTTTTGTTATTTTTGCTATTTTTCTTAAACTGAGGCAAAACCCTTTTACAACTTGAAAACTTATGTGAAACAGATACAAGATTGATTATATGAGTAGACAAACAACTATATATCAATAAGAAACTTTGAACAATGATTTGAGATTTCTAAGTTATCTTGAAAATTTGTAAAAGAGAGTAAACTTCAAACTGATGTTTCATTAACTTAAAAATAGATTACATAAGTATAATTAGATACTACAATAACTTAAACTAAAAACTACACACACTAAAAGGCTCAAGTGAGCTACATATATATAAACGACATAAAAATTAAAGCCTAAGTCTTCCACATGGCTCCTTTTTGAATTATGATAGTCCCAATATCTTTGTGTTGACTCCTTGACCAAATCCCAGCCGTCCAATTGCATAATGATCAACCATAGCCTTTGATTGTGATTTTGGCGCCAAAATGTATACGGCCAAAAACTGAGTGGGATAGGTGGGGGAAATTTATTGTGGTGGTGTGGGTTGGTGTGGTAGATAAGGGGGAATTAATTGTGGGGGCTGGTTGGTGAAAAAGGTGAGAGGAGGGGGAAGAGTTTCCCTGGTTTTGTGGGATACAGTTGGGGGGAAGGGGATGATGGTCAACTGGGAGGTTTGACCGGGGTGTTTTTATATTAAAAAGGGAGTGGGCTGGGTGGACTGGGCCTAGGGGTTGGATTTGAGGTTTGGTTTTGGGTTTATTTTGTGGATTAATAATAATAGTAGGGTCCATTTGGTATCATAACACACAAGGACCAAAATTGTAATTCCACCAAACTTTGAGGACTGAAGTTGTGATTTCTCCAATGCTTCCAAGGACCACAAATGTTATAAATCCAAAGTTCACAAACCATTTTTTTCATTTTCCAAATTTCAAAATTTCCCAGGGACCTATTTTGCCATTTTTGGATTCTCAGGGACCAAACTTGTAATTTTGGAAAACTTGTTACCCAAGTGTAATATTTTGTGAAATTTGACTTTCAAAACCTTGGGTTGACTTTTCCTTTCAAAATAAATGCATAGGGACTAATTTTGGCAAGTTTTGAAACTTGGGGGACTAAAACTGCCAATATTGCAAACTTTGATCGATTTTCCTTTGTTTTTGCAAATTTTGCATTTAAAACACATAAAACACAATCCCTGGGATAATTTAAGTATTTTGATATCTTTTTGATTGTTTTTGTATGTTTTGGCAGTTTTAATACGTAAAAAACGATGAGTGTTTGAGCACTCATCAATCCCCCACACTAAACTATTGCTAGTCCCTAGTAATCTTTTTAGAAAAGTTGATGGATTTTAAACTCTTTACCAAAAGCCATCACTTCTGGAGTAGCCATGTGTAAGAACTGTGGCACACCTGATAACCGTGTGATTTTGAGCAAACCACCAGCTTTCAACGGATTTGTTTAGTCTTTACCAAGAGCCGTTTGCTCCTGGACTAGCCAACTCTTGATGGACCTAGTCAACATCTTGGTGAGCTGATTACCAATTATGGATTTTCCACGGCCTTTACCACAAGCCATAATCTTGTGGGCTAGCCAACTCATTCGCTTTATGGGATATGGGGAGTTGAGGAACCATACAATTTTGGGCAAATTGCAAGCCGTAAACGGATTTGAGTTATCTTTACCAAGAGCCGTTTGCTCCTGGATTAGCCAATCCCTTTGTCGGTTAGACCTGGCGGACTGATAACCACAAAAATTTTGAAGCACCAGTGAAAAATTTTTGAAAATTTTTTGAAATTTTGGCTAAAAACGGGGGTATAAGATAGTAAAATGTGATAAAATTCGCTAGAATAGCGAATACCCCCCCCCCCCCCCCCCCCCCCACACTTAGCATGAATATTTTCCTCAATATTCAAAGTCCCTGCTATTATGCCGACATTTTGAACGTAAAAGGGCAACATTACAAGGTAAGCGTGGAAAAACACCATTTTTTCACTTCATAAGTAACCATAGCATGGGGGACTCCCCCACACTGAGGGTGAAAACCCTATAAGAATGCTACTGTTTTTGTTTACCGAGTCGCTAGCTTGACTCGATCCCCAAATTCAATTGTCCTTGGGGAAAGTTTGGAGATCCGGGACAACCATGGATGGTATGTCCTCTCCAAAGTAGTGCTTTAACCGATGTCCATTCACTTTGAAATTTGGACCGTCATTTTGAGATAATTTGATGGTACCAAATGGATAAACTTTTGTGATAGTGAATGGACCAGTCCATCGGGTTTTGAGCTTTCCCGAGAAGATCTTGAGTCTAGAGTTGAAAAGAAGGACTCGATCACCAACGTTGAAAACGCGGTTCTTGATTTTGGAGTCATGAATCTTCTTTGTCTTTTCTTTGTAGATCAAAGAGTTCTCGTAAGCTTGATCACGAAGTTCGTTTAATTCATTTAGTTGAACTTTTCTATGATCACCCGCCGTTTTGAGGTCAAAATTGGCATGCTTGAGAGCCCAATAGGCTTTGTGCTCAAGCTTGATCGGAAGCTGGCATGCTTTCCCGTACACAAGTTTATAAGGCGTACACCTAATGGGTGTTTTGTAAGCCGTACGGAAAGCCCAAAGTGCATCATCTAATTTATCCGACCACGATGCACGATTTTCACCTACGGTTCTTTCTAAAATTCTTTTAATGCCCCGATTAGAAACTTCGACTTGTCCACTTGTTTGAGGGTGGTATGCAGTAGAAAGACGGTGAGTTACACCGTACTTTTGCATGACTTTGTCGAATTTGTCATTACAAAAGTGCGTACCACGATCACTAATAATAGCACGTGGAGTTCCGAATCGGGCAAAAAGAGCTTTTAGGAATTTCACAACTACTCGGGCATCATTTGTGGGTAAAGCTTTCGCTTCAACCCATTTTGACAAGTAGTCAACTGCCACGAGTATGTATTTATTGTCGTGAGACGATGGGAATGGCCCCATAAAGTCGATGCCCCAGATGTCAAAAATTTCACAAACTTGAATTGCATTTTGAGGCATTTCGTTCTTTTGTGAAATATTCCCGTGACGTTGACAAGCGTCACAGGACTTGACCAACTCTTGGGCATCCTTGTAGATCGAGGGCCAATAAAATCCGGAATCAAACACCTTTTTGGCGGTGTAGTTGAGATTATGGTGGCCCCCAGTGGGACCAGCATGGCAAGCCTTTAAAATTTCAGCGGCTTCCTGACCATACACACACCGCCGGATGACTTGATCCGCGCATATTTTGAACAAGTAGGGGTCGTCCCAGAAGTAATGTTTTACATCTTTGAAAATTTTATTTTTTTGTTGGGACGACATCCCTTTCACAATGAAACCGCATTGAGGGTTTCGAGCGGAAATGTTTCATTTATTTCCTTTTTCTCGAAAGCATCTTGGTGAGGGTTTTCAAGATGGGAGAGATGATCAGCAGCTAGGTTCTCAGCTCCTTTTTTATCACGAATAATGATATCAAATTCCTGAAGGAGGAGAACCCAACGGAGGAGTCTCGGTTTTGCATCTTGTTTTGCAAAGAGGTACTTCAAAGCCGAGTGATCCGTATACACTATGCTTTTGGTCAGAATCAAGTATGGCCGGAATTTTTCAAAAGCATACACCACAGCTAATAATTCTTTTTCCGTGGTGGTGTAATGACTTTGAGCCTCGGTCATAGTCTTGCTGGCATAGTATATAGGCTGAAAATGTTTTGTTTTGCGTTGCCCCAAGACTGCCCCTATCGCATAATCACTAGCATCACACATGAGCTCGATGGGCAAGTCCCAATCGGGGGCAACAAGAATCGGTGCCTCGGTAAGCCTTTTCTTTAATGTTTCAAAGGCTTCGATGCACTCAGGGGAGAAGATAAAAGGAGCATCCTTTTCGAGGAGATGGGTCATAGGCCGGGCGATTTTAGAAAAATCTTGAATAAACCTACGGTAAAAGCCTACATGACCCAAAAAGCTTCGAATACCCTTGACGGTTGTGGGATGAGGCAATTTTGCAATGACGTCCACTTTGGCTCTGTCAACCTCAATCCCATTTTTTGAAATTTTATGGTCGAGGACAATGCCCTCTTTGACCATAAAGTGACTCTTCTCCCAATTTAGACATAACTTTGTGTCTTCACAACGTTTTAGCATGCTGTCTAAATGGGAGAGACATGATTGGAACGAATCCCCAATGACCGAAAAATCGTCCATGAAGACCTCCATAGTTTTCCCGATCATGTCGGAAGAAATGGCCATCATACATCTTTGAAACGTGCCCGGAGCATTACATAAGCCAAATGGCATACGTTTATATGCGAAAGTTCCATAGGGGCACGTGAAAGTGGTCTTTTCCTGGTCTTGCGGATCAATGGGAATCTGGAAGTAACCCGAGAAACCATCGAGGAAGCAATAGTACTCATTCCCCGCTAATCTCTCGAGCATCTGATCCATAAAGGGCAGAGGAAAATGATCCTTACGGGTGGCGTCATTTAACTTGCGATAGTCAATGCAGACACGCCATCCCGTAACCAAACGAGTTGGAATTAACTCATTTTCCTCATTTGTGACAACAGTAATGCCACCCTTTTTTTGGAACACAATGAATTGGGCTGACCCAAGGACTGTCTGAGATAGGGTAAATCAATCCGGCATCAAGAAGTTTTAAAACCTCTTGTTTGATAACCTCATGAATTTTTGGATTCACCCTTCTTTGTTGTTGGACTGCTGGTTTGAAGTCGTCCTCCATTAAAATCTTGTGTGTACAAAATTCAGGGTCAATGCCCTTGATGTCGGAGAGACGCCAAGCAATTGCTTGTTTATGAGACTTCAAAACCTTTATGAGAGCAGCCTTTTCCTCAACACTTAAGTTTTTAGCAATAATGACGGGTAATTTATCATCACCCTCCAGAAATGCATATTCAAGATGAGGCGGCAAGTCCTTAAGTTCAACCTTAGGGAAGTCATCAGTTATTTCAACATTTTTGACTTCCTCCTTATGAAGTACTTTTGGAGGAAGAGGGGGAGATGGATCTTCGTTTAACAATTTTTCTAGCAAAAGAATATCCCCCTCAGGATCAAGATAGTCCTCATCAAATTTACCCGAAATTGAACTATCTTGGGCGAGAAAAGCTTCGACCTCTTCCAAAAGGAAGTCACTTCCCTCAAAAGGAGTGAGAGAAGGGGAAGAGTCGGATATGATAGGCTCAGACGATGGAGTAGGACGTCCACTCGGAAGGTAACCTAGAAGTTCTTGAGAGTACTCCTCAGACGCAACATCAATGACATCAATTCGGTTAACCGTTTCGGCGTCATAATTAGAGGAGTACCTCGAAGTTTGATCGAGGTTAAACGTTACTGCTTCATTTCCAACACGAAGAGTTATTTCCTCTTCGTGCACATCGATTAACGCACGACCCGTCCTTAAGAATCCTCTTCCAAGAATGAGAGGAACTTGTGGGTCAGCGTCGAAGTCAACAATCACAAAATCCGCTGGAAAGTGGAAGTTTCCCACCTTTACAAATACATCCTCAGCAATGCCGAGGGGACGAGATGTTGAGCGGTCTGCAAGCTCGAGAGTCATGCAGGTGGTGGTGAGCTCTGGAAGAGAGAGCTTTTTCCATATTAAATAAGGCATCAAGTTAATGCTTGCACCTAGATCGGCCAAGGCGAAGCACTCAACCATTCCGGGAAAAACACATGGAATGAGAAATTTTCCCGGATCTCCTAGCTTCTTGGGAAGCTTTTTCAGAAGAACTGCAGAGCAGTTCTCATTGAGTGGAGTTCGTGCCATTTCGAATAGTTTCTCTTTATTGTTCAACAGATTTTTGATTGTCGATGCGAATTTAGGCATCAACAGGAGAGCATCCGCGAAACTGATATCAAAATGAATATCACGGAAAATTTGAAAAAAATTTTCCATTTGATGATTGGCTTTTTCGCGGAGCTTCTGGTCTTGTAACCTAGATGGATATGGTAGTGAAGGTTTGGATTTAGGGTTCTCTTCAGGAGTTGTTGGTGTTTCAAAGACAACTCCTGGCTTTGGTACAGTTTCTGGTACAATATGAGGATGGACGTGTGCGATACTTCGTGGGCTAGTAATTTGCACCTTGTCCGTTGTCTCCTCAGGCTCACGCTCTACTACCTTAGGAAGAGAAGAAGAGGTAGTAGGGGCCGTGGGTCCATCATATGCAACACCGCTTCGGGTAGTCATCGCCTTAACATCGCCCCTCGGGTTAGCGATCGTATTGCTTGGAAGTTTTCCTGAGCCCGAGGGTTGATCATTTAAAGACTTCTTAATGTCAGCGATCTGAGTCATTATCACTTTGTTTATCTCCTCCTGAGATTTCATGAATTGTTTCAACAACTCATCATTTGATGGGCCGGTTGGAATAATTGCTCGAGTTGGGTTAGGAGGAGCTGGATTCGGGAAGTGCTGAGTAGTTGGAGTGATGGCTTGATTTTGATTGGGAAAATTCTGGACCCGGTTATTTTGATGGGAACCGTGGTTTTGGAAATTTCCCTGATTTTGGTTGCCATATCCATGAGAGTTGTTTCCCTGAAAGTTGTTTTGACCTTGGTTTCGATTATAGTTTCCTTGATGTTGGAAACCTTGGTTTTGGTTATGATGGAAACCCTGGTTTTGATTTTGATTGACATTTCCCGAATTTTGGTAACCTTGGTTTGTTCGATTCTGATTTTGGTTCTGGTTACGGTTGTTTTGGACATTATTGTTTTGATTGAAACCGGGTTGTCCAAGGAAATTGTTAGAACGATAGCTTAGAAGATTGCGGTCCCCTTGTGGTTGGTAGCCATTACCTCCCGAATTATAGGAACCTTGAATAGCATGTACGTTCTCTTGAGTGTAACCACCAGTGGTTGGACACTCGAAGTAGGGATGTGGACCTCCACAAGTTTCGCAACTTTGATTGACAGCTTTGGCTTGTTGATTTTGAACTTGTTGATTTTGCATAGTTTGGTTCATTCTCAACACAGCCGTAGAGATATCATCCATCCTTTTAGCGAGAATTGCTATTTCAGAGGATGAGGATGCTGAAGTGGCAGACTTACATGACTCTTCCCTCTCGGCTGAGGAATCCCAGAAATTATGGTGGGCAGTCATGTTCTCAATGAGGTCGTAGCACTTTTCGGGACGCCTTTTCATAAAGGTCCCTCCAGCAGCAGCATTGAGGATATCTCGGTGTCTCAAGGTCAAACCATTATAGAAGGTATCTATAATGGTGACTTGTAACATATTGTGGTTGGGACACCGATCAATCGCAAGATTATAGCGTTCCTAAGCTTCGAATAAAGATTCGTTGGGAAGCTGACGAAAGTTGCTAATGTCATTACGCAACTTGGTAACCATGGATGGTGGAAAGTATTTGGCTAAAAATTTAGTGACCATCTCTTCGAAAGTGTGAATCGAATTTTTCGGAAGTTGATCAAACCATGCAGTGGCATGATGTGTTAGAGAATAGGGAAAGAGAGATAGATGAAGGGCATCATCGGAGACACCATGCTGTTTCATGTTTTGGATGACGGTAAGGAATTTATCAAGATGCTTGTTTGCATCGTCACCCGGTAAACCGTGGAATTGGCATGAATTCTGGACTTGTTGTATCATATGATGTTTAAGTCCAAAATCAGTGGCCGCAATATTAAGAGGGGCAATGGGTCCTCCCCTCCCTTGCATTATGGGTTGACACAACTCCTCCATCGTTCGGAGATCAGGAGCTGCATCATCTTTGGGTGGTTCTTGGTTGTCGTCTCCGTCCATTTTCGGAACTGGATCCTCAACAATATGACGTAACTCAGTTACGTTTCTTAGTTGATGATTTCGTTTCGATTGTGAACGAGTGTGCATGCACTAGGGATAAAAACTTTTTGGATAATATTTTTGTTATCGTCCCGTAATCCAGAATCGTTTCTCTTTAAGAATCACCTTAAAAGAAAACCGAATCAGAAGACGTTACGATATGTTTTGTTGTTTTTAATTAATTTTTTTTTGGTGTTTTAACACTTTAGGAAAAGTGCTAATGACTTTTTTTTTTCGTTTTGTTTTGAAAATTTACACAAGTGGCGGTATTTGTACAGTGAGTGAGGTGAGATAACACTAATCTCGAAAGACGCTGCAGAAACGCGCACACCTCCCCGGCAGCGGCGCCAAATTTTGATTGATGCTAAACCACCAAACTTATATTGACCAAGGAATGATCAACAAATTCAAAGAACCTAGACCAATGCTCCGGGTAATATAAGGTATCACCGGGTCGTTAAATCCCGTTGAGGTGTGAATTGTAACTTTAGCGTGCTTTGTGATCGGGTGATTATTCACAGAAAGGGTTTGTTGTGAGAATTATTTGGATATTATTAACAGCAATAGCTTAGGAAAGCTATGTGAATGATTACGGGAATAAAGGTTTAGAAGAGATTACTTAAAACCAAAAACCGTACGTTTGCTGAAAACGCGAACAAACGTACGAAAAGGTGAATCAGGTGATCTGGAAAGGCTACTGGTATGAAAATTGACTTTTTACAAACCTAATGATGAGAGAAAATTTTTGGAAATTTAAAACTGATTTTTACATTATTTTTATAATTACTATTAATTAAATACTAATTTGCTAATTATTTTTAATTAACTAAAGTAACCTAAAATACAAATAAATATGAAATTAACTTGGAAAAATAAAAATTTAACTTAGAAAAATCTAAAATACTATAAAATTAATTTTAGAAATGAAAATATATTTTTAAGACTTTTTAATTAATTATTACTAATTATTAACTAATTATTAATTACTTTTTAATTATTTAAAATAACCTAATTTCTAATTAATTATTAAATTACACTAGAAAATTGAAAATAAAATTTTGAAAAATTAAAAATAACTAAAAACTAATTTTAAAATTTAATTTATATTTTTCTGATTTTCTAATTAATTATTATTAATTATTAACTATTTAATAATTACTAAAAACTATTTTAAATTAAGAAAAATACTAAATGATGCAAGAAAAATCTGAAAAAATTACAAAAATTGTTTTTACACACCAGAAGCCTAGGAAAATTATAAAAATGAGAATTGCTTACTAATAAGCTGAAGAATAAGCCAATTGGCTTAAATAGAAGCTATCACTTCTATTAAGTTGGGCTTATTTGGGATTTTCTTTTTCCAAAATGCTTATTATTAGTTTTTAAGCAACTTTTGTGAAGTGGGTTTGACTGTGGTCAAGGAAATAAGCACTTCAAGTGCTTAAACCCTTAACAGTTGACTTTCTTTGACCAAGAGTGGAAATAAGCTTAAATGAGCAGATGTGGGGTCCACTTTGGTGAAAACTGATGAAAATAAGTACAATGAACAAGTTTAAGCAAGTAACACACAAATAGGCTAACAAAATAAGCCACAAACTCAGAATAAGCACTTTGGGTGCTTGGTTCTGAGACAGAAAAGGGACAGACTTATGAGGCCAAACAAAGTGGGGTCCACAGGTCCAATGGTCAAATAAATGGTCAATACTACTTCCCTGGTAGGAGGGGGGTTGTATGGAACCAAAATGGGTCAATGGGACCCAGTGGAGTGGTCACAATGCACCACCAAAGTTGGTGGTGTGACTGGATTGCTGATGTGCAGGGCACACCCTTGCCCTGCAAGTGTTTTCCAAGGGCAAAATAGTCCAACAGAAAAAATTACAAAAATCAAATAAGTATGAAAATCACTAATTCTACTGGTATACTTTACTCACAACAAGTTTCAGACTCTAAAACCACCCACAAAAATCAAGAAAATTCATCCCATTTTGGACAAAATCTGAAACTTGTGATTTTGACTTTTTGGAAACAATTGAGATTTGACTTATGTGAACTTTAAATACTGATTTAATGACTTAGAAAGTTATGTTAGACTATATTAAGACCAATTTTAGTTAAAACACAAACTTGTGAAAAGGATTTGATGGTTTTGGACTCCAATCACCACAGTTACTGTGGTGATGAGCTTTTTATAATTTTGACTTTTGGTGGTATTTGTAAGCAAGAAATTGGTTCCCCTGACCTTGTATCTACCCAAGCAATAAACTGAAACACAGAGCTGTGTAAATAAACAAGTAGAGTAGCACAAACAGACTTCAACCAAACACCCCCTTTCTAAAACTGTTTTGAGTTTTTGTTAATCAAAATGAGATTCCAACCTACAAGACCACTACTTACTGATTTGTTATGGTTTAATAAGTAATTATGAACTAGAAAACACAGTTATATATTCCAATCACTAAGAATTACCACTAATCCTAAAAATGACAGTCAACTAGAAACTTGAAATTACAACACAATTTAAAATTCAACCAACAAAGCACAAACCTAAATTACTCTAAGCTATACTAATTATGCACAAATAAGACAGAATTAAGCTAAGCTACACAGTTTAAAAGAAAATAGTA
Source organism: Artemisia argyi (assembly GCA_030686995.1). Lineage (NCBI taxonomy): Eukaryota > Viridiplantae > Streptophyta > Magnoliopsida > Asterales > Asteraceae > Artemisia > Artemisia argyi. Next base: position 65,245,443 of record CM060700.1, read on the forward strand.
CAAGAGTTCACTAAGTGCAATCCAAGCTCAGTTTGAGAACCAAGGTCCACCTAAACCAACCTAATGACCTCCCATGAGGTCTCTAACCCACTGCCATCCACAATAAACAGTGCTCCTTGCTTTCTTCTTCCCTTTCACCAAATTTTTATTTTATTTTTAATTTTTTGTTATTTTTGCTATTTTTCTTAAACTGAGGCAAAAACCTTTTACAACTTGAAAACTTATGTGAAACAGATACAAGATTGATTATATGAGTAGACAAACAACTATATATCAATAAGAAACTTTGAACAATGATTTGAGATTTCTAAGTTATCTTGAAAAATTGTAAAAGAGAGTAAACTTCAAACTGATGCTTCATTAACTTAAAAATAGATTACATAAGTATAATTAGATACTACAATAACTTAAACTAAAAACTACACACACTAAAAGGCTCAAGTGAGCTACATATATATAAACGACATAAAAATTAAAGCCTAAGTCTTCCACATGGCTCCTTTTTGAATTCTGATAGTCCCAATATCTTTGTGTTGACTCCTTGACCAAATCCCAGCCGTCCAATTGCATAATGATCAACCATAGCCTTTGATTGTGATTTTGGCGCCAAAATGTATACGGCCAAAAACTGAGTGGGATAGGTGGGGGAAATTTATTGTGGTGGTGTGGGTTGGTGTGGTAGATAAGGGGGAATTAATTGTGGGGGCTGGTTGGTGAAAAAGGTGAGAGGAGGGGGAAGAGTTTCCCTTGTTTTGTGGGATACGGTTGGGGGGAAGGGGATGGTGGTCAACTGGGAGGTTTGACCGGGGTGTTTTTATATTAAAAAGGGAGTGGGCTGGGTGGACTGGGCCTAGGGGTTGGATTTGAGGTTTGGTTTTGGGTTTATTTTGTTGATTAATAATAATAGTAGGGTCCATTTGGTATCATAACACACAAGGACCAAAATTGTAATTCCACCAAACTTTGAGGACTGAAGTTGTGATTTCTCCAAAGCTTCCAAGGACCACAAATGTTATAAATCCAAAGTTCACAAACCATTTTTTTCATTTTTCAAATTTCAAAATTTCCCAGGGACCTATTTTGCCATTTTTGGATTCTCAGGGACCAAACTTGTAATTTTGGAAAACTTGTTACCCAAGTGTAATATTTTGTGAAATTTGACTTTCAAAACCTTGGGTTGACTTTTCCTTTCAAAATAAATGCATAGGGACTAATTTTGACAAGTTTTGAAACTTGGGGGGACTGAAACTGCCAATATTGCAAACTTTGATCGATTTTCCTTTGTTTTTGCAAATTTTGCATTTAAAACACATAAAACACAATCCCTGGGATAATTTAAGTATTTTGATATCTTTTTGATTGTTTTTGTATGGCAGTTTTAATACGTCAAAAACGATGAGTGTTTGAGCACTCATCAAGCAACTAGCAGAAACAGTTAGCAATAGTTGTATGTTTAATAAAAACGTTTAGTATTGTAGATGTAATTATAAAGTTTAGAAATAAAGTAAAAATACATACACATTATTAATATACAAAATATTTTAAATAAATAATCATAATATATATGAAATTTGATATTCGAACGTTAGCAGCAATATCTGTAGAACCATAGGGGGTGAATACAGTTTCTTAGGCTTTTTGAATGTTTAAAAACTTTAAGCCGTAAGAGTCACCAAGTGGTTGTATAATAATCCAACAACCAAAAACACAACCAAAGTATATACTGGTTCGGGATGGGGGGTTTATACCATCCGTACGTCTAGTTGCGAATCCAAGACACGATACTATTCCACTAGTATAATCCTTTCGATGGTCTACAAACCGTTACAATTCACTCCACCGATATTCTCCAATATCGATGCTCACAAAGAAGGAGTTACTCCCACGGTATTTCGCCCTCGGAAACCACCCTAAAGAATCTCGTGATTCGACTTACACAAGGTCACATAGACCACAACCAAAACTTCCACCCGAAAGTATCAAACCCCAACTAGATCCCAATGATCTAGGCTTGGTCACCAAGACACAAGACTTCCCTTACAATCAAAATGAATGATAGAATAAAGTTTCTTTGAATCAAGCCCTAACCTAACCTAACCTAACCTAGTGACTCGATTCTAGTAGAAAGGGTATAGATAGAAGACCTTCGACACAATCACAAGAGTGGATTAGGTTCTTGTGATTCTTCCCTTGCAATGAGATGTGTTCTTTCAAAGAATGTTAGTGTGTTTAACTAAGAACACAAGATAGAATTAGAGGATTAGAGAGAAAGAATGTAGAGAGAAAGAGTAATGGCAAGGGGTGAGGAATACAAGAGCCAATGGGGGTATTTATAGGCCAAGACCCAACCTTGGGAAAAATTTACCGAGGCGCGTCGCCCACGCATCAACACGCGGGTGTCGCGCCAGGCCCAGTAAATATTTCCCAAATGTTGGGTGTTGGTTTTGTAAATACCTACCCTTGCTAAACCCTTTATTGTACATCACATACTAAACCTTATCATTAATCAATCTAAGGTTTACCAACTCAAATAGCGAATTTGGAAAATGTTTTGTGAACTGTTTATTAGAAAACCAATTATCAAAAATAGAAAGAAAGAAGAGATAATTGGGTAGGGGTAGAATGGGTATTCCTCACATGGCATAGAAATATGCCATGGGATATTCCTCTAAAGGGAAGAGTGTGAGAGGTTAGGTTAGGAAGTAACCATGGTTAGGTTTAGAAAGAAGTGTATAGAGATTAAACCATGGTTAGGTTAGAAGGTGAACCATGGTTAGGTTAAAGGGTGTATCCAAGGGAATGTTCCATCCTTGGTGTGGTTAAGAGTTAACCATAATTGGGTGAGAATGAAGCAAGTTGGGAACTAACCATAGTTTGGTTAGATGTGAACCATGGTTGGGTTAAGAGAAGCATATCCAAGGGAATATTCCTTCCTTGGAAAAGAGGGTGAGTGAAGGGATGGGATGTGAAAGGGTGTAAGGAATATGTAAGTTTGGTTTGTGTGTGTGTAAGGGAATATGTAAGTATGGATGTGATGGGGAGCCTAGTATGTGTAGAGAGTGAGATGGTTGTGAGTAGTGTGTGTAATTTGAAAATAAAGTTTGTTGGAGGTGTAAGAGTGTGTAAGAGAATATGTAAGAGTTGGATGTGATGGGGAGCCTAGTGTGTGTAGAGAATGGGATGGTTGTGAGTAGTGTGTGTATTTTGAAATTAAAGTTGTTGGGGTGTGTAAGGAATATGTTGGTTGGGTATGATGTGTGTATGAATGAGTTGTATGTGTAAGAAGTATGTAAGGTTGATAAGATAGGGAGCCTTGTATGTATGAAGAGAGGTATGTGAGTGAAGTGTGTGTATTTTGAATTTAAAGATGTGTGTGTAGAAAAGAGTGTATGTGTGTATAGGGAAGTGTATGTATTGGTGTATGAGAAAGATGTATAGGGAATGTATAAAGTGGGAGAATATTGTGTGGGAGAGTGTGTGAGTCAAAAGGTATGAGAGTGTAAGAGGTGTAAGGGAATATGTAAGAAGATGTTGGGTTGTTTGGAGGCTTTGTCTCTTGTGATTAAGGAGGTGATTAAGAAGAGATTAAGAGATAATTTAATTGTCATTAAGAAGAAAGGTTTAGACAATTAAGATTACGAGTTGAGAAAATCATAGGTTGCTTATAATTCCAAGTAACACAATGTCGAGAATCCATAGTTTCATAACTCGTGACTTTCCACGACTCGACATACTCAACTAACACCTTGGTACAAACAAGCCAAGTGCTTTGCCATGATGTAAAGCATAACCCAAGTGGGAAAGTATGCGTTTACGCAAAGTGACATTTGACTTAGTTTGACCAATAAGGGAGTAAACCCGTTACGTGATTAGAGAATACGTAAGCACGGGATATGAGCATATGGATGCTTTCACGTGATGTTACGTGAAATATATAAGCTCTCTAAGTTTAGAAAAGCCTTGGCTAGAGGCAAGAGTTAGAAAACATGAGTTGGTGTTTACCCGTAAGCGGGTGTTTCAAAAGTTGGATTTCTCTAATCCCAAAACTCGTTTCAAGTGTTCTCAATTAAGCACATAGCATATTCATACCTGTATTGAAAGATCCACATTTTTCGAGTAAGGGGAAAGCCGACTTTGAAAATTCGTCCCGATCCATACAAAAGCCTGGCGCGTCGCCCACTAGTCAACGTGCGGGCAGCGCGCCAGCACCAGGTATGGGAGTCGGGGAATTTTGGCTACCGTTTGTTATTTTATATGTTTCGAAGGTTTATTTGTCATCATTAAAACATTAGGAGATCTTGACAATGTTGCCTCAACAATATCTAAATGCTCCTTGATGAAGCATTTTGAATGAAATCGGTTATACAAAATTCAAATGTAGTTGCTTGTTATCAAACAAGCTTTATTTTAAACAGCTACTTACTTGTCATTAGTTTCTTTTTATGAATGCTTACTTTTTTCACGCCCGTATAATTTTTACACTACAATTTCTTTTTGATGTAAAGGCAGCGACCCACGTTACCCCCATGTTGTCTACGCCCATGGATATGACCAATATATTTTAAGAATTGTTTAACATTAACATTAACAATACATGTTGATGCAAATCAAACTCTCCGTGTCGGCACATTCACTTGATTTTTTTCATATTAAGTTTTAGGTTTAGCAAAACACTTTTAATCCTTCATTAGCTGGTATGGAATTTTATGTTTCATAGAGGTTAGAGCATCTTTCTTTCCAAACTGTTAGACTAAGTCTAGTGGTTCGGTCAGATGTATTAGAATTGTTAAAACTCCATGGTCATCATTCTCTTTAAAGAGTTATGTCCCATATTGGTGACATGTATAAATTGGCTATTGCCAACAAATATAGATGGATAAATTTTTGATTGCTAAGGGTTGTCCGCTAGATGTGATGAGGCACTCATGTCCATATGCCAAGCCGGGTCTTGAAATGTCGTAGTTTGGAATGCCTGCGGAAGCATGGTGACTTGAGTCGGGAAGTAAGCAGGAGAAGAATATGAATCCCCTTAGAAAAGTAGACATAAAATGTTGTGGGGCCTGCTGGACTATTGGAGTTGGGCATGTTGGATTAGTTGTTGGGTTGGCTGAATATACTAGGCTGTTGAGTATAAAAAAAACTAATTGGGGCAGCCCATACAAGCTGTTGGGTTGGAAAATGTTGTATCTGGAAGGAGAAATAGCATAGCAAAGCAAAGCAGGAGCGTAATAATGTGGCATCAAAGCAAGCAATAGCGTAGCAGGAGAGAAAAAACTAAAAACTTATGGCGATTTTGGTTGTTAGGGTTTTAGGTGTGGGATTTTTGGAGAGAGTTTAGGGTAGGCTCTGATTACCAAACTCCATCATCGTCATTCTCATTAATCCAAAAGTATAAATGCAATATAATGGCTCGGAAAATAAGCAAGCATAATAGGCAAAAGCCTAAAGTAAATTAATAAAAAAAATATGTGTTTAATCTATAATACATGGATCAACTAATCGGATGATCAGTCGACCCCATCACCGACCCCAAGAGGAGGAAAGAAAAGTGGGAAATTGGTCACTTATGTGACCGAGTTAAAAGGCAAAAGGGACGAATGTGTGTGTGTGTGTATGGGTGTTTATTAAATGATTTTTTGGCATGTTTTTTGTGGTGTCATCGGTCTCCTTATTACACTAAGTTGGTAATGAAGTTGTTGTAAAGAGAGAAAGCTAATGTGATAGTAGTGTCCTCGGTCATATGAGTGTCACCATTACACTTATCTTTAGTGTATATTAGGGGGTGTTTTTTTAAGCTTATAGGAGGTTTACGGCTTATTTGGTTTTCATCTTATATTTCATAAGCTCAATTTTTAAGCTTATTTTAAAACTTTTCGGTTTGTATAAGATTACCATGTCACAATTGTTGGAATATGTGGTCAAAGTGTTGAATGACAATTGATGGTGTCATCAAACATACTAATGTGAATTAACAATAAAATTAGTGTATGATTAATTTTAATTCATGACACATTAGTAAGATTAATTTTTGGTAATTAATGTGACCATTTTCCTCCATCTTTATTCCTTATAAATTGTGTACTATTTGTTAAGGCAACATGATCAAGATCTCTTTATGTTTTAATGATGACAAATAAACCATCGAAACACATAAAATAACAAATGTTAGCCAAATTCCCCAGAGCTCATATCTGCTCCTGGCGCGCTGCCCGTGCGTCAACGCGCGGGTGACGCGCCAGGCCACTGTATGGCTTCGAGCGAATTTTCAAAGTCGGCTTTCCCCTTATCCGACAAATGTGGATCTTTCAATACATGTATGAATATGTTATGTGCTTAATTGAGAACACTTGAAACGAGTTTTGAGACTTGAGAGATCCTACTTTTAAAACACCCGTTCACGGGAAAACGCCAACTCATGTTTTCTAACTATCGCCTCTAGCCAAGGCTTTTCTAAACTTAGGGAGCTTATATACTTCACGTAACATCATGTGAAAGCATCCATATGCTCATATCCCGTGCTTACGTCTTCTCTAATTACGTAACGGGTTTACTCCCTTATTAGTCAAACTAAGTCAAAGGTCACTTTGCGTAAACGCATCCTTTCCCACTTGGGTTATGCTTTACATCAAGGCAAAGCACTTAACTTGTTTGAATCAAGGTATTAGTTGAGAACTTCGAGTCATGGAAAGTCACGAGATATGAAACTTTGGATTCTCGACGTTGTGTTACTTGAACTTATAAGTAACCTATGATTTTCTCAACTCATAATCTTAATTGTCTAAACTGTCTCTTCTTAATGACAATTAGATTATTTCTTAATCTTCTTCTTAATCTCATTTTAGAAAAGACAAAAAAACCAAATCTCCTACAATCCTTCCCAAAATCATTCCCAACATTCTCTTACAATATTCTCTTACACTCTCTTACAAAAGTGTACCTTTTGTCCCCTATACTCTCCTACACAATATTCCCTCAATCTACCAACTTCCCATACAAACTTTATACACACACTTACACACCTTGTGTACACACACACGTACATACCTTGTACATTTGTACACACACTTCTCTACACACACTAGTTTTCAAATTTACACACTCCACTCACAACCAACTCTTCTCTACACACACACTTGCCAACTCACCAAGATTTCCATATCTAATCCAATCCATATCTCTTACACTCTTACATATTTCTTTACACCCTTTCACATCCCATCCATACAACTCATCACCTCCTCTCTAATTCAACACATGGGATTTAATTTGAATTTCAAAAAAGGCTCCATTTGATCCTAGCCATCCAATTCAAACCAACACATCTCAACCATCCATCCTTCCTTTTCTCTATTTCAACACATGTTTTTAATCTCAACCCTCCATTTCAAACCAAAACCATCTCAACCATCCATCTCACCCTTTCCCCCCAAGCAAAGGAATATACATTTGGAATATCCCATGGCATATTCTCTTCTCTATTATGCCATGTGAGGAATATCATTTCTACCCCTTCCAAATTACCCTATCTACACTTTATACCCTTGGTAATTTGTTTTCTCTTTAAACACTTCACAAAATATTTTCCAAATTGGCTATTTGAGTTGTTAAACCTTAGATTGAATAATATTAAGGTTTAGTGTGAAGTACAATTGGGGGTTTAGCAAGGATAGGTATTTATAAGATCCAACACCCAACACTTGGGAAAAATTTTACAGACGCCTGGCGCACTGCCCACGCGTTGACGCGTGGGTGATGCGCCGGTCTCGGTAAAATTTCCCAAGTTTGGGTTCTTGGCCTATAAATACATACCTTGCCTCTTGTATTCCTCACCCCTTTCCATTACTCTTTCTCTCTACATTCTTTCTCTCTAAACACTCTTAAATCTCTCTATCTCTAATCTTGTGTTCTTGATTCTCACTCTAACATCTTTGAAAGAATACATCTCCTTGCAAGGAAATAATCACAAGAACTTAATCCACTCTTGTGATTGTGTCGAGGGTCTTCTTCCTTATACCCTTTCTATTACAATCGAGTCTCTAGGTTAGGTTAGGGCTTGGTTGAACAAACACTTATTCATTCATTCAATTGTTTGTAAGGGAAGTCTTGTGTCTTTGTGACCAAGCCTGGATCATTGGGGATCTAGTTGGGGTTTGATACTTCCGGTGGGAAGTCTTGGTAGTGGTCTTGGTGACCCTTAGGTGAAGTCGAATCACGAGATTCTTTAGGGTGGTTTCCGAGGGCAGAATACCGTGGGAGTAACTCCTTCTTTGTGAGTATCGATATTGGCGAATATCGGTGGAGTGAATTGTAACAGTTTGTAGTCCACCGAAAGGATTATACTAGTGGAATAGTATTGGTGTCGTGGATTCGCAACTGGACGTACGGATGGTATAAACCCCCCATCCCGAACCAGTATATATCGTGGTGTCTCTCTTTACTCGCTTTATATACTTTGGTTGTGTTTGTGGTTGTTTGGATTGATTATACAACCACTTGGTTTTCTTTGTGGCTTAAAGTTTTTAAACGTCTTAAAAGTAGAAGAAACCGTATTCACCCCCCCCCCCTCTACGGTTCTACAATTGGTATCAGAGCGGAATACTCAAGTTTTTGAGTGTTAAAGCCTTCCCGAGAAGTCGTCTTAAGTCAAAAACTTCTTTCCCAAAAATCTAAAATCCTAACTAAGATTTTTGGTAAAGTAGAGTATAGATCCATGGCTCAAGAGAACTATAGAGAGGGGCGTTCTATGGAAAGACCACCTTTGTTTGAATACGAAGGATTCCATTTTTGGAAAATCCTATTTGAGACCTATGTTAGGTCTAAGGATTATGACTTATGGTATATCTTTCAAAATGGTGATTTTGATGATAAGGAAAAGAAGATGGCCGACAAGAATGATCAAGCCAAAATGATGATATATGATGCCCTACCTCAAGAGGAGATTGAGAGGGGACTTACTCCTTTTTGTTCATCATGATACCACACAAGTCAAGAATTGGCAACTTGAAGAAGCGGAGGTTGAAGAAACAAGAAGTTTGGGACAATTATCTTTTGAGAAGATAATTGATGATCTTCATACTTATGAAGAATTTCTAGATAACATTAGAGTCATCACCGAAGAAGAGAGCGATTCACTTGTTCCTAAAGATGAAGGTATAGAAGATGAAGAAGTCATTACGTCAACAATGCAACCTAGACGTTATGATGAACAAGATGATTACAAAGATCAAGAAATTGCACTCGTCGGAGTAACTTGGAGTGATAATGAAGATGGAAATCTCTCGCATAAAGAAGTCACTTGTCTCACGACACTTGAAGCCCTTGAGGTATTATCTAACCCTTCTCCGTCTAATAATAATTTAGATATTCATAGATTGCAAAAATAAAATGAAGAACTAATCAAACTTAATGAACACGTATTAAGGAATATTGAAAAGGATGCAATGGATAAGCATAAGCTCAATAAAGAAATTAGACTTGAACATAAATTGATATTACTTAAATTTGAAAAAAGTGGTATTGAGTTAAACAAAATGTTACATGAGCAAAAACCCTTTTATGATAAGGGAGGTCTTGGTTTTTCTGAAAATGATAAAAATACATCTACAAGTCAAGACAAATATATTGTATTTAGAAGGTTGCAAACCAAAAGTTAGCGACTCTGACACGTCAACGCGTGATCAACGCGCTAGTAGTTTGAGTGAAAAAGGATCATCACTAAATGCTTTTGCTAAACCTTTCTTTCCTCGAAATCCTTGTGCAAACATCCATAATAATACTCTTCATGACTTTATAGAATTTACCAATGATGAGCATGGTAGTAATCTAAACTCTAAGTTTTGTAGTACAAGTAATCTTAATGATGATGATTGTAGTATTATGTTTACCAATGTAAGTTGCATCATTAGTAAGAACGGTAACATACTAGCTAAAGGTCGTAGGCGAAACAACTTGTACACCTGTTAATTATAGAATATTTGTAACAATATATGCATAACAAACATGGTAAATAACCCAACACTTTGGCTTAGGAAATTAGGTCTTGCCGACAAGCTAGTAAGCAATTTACCATATAGTAAATAACCCAATGCCTCGGCTTAGGAAGTTAGGTCTTGCCGACAAGCTAGTAAGCAATTTACCATTGTTGAGTTTTGAAAGGCATTATTGTGATACATGTCTAGGGAGTCAAGGACAAGCAAGCAATAGAAATAGGCATGAAGAGTCAACAAATAAGGTTTTAGAATTGATACACTTAGATTTGTATGATCCATCTCCAATTCAAAGTTAAGGAGGAAACTTCTACACTTTAATAATTGTAGATGGTTATCCAAATTGTCTTGGATAGTGTTTTTAGAAAACAAGTATAGAGTCTTGAATAAATTCAACATTTTAAGAATGAAACTTGAAAACCTACTTGATTGTTCAATTGTCTCAATTAAAACAAATCATAGTAGTGAATTTGATAAAATGCAATTTGGAACCTTTTGTGAACAACATGGAATATCTTATAACTTATCGGGCCCGTTCACTTCTCAATCGCTTGAGATTATTGAAAGAACACATCGTAAGTTAAGAAAGATGAGTCGTGCAATGCTTGACGAGCAATACATCCCACAAAAGTTTCGGCGTCATGCCCTAGATACCGCATGTTATATCTTTAATAGAGTTCATATAAGAAAGGTCATTAATAAAACTCCATATGAAATACTTAGAAATAGGAAGCCTTCCTTAGAGTATTTTAGAGTATTTGGTTGCAAAGTATTTACTTAACACCAAAGAATATCTTACCAAATTCGACCCAAAGTCGTATGAAGGTGTGTTCCTAGGATACTCTCAAGCTAGTAAAGCATACATAGTGCTTAACAAGGAAACAATGAGGATTGAGGAATCTCTCAATGTGACCTTTGATGAGAGCATGCCCGAGCCTAAATCATCTCCTTCGGTAGAAGATGATGTGATCAATGAACCTATTGTTCAAGATCAAGAAAGGTCGCCGACATTACAAGTTAATGTTTCGGATGAAGGCTATCCTAAGGAAATGAGAGAAGCGAGGGGTCATCCTATACAACAAGTCATTGGTGACTTGAATAAAAGGACTCTTAGGTCACAAAACAAACAAGATTAGGTTTTTGGCATGACATTTTTCAAGAGTTCAAATTGCTTTGGGATAGGTTTTGATGTTAAAACATGCATCTTAAGAGAACAATCAATAAGATATAATGAGTTGTCTAGAAGTCGTTTGCACGTCCTTTAGGTGCTCTTAGAGCTTATGTGCTTATATATTTAGGATTAATGTGAAGGCATGGAAGGGAACACTAATTAATGTTCTTCAAGCGAAAAGATGTGTATCAATTCATTATTCAAACAATGATTGATAATATCCTTGATTCTACATGTCTATACTATGTGGTGGGGAAAAAAACTTGACACAAAAGGTCTTGTTACATCATAATAAGATAGAGAGTTTATTGTGTTAAAATACCAAGATTGGATAAAATTATTGGATCACAACTCACGCTTGTGTTGAAGATTTTATATCTAAATCCACTTGCTCAATTTATGTGTAATATGCATGCCATGTGTTTAGGGTAAAATAGAAAAGAAAAGAAAGGATATTATGCAAACACACAAACTATAAACAAAGTTGAAGAGAATTTCCCGAACTTGAATTCGGTGTGGTATTGCGTAACAAACTAAAATACCCAATGAATAGAACAAATAAACTAAGCATCTCACTCAAGATCTTGGAAACCTATAATGTTGTTGCAAACAACATATAAGGATTATTTAGGTCGACATTCTACACATCAAACTATAAACCGGAGATATCTATCATTGTACAATGACTCACTATACAATGTGTGATGGTTTATAGGATCTAGCTTGTGTAACCAAATTTAATACAATTGTCATCTTTGCACAAAACAACCATGCTCTCGAAATGATGTACATAAAATACTCGCACTTGATTCATGTTTTGAGTATTGGTGGTTCAAAATTGTGCTCAACAAAGTCATATTCAAAGGACTTGATGATATTTGATCTTCACTCATCAACTATGATAAATTCATGCATTTCTTTTGTAAAGAATGCATGCAACTACCATAGGATCTAACATGAGCATCCAAATCCAACCAAACTCATAACTAGCTCAATCCTAATCACTCATGTCATACATGAATAATTATCTTTCCCATACACCACTTTCTTTCAACTCACCTTGTACTAGGAATCTTAGTACTAAGCATGATTATCCTTTGGAATATAGATCTTCCTTAACCATACCTAATTCATATTAATTGGCTATAAAAAGGAGTGATTTTGTATCATATATCCTCATCACAACCTTCATCTTCCTTAAATACACTTATATTCTCTTCAAAAATGGCAACTAAGTTTTTCATGAAACGTGTTGACGAGTCTAACGAAACTAACGTGTACGAACTGTTTGAGTACCGTGAATTTCGTGAAGGTCGTGAATGCGACAAAAATTTCATGTGTGCCACCGGTATAAGAAAATCATTCATCCAAGCTAAAGCCTTCTCCTTAGTTCGTGACCTACCCATCGAAATTTATCCTAGGCATCTTCAAGAATTTTATGCTAGGTTCTATCTAGATCAACCTTCTCTTACTTTCAATTTTCGTATGTATGGGCATGGGTATGCATGGAGCGTAAGAAAGTTGGGAAAAGTTTTGAATGTATGTTCTAAAGGGAACTTGTTCTATACAAGGTCCACCAAGACGGAGGACTTCATGAATATAAGGCACTATCATCCGAGCACTTATGCACTAGAACCCCTAATTCATGCCGTCATCATTCAAAATACTATTCTACAACCCGATTACCATTGTGAAAAGGCTCCATTCGAACATTGGAACAAATATCAACTTCTCTTCAAATTGATGCCTGATGAGTGTGTAAATACTCATCATTTTTAGTCAAATCTGAACTGCAAAACGATTAAAAACACTAAAAAACGCATCAAAATACGAAGAAAATCCCAAAGATCGTGTTTTATATGTTTCTGATGCAAAACGAGTGAAAACAAACGAAAAACGAACAAAATTTGCATAATTGGCAGTTTCAGTCCCCCAACTTTCAAACTTTACAAAACTAGTCCCTGGTCAGTCATTTTAAAGAAAAGTCAACCCAAACTCTTTAAAAGTCAAATGAAAACGCAAATGATCTTTGGGTAAAATGTTTTCAAAAGATTTCAAGTTAAACCTTTGAAATTTCACAATTGGCAAATTTGGTCCCTGTGTTTGCAGAATTGTCAAAAATAGCCCCCGGGAATTACAACTTGAAGAAAAATGATCACAATGACCTTGGGAATTAAAGACTTGACAAATTGGGTCCTTGATGAGAGTTTGGAAAGTTGGTAGCTCTGGTCCCTTGGAATGCAGAAATTTACAATATTGGTCCTTGTGATTTATCAAATAACTACAACCTAATGGACCTTAAGTAAAACTAATCCATCACCACATCCCTTAAATCTCTCAAGCCCAAAATAACTAAAATTAACACCCCTGGCCCAAAGACATACTCCAGCCCACACCCATTCCGTTTTAATAAATAAAAAAACGGTCAAACCCAAAGTCAAATCCACCTCTTATCCCTTCCAAAACTCTACCCCGTTACTGCAAAACTCCAACACAACAATCACCATCCCCCCATCACCCTCAAAGTTTGTCCTCAAACACCAATTTCAATCCCACTATCCTAACCCCCCCTCCTCACAAACCCTACCTAACCCCTTGACACGCTGGAAATCCACAACTTGAGATTAGGTGCCAAAACGAGTTCAAAGGCTGAGATGAGTTTTATTCCAATTGGACGATGGGGATTTGTTCACATGGTCAAAGGATGCAAGGTGAAACCCTAGTCTGAGAAGAAGAAGCACAAAAGGGAGCAGTTTTCATACCTACCACTTCCTAGATTATTAGTATAAATAGAGGAACATTGTAAGCCCTTGAGGCATCCCTTCTCTTAGTTTCTCTTCTGTTTTAGCATTTATTTCACTTGTAATTCTGAATTTCAAATTCAATTAAAGTTATTTTTAAGTTATTTCAAGTTCTCAATTTTACTCAAAAATATTAAATTTCTTGTGTTTCATTCTAAATACTGTTTTATTGTTCCTAGAATGTTTATTTAAGTTTGTCATGGTTGTTTGAAACAAAAGAAAAGAAAAGAATTCAGAAAAAAAAGAGAGAAAGAAAAAAAAATTCCAAAAAAAAATATATAAAGAATGATGAAGGAAGAAGATGGAATTAGCAGTAGCAGTATTGGAGAAAGGTTTAGAGCTCAGGGGAGCATTTAGGTTGTTCATATGTTCTTGGTTCTGAATCATCACTTGATCTCTCAGCCCTTTGGATGACAAGTAATAATTTCATTCTAAGTTTCTCATATTATGCATTAGTAATGATCTGTTAATTTCTACTGTTAAAACTTGTTTAATTAAGTTTATTTTGGATTAATAATAGTTAATTAATCAAGGTAACCAGGGAATTTAATCATCTGCTTTGTAAAATCATCAAAACAGCTTAGTATATGGGTGTTTGGATAAATGTTTCTAGGTGTACTGAGGTTTGAACTAAGGGTTTAAGTTTGTTTGTTTATTGTTCTTAGGGTCTTATAAGTTGGATTCAACATTAACTTTAGGCTGACTCAAGGCAAAAGTCAAAATCACATCAATTCCCACCCACAGCTTAAATGTGGTGAAATTGAGCTCTCAAAATTTGAAAATCACTTCTAAGTTAGTTTAGATTGATAAAATTGGTTTGCCTCAGTCCAAAACAACATCAAATGAACAGTTGTGATCACTCAAAACTCACAAAAGTCAACCTGTGACTTGTTTCTTGAAAAGTCAAAACTGCATACTGAATTTTAAAGCAAATTTCAAAATAGTTTCTAGGATTGGTTAATGATTAGAAATATACAACAATTGTTGATTTGAAATATTTGGCAGCTGGTTCATTAGTATCAAAAAGAAAATTGGGATTTGGAGATCATTTGTTCTTTGAAAATCAAGCTTGAAGTTGCCATTCTGACACAAGCATACCCTGCACCCTCAGTTTGCCCACTTTTCATTTGCCTATAGATTGTGCATTAGTCAGTGTTAGGATTAGGTGTTTTCAGAATTAGATAGCTCCCTAGGTGTAGTTTATGGGTTTGCTTTTAGTTTAGACCAATTGGCTTATCCACTGCTTAATAATAAGCCTTGCTTTGGCCTCTTTTTGCTGATCTGCTGCTGCTATTGATGCTCAGTTATATACTGAGCTTGTTTGATCATTGCATCTGATTGATCTTGCCTTCTTACTGATTGTTGTTAGTTGTTTGATGGCTGTTTTGTTTGTTTATGTCGGAATTAGACCTTGGTTTGGGTTCATTTAAGGTTCTTGTTGGCTGCCAAATCCAAATAAGCTCACTTAAACACCTTAAACCCCCACTGTTGCAACTTCCTTTTTTAAATTGCTTATTTAGTTAGTTTTAGTAATTGTTGTAGTTATAAAAAATGTTTGTTTTTGTGTTTTTAGCATGTTTATTAAAGAAAGTTTAAAAAAAAATAGTTTTTCAAAAAAAGGAAGCCACAGGGGTCGAACCTGTGACCTCCCTCTCACACACAGACACAACTCCACACCACACAACCACTATTCCCTTGGGACTTTTTCTCATTTGGTTTACTTAATTAATTCTTTTATAATAGTCTTTGCTTTTAACCCTTTTTAGCTTATCAAATCTGAATAAGTCCTTATCAGCTTATTAGTAGTAGCTTATTCCAATTCAACATTTTTCTTAAGTTTGTAATAACATAAAGTAATTTTCAAAAAAGTTTTAGATTTTTATACTTAGTGGTTTATTTATTATAATTTAATTAGTGGTAATTAGTTTTTAACTCATAATAAATAGAATTTTAGTCGGAAAATTAATTTTCTTTTTTTTTAAATTTCTCTTGTCCTTTAGTACGTAAGAAAATTATTCGTAAACTCGTAGGACATTTGGAACTCAAAATTCGCGTTTTATCTTGCGCACTCGCGTAATTTTTAATTAAACGTCACGTTTCTAATTTGGTTAACGTTTTAGGATTCCCGATACCTAATTATGTTTTCCCGTAGTGTTTTAGGTATTTCTTAGTTAGTTAGTTGCCTTAGGTTAATTTATTTTCAACTTCGTTAGTTAATTTTTCAAATTCGTTAATTTAACGTATCGTAATACCAAATAACCTTTCCAATCATACAAGATTTTAATCCCAATTTCATTCGAAGCTTTCCATTCACACCTCGTTGGGGTACGACCCGGGAAATCACTTCCCGGTCTCACAATTTGAATATCACTTTCACGAGTTTTGCGAGGTAATCGTTTTCCTAAATGGTTTACTCGTACTACTTCACGTTTGTTTGTCTCACGACAAATTAAACCTCACGTTTGTTGATATTTTGATAAATTGTTGTTTGCACACACCAAAACACAACGAATTAAATGGCGCCGTTGCCGGGGAAGCTGTGTGTCGAAAGTCTCGATAAGGTTTAGACGATTAGTCTTGTAGAACCTTCGCAAGAAGTTACGCTTTTATAAAACTTATAAAAAACCAAAAATATTTTTCGTTTGTTTCTAGTATATGTATTATATCTATAAAAGTTAAAGAAAACACAAAAAGATTTTCCCGTTTCTTTGTTTAATAATAACTACATTAAAATCTTACCACCGCAAACCAAGGCAGAACACCTACCAACTGGGGGTGTGACCATAATAAGTTGTTGGTCCCTTTTACTTGGTTATCAGTAACTAAGAAGCTAAAGTAACCAAGTTGTATGACTTTAAACAAAGATGTATAAAATGATTAACAATAAAGTAACGTAAAGATAAGAGACAATATTTTCCAACGTTTAATTCTTTATTAGAAGTTAATCAAAAGAATCGTACCCAAGTGTTTGCGGAATAACACTTGGGGTTGAAACGACAAGTATTGTATGGACTCCTCACTAAACTCAAACTATGTTGAGTGACAACTTAAATTACCCACTGAGCTATCTCAGGGGCTTGTGTTGTTCTTTGGAGGAGTAAAGTGGTTTGTGAATGCTTTGCATTAATTGCACAAACTTGTCAACTTTTACTCCTCACATTTGCTTCCTATTTATACACAAGTATAGAACAACTAAATATACATTGGACCTAAAGCTTCCTTAACAATATCTTGAAAGATATTATTCTTCTGGCAAGGAACCTTCATTGAGTTAGGTCCAAAAGGCACTTTCTGATGACAGACTGGTTTTAACCATTTTGGGAAAGTTTGACAATAAAGTGATAAAGCACTTTAATAAAGCAGCTCAGACTTTCCCGCCCAGTCCTGCCAAAACTTCAGTCTTCTTGTCATCAGTCTTCAGTACGATGAAGTTGTTGAGGAGTCATGGGGTTCAGTGAGTTATTGTCATCCTCACTGAACCCATCACCTTCTTCTTGGCTTAGATCACACTTCACTGTGTTCCGCCTCACTGAATGGAGAACCTTTCTTCTTAGGCTCGGTCTTAGCATCCTGAAGGTGACTCACTGAGTTACTGTTCACTCAGTGACTTGTTTACACTTAGGGGATTTTACGTTCAAATCCTTGTTAGAAGATTTGGGGAATTCAGTGACCCAACAATCTCCCCCTATTTGAACATACAAATAGCCTAAGTGATACTTGATTCAGCATGAGTTGTCAGGGTACTTCTTCTCTTGCTGAATGTTTGTTGTAATTGTAAGTAGGACATAACTATTTAAACAAAAACATCATTTTATTTATAGCTATTACATTTTCCTACAAATTACAAACAAAATAAAGATAGTTGTTGCAGATCAGATGTTCAGATGATAGCCAAGACCCTCAATCTTAGCTTTCTTTGATCTCAGCAGGTGTTTCTCAGGATGCTTCTCAATCTTGGCCCGAAGGTCCTTACAGAACCTTTGGTTTGCACCACTTTGTATAGGAGAGGCTAACATCAGGTACGTTACCATTGCCGTGACCCCTGCCTTGTCTATATCAGACCATCTTTGGAAAGCAAGGTTTCCATATTCATCCGTAAAGCATAGACCTCTTTCAGGGTGTTCAAGCATAGTGTTGTTCACGAAGGTGATTCCTTCAGGAACGGACCTATCACAATCCAATCCTGGGACCTTGATCTCAGGCTCGGATTCAATGTGCTTCCTTTTTCTCCTGGTGGTGGTTGATGAAGCAGTTCCTGTTGTTGGAGCAGGAAGAAGGGAGGGAATGTTGAGGGCTTCAGGCATTGCTCTCAGTCTTTCATACCTTTCATTCAGTTACTTGAGAAGGTGATGTACAACGACATTGTTTTTCTTGGCAATGATGGGACGGAGTTCATCAAGTTCAGTAATCCCGAAGTCAGCGAATCTGAATGGGTTATGAGTGTCCATGATTCTTTTATCAGCCCCTCTGAAGACAGTGACCATTGCGGGTTTGGTGTTCCTGTGGATTTTAATGTCAGTGATGGTTTCAGGCTTCAACCTTTCCTTCATCACCCAATGATATCTTTCAACCCTGGTCTTTCTGATTTGAGCTTGCCTTTTCAGCTTTTCTTCCCTTTCCCTTTTCAGAGCATTCATCTGTTCTTCCTGAGCCTTTTTAAAGGCTGCACCAGCTTGCTCAGTAGCTAGTGCCTCAGTATCCAGACCAATCTTTTTAGCTTCCTCATGAACAACCTGTATCAGTTCAGGCTTGCTCAATCTCTCTTCTTCAGCTACCTTTGCCACTTTCTCAGTTCTTTCCATGTAGTCTTGTATTTGGTCATGGGTGAGTTGATAGATTTTTCCATTGATTGCAAACGGGACCCTGATAGGTTCATCAGGGTCAACTCTGACCATTGTGGAGGCAGGCTGGAGTCTTACTTCAGGTTATGAGGTGGTGGCAATACTTTTTCCTCTGTCCTGAAAGAGAGTGGAGGAGACTGGTTCCTCTTGTGGTGGAACTTCAGTGATCGGTGTGGCTTCAGTGACATACTCCCCCTCAGTGTGAGAGGGCTGTCCAGCTTCTTGGTCATCAGTAATAGGGGTTTCAGGAACATTCTCCCCCTCAACAATTGCCGGAGCTGCAGTGATGGCAAGTGTTGGAGTTACTGAAGATGAAGTAGAGGTGCCCTTGAAGGCTTGAAACATTTCCGTCATCATTGACTTGATCTCCGCAGTATCCTGATGAATGAGAGATACCTTGGAGTCAAGTGTAGCCTGAGAACTTTCAAGGGCAGTCATCCTGGATCCCATTGTCCATGCCAGAGATGTGGACTTCAGGGATTGAGCTGTCACTGATGCTTCCAACTGAGTGAAGGAAGACTTGAGGGACTCCACTGTGGAGCTGAGATTCTGAACATTGGAACCCTTTATTAAACCAAGTAACTCAGTAAGAGCCACCGCGTTTACCTGGTATGTCTCAGATGCCTGAAGAAGTTTCTTGTTGAGCTCAGGATCATATTTGACTGATTCTTGAACTGACTTAACCCCTGTAGCCAGCTCTTTTAGGGATTCCAAAAATTGATTGATGTGCGAAGCCATTTGTGTCAGGGAGTAAGAGACAGTGGAATTTTGCTCCCTGACATCATCAGTGTATTCTTCAACAGCATCTTTGAGGAGGTGATAGTGGACTGCTTGCTCAGTATGCAGGTCAAACACCTCTTCAGTGACCCCCTGTACAAAACATTGGTCATTTTCTTGATGAACTTTTTGAAGGCTCTTTCAGTGAGAGGAGTTGAAGCGTCTTCTGAGGTTTGCGGCTCGGAATGTTGTTCATCTTCATCATGGTTAGAGGTTTGAGGAGACTGAGTAACAGGTTCAGGGACTGTCTCCTCAACCTCCATTTCATCTCCGGCCGTGAAGACTTCCTCGTCACTGTTAAATTCATCATCAGAAAATAAGAACGCCTGAGCATCTGCCAGGGAGGTAATCTGCAACAAATGGAGGTTATCCGGCTCCTCTTCATAAGAAGATTTGCCTTCGTTTTGGCCAGGTCCTGACCCCTCAAATCTGGTAGGTTGGGTTTTACCTACCTGGTCTTTAAGGCCAGTTCCCAAGTAATGCGCACCTCCGGGAGTGGTTTTGGGTTCCATATCAGCGGGTGGTTTATATCCCTCTGAATCTTTGTCCCCCGTGACCCCTTCAGACACTGATGGGTTTTTCTCAATGTCATCCTGAGGAGTCGTGAATGTTGTGTCCCTATCAGTGGGTTGTATGTTTCCCTCTGAGTCTTGGGGATGAGTTTTTGTGCCCTCAGACAAAAGCGTTGTTTTGCGAATGTCCTCATCAGGCACCTGAATGGTTATGTCCCCCTTTCCAACAGGCTTGTTCTGGCCTGTCGAAGGTTTAGGAACGTTAACTCCCTGATGCTTGGGTTGTGATTTACCCGAGCCTTTAGCAGGATGTGATTGTTTGTGGACCCCTTCTCAGTGGAGTAGTGCTGCCCCACCGAGGATTTAGGATCCCTTACTCCCTGAGACTCTGGTTGTGATTTTCCAGATCCTTTAGCAGGATGTGAAGGTTTGGTTTGTTTCGGCTCAACTGTCTTGCTTATGACAGTAGAGTCTTTGGAAACGGGTATGCCCGAGGACACTGAGTGGGATGTCTCAGTGCCCTCTGTTGGCTTTTGTTGCAGGCCTAGTGACTGGGTAATTATTCTCAGGGTGTCCGCAGTCAAGGGCGGTAATTCATGCCCCTTTTTGGCAGCATTAAGGTCAGAGGTCTCAGTGTCGAGTGACTTGGGTTGAGCCACCTTCCTGGACCCCTGTCCCTTCTTCCTCTTCACCTTTTTGGTGGGAGAGGGAACTGGTGATATAATATTGTCACCCTGGATAGCAGTTTGCATATATTGGGTCAGGGTGACGGGTGTAACCTCTAGAGGGTCACGAGAGTAATTAGCCTTGTGTAACACTTCAGGCTCAAAACCTATTGCATCAGGCTTTACATACTCAGACCCAAGAAAATCTTGTAGGGCACAGGAAATGAATCTAGGGTATGACAATAGTTTTTGCCTAGACTTCCCTCTAATTTTGCTATGAGGTCCTTGAAGATAATTTCTCCAAGGTCAATAAATCTACCCTCAATGAGACTGAACAATATTATTGCTTGAGTATTGTTCAATTGCTTAGTAGAGGATTTATTTCCCCAGAGGACCTGAATGACAAAGGTCATTATTATCCTCCAGGGAGCTGGGAACCAGGTCTTGATGATTGGGGCTTTGGATAGTAGGGCCCCAGGTGACACTTTAGGGTGAAGTTTGTCATAAGGCCCTAGCATCAGTAAGACCTCCTTCACATCTTTATCAGATGGTGGGGCAATGAAGGTCTGTGTGTAATCAAGCCCAGTGGCTTTGACAAAAGTTTTATAGTCAAGAGTTAGGGACTTAGTTCCATTCTTGACTGTAAACTTTATTTTGGCCTCTTTGGGCACATCAGGGCTTTCAACCACTGCTGTGCACCAAAATTCCCTCAAATATTCAGGGTAGATGACTGAGGGGGTTTTTGTGAATGCGGTGGTCAGAAAGCAGTTCTGAAGGAACTTCACCACATCCCTGTATTCAGGGAACCCAGCAGGGTAGGCAAAGTTCCCCACCACATTGTTCTTGGTAAGGTCTACGCTTTCCATTTGGAAATCCACATTGGGTGCGTATTTTACGACCTTTGAAGAAGCCATTTGGTTTAGATTAAAAGGCCTGGTTTTGAAAAAATGGTATTGGTGAGGGAAACACACGCAGTTTTGAAAACAATTTACAAGAGTTTAGTTATGATTTTTAAAAAAGCGTGTGTGTTTTTCCCTTTTTGTGGGGGTATTTATAGTGGGAATTAGGGTAGTGATGTTGCGGATATCAAAAACTTATAATATTCAACCGAAACGGCATAATAATATAGGTTTGAGATCCGCATTAAATATCACGATTCCCACTACCCCTTTTTCTCTCACCCTTTGGGGTGCCTCTGCAAATAATGCACTTTTGCAGAGAAAAAATCATCACACTTTTTGTGTGTGAGAGAGCATTTAATGCTCAGTGGTGTTTGGTGAGAGAGATATGGGGGCCCAAGATGTGGATGCCAGTTGTGTAAGTGACATATATTCCTATATTTAATAGGAATCAGTTACCTACCTGGGACATTTACTAACTAAGTATTCGGATCATTTAGTTAGGGTATTTAATGCCATTTTTCATCCACAACCCCCTGAATGAATTATCATTCAACAAAAATGAGTTTTCAGGAAGGTTATGATCAGGGACTTAGAGAATTTACATCATGTTGGAATATTTTTTTGATCAGTTCCCTGATTCTATGTCCAACATGCCCAGTTCAGCTTTCAATCTTGTGAAAGTGGGTTCATCCAGGGGTTTAGTGAAGATATCAGCTAGCTGATACTCAGTGGGGATGAAATGTAGTTCAATTTCTCCATTAGAGATATGGTCCCTGATGAAGTGGTATCTGATGTCAATGTGTTTGGTTCTTTGATGAAGTACTGGATTGTTTGAGATGGCTATGGCACTAGTATTATCACAAAAGATAGGTACCATCTTATACTGAATGTCATAGTCACTCAGTTGGCTCTTCATCCATAGTACATTTGCACAACATCCTGCAGCAGCCATATATTCAGCTTCAGCTGAGGACATGGCCACTGACTGTTGTTTCTTTGTACTCCAACACACAAGTTTACCACCAAGAAATTGGCAGGATCCTGAAGTACTTTTCCTATCCATGTTACATCCTGCATAGTCAGAGTCAGTGTACCCTTTGAGGTCAAATCCTGAACATTTTGGGTAATACAAACCAAGGTTTGGAGTACCCTTCAGGTACCTGATGATTCTCTTGACAGCAGTGAGATGTGATTCTTTAGGGTCAGCCTGGTATCTGGCACACAGGCAGACTGAGAATTGGATATCAGGCCTTGAGGCAAGTAAGTACATCAGGGAGCCAATCATTCCTCTGTATTGGGTTTGATTCACTGATTTTCCAGTGAGATCAGGGCCAAGGTTGTTTGGAGGAACCATAGGGGTTTTCACTGAAGAGCAGTCAGTGAACTCATACTTCTTCAGTAGGTTCCTGAGGTATTTTTCTTGGTAAATGGATATTCCTTTATCAGTTTGTTTGATTTGGAGTCCAAGAAAGTATGTGAGTTCACCCATCATGCTCATTTCAAATTTTGTGGTCATCAGTTTCTCAAACTGTTTGCAAAGTTTGTAACTTGTTGAGCCAAAGATGATGTCATCAACATATACTTGGACAAGAATGACATCATCCTTTGTTCTGTAGATGAACAGTGTGTTGTCAATCCTTCCTCTGACAAACTTGTTTTGGATCAGGAAGGCTGAAAGAGTTTCATACCATGCCCTGGGTGCTTGTTTCAGTCCATAAAGGGCTTTGTTAAGCTTGTAGACATGGTTGGGGTATTCACTACTTTCGAAACCAGGAGCTTGTTGCACATAAACATCTTCTTTGATGTTACCATTGAGGAATGCACTTTTAACATCCATTTGGTAAACTTTAAAGTTCATGTAAGTTGCATAGGCAAGGAAGATCCTGATGGCTTCCATTCTTGCAACAGGTGCAAAGGTTTCATCATAGTCTATACCTTCCTGTTGATTATATCCTTTGGCAACCAGTCTTGCTTTGTTTTTGATGACTGTGCCATTTTCATCGGTCTTGTTTTTAAAGACCCATTTCATACCAATGATTAAAACACCCTGGGGGCATTCAACAAGGGTCATGACATCATTTCTGTCAAATTGTTCCAATTCATCTCTCATGGCCTGAACCCAACTTTCATAAGTCAGGGCTTCTTTGACATTTTTAGGCTCAATTTCTGAGAGATAGTCAGCATAAAGACATATATTGGCAGTGGCAGCCTTGAGTTTGGCAGCCTTGCTTCTTGTGAGCATGCCTTCAGTGGGTTCACCAATGATGTTCACAAGCTCAATGATTTTGGATCTAGTCCAGCTATCCTGGGGTTTGGGATAGGAATTTGAGCTTGTAGGAGCCTGATTAGATTCAGACTCAGGAACATGAGGTAACTCATCAATATGTGCTTCAGTGACAACAGTAGGAACAATTTGTTCTGAGGATTCCTGAACAATTTGTTCAGTGGTGTCAGTCTCATTTGAGACAGGCTGAGTTTCTATGAACTCACTGATAGGTGGTTGGGGTAGGTTGTGAGGGATGATGTAATAGGAGACATCAGCATCAGCTTGGTATTGGGTTGAGGGATTGTTCTCAGGATGATACTCATCAGGAGGATATCTTGATGAGTCATCAATACCAATTTCTTCAACTGAGGAATTTGAGAACCTAATGGATTCAGTGCTCTCATCAACAGTAATGTGATAAGTTTCCTCAGTTTGTTGTCTCCTTGTGTTGAACACCCTGAAGGCTTTAGAAACCAAGGAGTATCCCAGGAAGTATCCATCATCAGCTTTGGCATCAAATTTACCTAAGTGATCCTTGTGATTATGTATAAACACAGGACACCCAAATACATGAAAATAGCTGATGTCAGGGATCCTTCCTTTGAATATCTCATAAGGTGTCTTATTATGCCTTTTCACAATGATTGACCTGTTTTGAGTGTAGCAGGCTGTTTTAACTGCCTCAGTCCAAAAATGTTTTGAGAGGACTGAGCCATTCAGTATTGTTCTTGTTGCCTCAATGAGTGTTCTATTTCTCCTTTCAGCTACTCCATTTTGTTCAGGACTATAGGGAGAAGTGAAATTTTGAGAAATTCCTTTCTCATCACAAAAACACTCAAGGTCTTGGTTTTTGAATTCAGTGCCATTGTCAGTCCTGATCTGTTTAACTTTGACATCATTTTGATTTTCAATGTTCCTGACAAATGACATGATTGTTTCAGCTGCCTGACTCTTTTTGGTCAGGAAGTAAACCCAAGTATATCTTGAGTATTCATCCACTATGACCAGAGTATACTTCTCATGGTGAATGGACATTGGACTGACAGGTCCAAAAAGGTCCATATGAAGAAGATGTAGGCAGCTTTTGATGGAAAAGGTTTGTTTGGTTTTGAATGATGCCCTGTGGTGTTTTCCTTTTTCACAAGCAGAACAAGGCTTGTCTTTGGTATACACTAGGGATGGAAGGCCCAGAACTTTGTTCTGTTTGGCCAGGTTGTTGATGCTCTTGAAATTGAGATGAGAGAGTCTCCTATGCCATAGCCAGTTGATTGTCTCACTTGCCTTTGAGAATAGGCAAGTCCCATTTTGAGTCAGGGATGACATGTCAAGGACATATACATCATCCCTCCTGGGGTCAATCAACACAACTTCCTTATTGGCATTAAAGATGGTCCCTCTCTTGTCATTAAACTGAACTATGTATTTGGCATCACATAGTTGGGAAACACTTATCAGGTTGTACTTGAGACCATTAACATAAGCTATTCTTGTAAAAACTATACCATTGCAGTTTACTGAACCATAACCTTCAGTGGGAGCTGATGAGTTATCACCAAATACTACTTTGGGTCCTGGTTCTTCCACATATTTGTGCAGAAAACTTTTCACACCAGTCATACTTCTGGAGCATCCACTGTCTAGATGCCAGGTAGGATCCTTGATGTGTTTCTGCACAAACAGTAAACTGGGTTAGTTTTGCTTGTTGACCCACCTTCTAGTGGGCTTAGTCCTCAGGGACTTTTTGAACTCAGTTAATGAATCATGGTCTGAAGTTGTGTGACCTGAGCTACCACATGTTTTACATTTTGTGGAGGTTGATGCCTCAGGTGAATGAGAAGTGTTGTTTTGGTTTTTCCTTCTTGACTGAATCACTTTGTCATGTCCCCTGGTTTCGTGGGAGGGATCTCCACAGATGTCACAACATTCTTTCATCATACAATCATCAGGAAGATGATCATTGAAACCACAGTGAGGACATGGTGAGAAAGGCTTAGCCTTCAGTCTTTGTTTGGAAGGTGTGGCATACTGATAGCCTTGAGTTTTGTATAGACCCCTTGCTTTTAAAGAAGCAGTGTGGGGGATGTGATCACAAGTTCTGTGGTCCTCTTATTTGCATATCATACAAAATAGGACTCTGTAACATTTATCAGTGCTGTGATTTGGATAATTGCACAGTTCACATCTCCCTGAGGGTCTAGGTGTGGTTTTTGGTTTGGAAGAACCTGAGGATACTGAGGGCTTTGTAAATTTAGAGTCAGAGTTTTTCTCAGTAGACTCAATTTTCTCACTCAGCATCCTGACAAGTTCAGCAAGCTGATCAACCTTTGAATCAGTGCTTTCAGGCTTCACTTCAGTAGTTACTGAAGGTTTTTGGTGTTCAGTGGGTGTAGGAGTAGGTCTTTTCAGTATAGTCCTTCCTAACCCTGATTTCTCTTTAGGAGAATGTGGTTGAAAGACTAATGGTGCAAGGTAAGAATTGGGTTATGCTCCCTGAAGATGTTTCAGTGGAGGGAGTGGTGAATCAGACTTAGACTCAGTGATGGACTCAGTAGGACTAAGTTCATCAGTGACTCCTAGCAGCTCCTTTATAGCCTGACTTTCAGGCTCCAGGATTCTTCCAGTGTTAAAATTTGGCAATTTACTATCAGGATTGTTTCTTTCAATCCAATCACTGGGTTTGGGAGCTAGTTCTTTGCTAGAGAGTATGTTGGTTAATAGAAAAGTTGTAGAATGGCTACTCTCCCCAGAAACTTCAGTGAGTTGATCATCACCTAGACCAGCCTTATTGGGGCTGGGTGAGAGACTCAGTGTTTCATAAAGTTTGGGGTTTTTCTGAGTCCATTTCCAAATAATTTCCTTTTCTTTCTTAAGTTCTTCCTGAAGAGCTTGATTTTGTTTTACAAGTTCAGAGTTTTGAATTTGAAGTGTAACACTTTCAAGCTTGGCTTGTTTTAAGGCAAGTAATTCATCTCTACAATGATTTAATTCAAAACTCAGTTTGTTAAATTTTGAAAACAAATTAAGTCTTTGCTCTTCAACATACTTAAGATCAACATTAATATAGTCTAAGTAAGATTTCCAATCATCATTATCATCCATAGAAAGTAAAAGATTTACCTTCCTCATTGTGATGTTGACCCATTCACCATTTCTTGCATGACTCTTCCCCACAGCAAGTTTGTTATCTTCTGACAGAGTCATCAGGGCACTGATGTGAACTTCATCATCATCAGAGGACACTTCAACCTCATCCCAGTCATATGTTTTAGCAACAAGCCCTTTGTTCTTGGCTTGAGTAGGCTTTGGAGCCTGAGGAGGCTGAGAGACTGTTGAGGATGATTCAAGAAGGGCAAGTTTAGCTTTTGCCTTTCTGTACTTTGCTTCAAAGTCAATTTGAGGGACTTTTTCAAATCTTTGACTAGACTGAAGCATTTTTGGTTGAAATTTGCTGGGGCCTGAAAAAGAGTTATTTCCTGAAAATTTGAAAGATGGTTCTGAGGTTGTTTTTGAAAAACAATCTTTAGCAAAATGCCCCATTTTGCCACATTTAAAGCATTCAGTGTTGTCATTTGCTTTAGAAGGAAATTTGTTTTTCTTAAAAAACCTTTTTGAATTAGCAAGGAGTGCTCTTTCATGAAATTCAATTTGAAGATCATTAAGATACTCCTCACTGGTTCTTTGGTCAACCTCATCATCAGATCCATCCTGAAAATCCTGCACAACACCTTTTGAATAGAAAGCAGTTGATATGGGTGTAATTGTCAAGGCCTTTTTGGTCTCCTGAGCTTTACCAGGGTATCTCATGGTGATAAGATTGTCTTCATAGACAAACTTCCCATAGATGGCAGGGAGCTCAAGGTTCTGAATGTGGTTTGCATTTCTCAATCCCTGAGAGAAGTTTAACCATTTCTCAGGGAGACTGTTGACAAAACCAACATTGATCTCATGTTTAGACAGTATAATACCATCATTGGTCAGCTCATTCAGGAGGGTCTTATACCGAGTATAAGTCTCAGAGAGACTTTCAGAATCCTTGGCCCTGAAGGTATTGAATTCAAGCTTCAGGTCCATGATTCTATTCTCTTTGGTATCAGAAGGCCCTTCATAGCTATGAACCAGGTCAGTCCATGTCTGCTGGGCAGTGGGACAGTTGATCACTGATTCCATTATATCATCAGGAAGGCATGATATAATGATGCTTTTCAGGCGCTGGTCTTGATTGACCACCCTCCTTTCATCTGGGGTCCACTGAGCTTCAAGTTTAATTAAACCTTGGGCAGTTGTTGGGACATATGGACCATCATTAATCAACTTAATGTAATATGGTTCCATCCCAGTTAAGTAGCAAAGCATTCGCTTTTTCCACTTATTAAATTTGCCAGTTTCAAGTCGAGGGGCAGTTGCTGAATAACTTCCACCCTTTTTGTCGACAAGCTGGGGAACATCTATGTCAGTCATAGTGGGATCTTGATTTTAAAAAACTTGAGCACTCTTTAAGTTTTGAAAACAGGTTTAAGTTTTACAAATCAGAGGCTCTGATACCACTTGTTGGTCCCTTTTACTTGGTTATCAGTAACTAAGAAGCTAAAGTAACCAAGTTGTATGACTTTAAACAAAGATGTATAAAATGATTAACAATAAAGTAACGTAAAGATAAGAGACAATATTTTCCAACGTTTAATTCTTTATTAGAAGTTAATCAAAATAATCGTACCCAAGTGTTTGCGGAATAACACTTGGGGTTGAAACGGAAAGTATTGTATGGACTCCTCACTAAACTCAACCTATGTTGAGTGACAACTAAAATTACCCACTGAGCTATCTCAGGGGCTTGTGTTGTTCTTTGGAGGAGTAAAGTGATTTGTGAATGCTTTGCATTAATTGCACAAACTTGTCAACTTTTACTCCTCACATTTGCTTCCTATTTATACACAAGTATAGAACAACTAAATATACATTGGACCTAAAGCTTCCTTAACAATATCTTGAAAGATATTATTCTTCTGGCAAGGAACCTTCATTGAGTTAGGTCCAAAAGGCACTTTCTGATGACAGACTGGTTTTAACCATTTTGGGAAAGTTTGACATTAAAGTGATAAAGCACTTTAATAAAGCAGCTCAGACTTTCCCGCCTAGTCCCGCCAAAACTTCAGTTTTCTTGTCATCAGTCTTCAGTACGATGAAGTTGTTGAGGAGTCATGGGGTTCAGTGAGTTATTGTCATCCTCACTGAACCCATCACCTTCTTCTAGGCTTAGATCACACTTCACTGAGTTCCGCCTCACTGAATGGAGAACCTTTCTTCTTAGGCTCGGTCTTAGCATCCTGAAGGTGACTCACTGAGTTACTGTTCACTCAGTGACTTGTTTACACTTAGGGGATTTTACGTTCAAATCCTTGTTAGAAGATTTGGGGAATTCAGTGACCCAACATAAGTTCCCAAACCAAAGATCAAAACTTGCCTTCGTATCACTTGCGTTTTGGAAAACTTTTAAACGAGAAACACACTTTAAGAGGAGTCGAAACGGTATGTGGCGATCCAACGAACTTCGCCCAGTGAGAGATCCATTCTTCTCTCCCGCTCCTTTGTGCGTTTTTCTTTAGAAGTCGACCTTGCATTCTTGATTATTGGTTTAAGTTCCCTTGTCGTTAAAGTGGTATTGTTTTAATTGATATTTTTTGTGGTGCATGCGCACGCGTTCGTCTACGTCAACAAGTCCTTTGCAATCGCTTAATAACATTCCAAGAAGAAGGCGTAATCGACGACGTACCAATCGAATAGTCGAACCCGAGATTCGTACTATTCCAATCATGGTGGCCGAGCCCACTATGAATGAGCTTCTCCAAGCACCCATCGAGGGTTACAGAGATGCTATCATCATTCCAGCCATCGTGGCTGACAATTTCGAGCTTAAGACGGGGTTGATAAACTTAGTCACCTCGCGTCAATTCTATGGTTTCGAGAGGGACGATCCTCAAGATCACATTCGATGGTTTAACAAAATCACGTCTACCATCAAATGCAAAAATATCCCTGAGGAAGCTATCAAACTTCTTCTCTTCCCGTTTTCCCTCGATGGGGCTGCCAAAAATTGGCTAGACAAACAACCCCCTCGATCGATTGAAACGTGGGAAGATTTAGTCAAGAAGTTTGTAAATGAGTTCTTTCCTCCATCTAAAACCACCGTCCTCAAGAATGAGATCATGAAGTTCATGCAGAAATTCGATGAATCATTCGGTGAGGCATGGGATCGTTACAAGGACATGCTTCGTAAATGTCCTCATCACGGTTTCTCCGAGTTAATGCAACTCGATACTTTCTATAATGGTGTGAGCCAAGTCGATCAAGACTCTCTTAATGCCTCCGCAGGAGGTAATTTCTTGAATCGAACCACTAAAGATGCTTTGATGATCATTGAAAATAAGTCTAAGGTCCGCATTCCATGAAGCAAATTGGTTGTTTCCCAAGTTAATGTTGGTCCTTCTTCCTAATCACCCGTGGCTCAATCTAGCACCGATGCTAGACTTGACAAGATCACGGAAGCTATTCATGCTTTGGTTCTCACCAAAACAAAGAAAGTTTCTTCTCAACCTGCTGAAGTAAAAAAGGTTGACGTTTGTGTCACTTGTGGTGGTCCACACGCTTACTACAATTGTACTGCCACCGATGGCAATCCTTTTGAAGTTAACGCAATAGCCGGTAGTTCTAATCAAGGAGGTAACCAATACCGTCCTCAAATGGAACCAAATTACCGTGCTCACAATCAAAGTGGTCCACCCGGTTTTTCTCAACCCAATAATCCAAATCGATTCAATCAAAATCAACAACAAAGAAACCCGAATGTTCAAAACCAATTTCAGGCCCCTATGAACCAATTTCAAAATCAAGGGGGAAATTACAATCAAGGTTCTCAAAATCAAGGAAACTTGAATAGAAATAAAGGTTATGGTAATTTCAATCAAGGAAACAATTTTCATGGTAATCAAAACCATGGAAATTTTCAAAATCAAGGTTTCAATCAAAACAACCGAGCTCAAAATTTTTCTCATCAAAATCTAGCCGTTGTTCAAACTCCATCACCCACCGATGAGTTATTGAAACAATTTATGAAAGCTCAAGAAGAAACAAACAGGTTGTTGATCAGTCAAATTTCTGAACTAAAGAAGTCTTTAAATGATCGACCTTCGGGATCGGGAACGCTACCAAGCAACACGATCGCCAACCCGAAGGGCGATGTAAAGGCGATCACAACCCGTAGTGGAGTTTCTTATGATGGACCCGCGATTCCTACTACCTCCCCTCCTTCTCCTCCCGAGGTAGTGGAACGTGAACATGAGGCAACAAAGGACAAAGTGCAAATTACAAGCACACGAAGTACCGCACACGTCCAACCTCATGTTGTCCCAAAAACCAAATCCAAACCGGGAATTGTTTTTGAACCCTCGTAAAATCCCGTTCAACCAAAAGCTTCAATACCATATCCTTCGCGTTTAAATGATCAAAGACTCCATGAGCAAACTAATGATCAAATGAAGAAATTTCTTGAAATCTTTCAAAAATTACACTTCGACATTAGTTTCGCGGATGCTCTTCTCTATATGCCCAAGTTTGCTTCCACTTTCAAGAGTCTTCTAAGTAACAAAGAGAAACTATTTGAACTCATCAAAACTCGTTTGAATGAGAATTGTTCGGCGGTTCTTCTAAAGAAACTTCCCGAAAAATTAGGAGACCCCGGAAAATTTCTCATTCCTTGTGATTTCCAAAAGCTTGAGGAATGTTTCGCCTTGGCCGATCTTGGCGCTAGCATAAACCTCATGCCTTTCTCTATTTGGCAAAAACTTTCACTTCCCAAGCTTACACCAACACGTATGACTCTAGAATTAGCAACCCGTTCGGTTACGATTCCGAAGGGTATTGCTGAAGATGTCTTTGTGAAGGTTGGCAAGTTCCATTTCCCTGCCGACTTCGTAGTCATTGATTTTTGATGCCGATCCTCGTGTCCCCTTATTTTGGGAAGACCATTCTTAAAAATGGCTCGTGCTCTAATCGATGTCTTCGAAGGTGAAATGACTCTAAGAGTTGGCGATGAAAAGTTGGTCATTAACATTGAAAACACTTCAAATGATCTTCTTGACCTTGAACGAGAAGAAATTAACCGACTTGATGTCATCGATTTTGCATGCGATGACCATTTTGAAGAAGTGTTAAATGTGCAAGGATCAATCAATTCTTCCATTGATGTCTCTTCCCCCTCTCTTACTCCATTTTTGGGAGGTGACTTCATTTTGGAAGAAATTGAAGCTTGTTTGTCATGTGATTCTCATGTTGATAATGATTCAATCAATCCCGAGGAAGACATACTTCTACTTGAGAAGTTGCTCAATGATGATCCATCATCTCTTCCTCCAAAAGAACTTCATAACTTGGAAGTCAAAAATGTTGAAAAAACTGATGACTTTCTTGAGGTCGAACTCAAGGAACTTCCACCTCATCTCGAGTACGCATTTTTGGAGGGCGACGATAAGTTTCCCGTCATAATTGCTAAAGACTTGAATGAGGAAAACAAAACCGCTCTTCTAAAGGTTTTAAAGTCACACAAGCGAGCCATTGCTTGGAGACTTTCCGACATCAAGGGTATTAACCCGGAATTTTGTATGCACAAGATTTTGATGGAGGATGACTTTAAACCTGCGGTTCAACAACAAAGAAGGGTAAATCCTAAGATTCACGAGGTTATAAAGCAAGAGGTCATAAAACTTCTTGATGCCGGTTTGATTTACCCAATTTCGGATAGTCCTTGGGTAAGTCCCGTTCATTGTGTGCCCAAGAAAGGTGGCATAACAGTTGTCAAAAATGATGATAATGAGTTAATTCCTACTCGATTGGTAACGGGTTGGCGTGTTTGCATTGATTATCGAAAATTAAACGATGCCACCCGTAAAGACCACTTTCCATTACCTTTCATGGATCAAATGCTCGAAAGATTGGCGGGAAACGAATACTATTGTTTCCTTGACGGTTTTTCGGGTTATTTCCAAATTCCCATCGATCCTCAAGATCAAGAAAAAACAACTTTTACGTGTCCATATGGAACATTTGCTTATCGACGCATGCCTTTTGGCTTGTGCAATGCTCCAGGCACGTTTCAAAGATGCATGATGGCCATTTTTCACGACATGATCGAGAAAACAATGGAGGTCTTCATGGATGATTTTTCGGTCGTTGGGAATTCATTCGAATCATGTCTCTCCAATTTAGACAAAATGCTTCAAAGGTGTGAAGACACCAATCTTAGTCTAAATTGGGAGAAAAGTCATTTCATGGTCAAGGAAGGAATTGTCCTTGGCCATAAGATTTCCAAGAGTGGGATTGAGGTTGATAAAGCTAAAATCGATGTCATTGCTAAGCTTCCTCCTCCCACTACTGTCAAAGGTGTTCGGAGTTTCCTGGGTCATGCCGGCTTCTATCGTAGATTCATTCAAGATTTCTCGAAGATAGCTAGGCCTATGACCCAACTTCTTGAAAAAGAGACTCCATTTGTCTTTTCCGATGAGTGCATCGAAGCTTTTCAAACCCTCAAGAAAAAGCTTACCGAGGCACCCATTCTAGTTGCCCCCGATTGGGACCTACCTTTCGAACTCATGTGTGATGCAAGTGACTTTGCAATAGGTGCGGTCTTGGGGCAACGAAAAACCAAACATTTTCAGCCGATTCATTATGCAAGCAAAACCTTGACCGAAGCTCAAGCTCATTACACCACAACGGAAAAAGAATTACTTGTCGTGGTGTATGCGTTTGAGAAGTTTCGGCCATATTTGATCTTGACTAAATGCATAGTGTACACGGATCACTCGGCTCTTAAATATCTCTTTGCCAAGCAAGATGCAAAGCCGAGATTGCTCCATTGGGTTCTCCTCCTACAAGAATTTGATATCATCATTCGTGATAAAAAAGGGAGCCGAGAACCTCGCTGCTGACCATCTTTCCCGGTTGGAGAATCCTCATCAAGGTGTTCTCGAGAAAAAGGAAATAAATGAAACGTTTCCTCTCGAGACACTTAATGTGATTTCCTCTCGTGGTGATTCTAGTACCCCATGGTTTGCCGACTTCGCAAACTACCATGCGGGGAACTTCGTTGTCAAAGGGATGTCGTCCCACCAAAAGAGCAAGTTTTTCAAAGATGTTAATCACTACTTTTGGGACGATCCCTATATGTTTAAAATCTGTGCGGATCAGGTTATTCGACGGTGTGTTCATGGCCAAGAAGCCATGGAAATCCTTAAGGCTTGTCATAATGGACCCACCGGGGGACATCATGGCCCGAACTACACCGCTCGAAAAGTTTTTGAATCCGGTTTTTATTGGCCCTCCATTTACAAAGACGCCCATGACCTAGTCAAATCTTGCGACTCGTGTCAACGTCAAGGAAAGATCACACAACGGGATGAAATGCCACAAAATGTCATCTAAGTTTGTGAGATCTTTGATGTTTGGGGCATAGACTTTATGGGGCCGTTCCCGTCTTCACGAGGGAACAAATACATACTCGTGGCCATTGACTACTTGTCAAAATGGGTCGAGGCAAAAGCTCTCCCAACCAACGATGCCCGAGTAGTTGTAAAATTTTTGAAATCGCTCTTCTCTAGGTTTGGAACTCCCCGCGCTATCATTAGTGATCGCGGTACTCAATTTTGCAATGAGCAATTTGCAAAAGTCATGCTCAAGTATGGTGTCACACACCGACTTGCTACCGCTTATCACCCACAAACAAATGGGCAAGTGGAGGTTTCAAACCGTGGTTTGAAAAGGATTCTTGAAAGAACCGTAGGCGAAAACCGTGCCTCTTGGTCGGATAAGTTAGACGACGCTCTATGGGCTTTTTGCACGGCTTATAAAACACCCATCGGGTGTACTCCTTATAAGCTCGTATATGGAAAAGCATGTCATCTACCGATTGAGCTCGAGCACAAAGCTTATTGGGCTTTGAAGAATGCCAATTTTGATCTTAAGTCTGCGGGTGATCAAAGGAAAGTTCAACTCAATGAACTTCGTGATCAAGCTTACGAAAACTCTTTAATCTATAAAGAGAAAACAAAGAAGATCCATGACTCCAAAATCAAGAACCGCGTTTTCAACGTTGGTGACCGAGTCCTTCTTTTTAACTCTCGATTAAAGATCTTTTCGGGTAAGCTTAAAACCCACTGGACTGGACCTTTCACCGTTGCCAAAGTTTATCCTTATGGTACCGTCGAGTTATCTCAAGACGACGGTCCGAATTTCAAAGTAAATGGGCATCGGTTGAAACATTATTTTGGAGGGGACATACCACCTATTGTCCCGGACCTCCAGACTTTCCCCATGGACCAATGAATTCGGGGATCGAGTCAAGCTAGCGACTCGACAAACAAAAACAGTAGCAACAACATGGGTTTTCACCCGTGTCTCTGATTTCTTTCTACTTTCTAACACCCTAGTGTGGGGGAGTGGCCACCCCTGCAGCTATTTGAGATGTATATACCTTCAAGCTAAAAAATAATAATAATAAAAAAAATATAAAAGAAATGTGTTTGTATAAATAAAGTGAAAAATGACAAATGACATTCCCACAATTAGCTTTTAATATTCTCGTCTTTCATTCAAAATTTCGGCATAATAGCCGGGACTTTGAATATTGAGGACAATATTCAATTCTAAGTGTGGGGGAGGGGAAAATTCTAGCGAATTTTATCAAATTATACCATCTAGTACCCCCGTTTTTTGCCAAAATTTAAAAAAAAAATTCACTTTATTTCAAAAAATTTTGTGGTTATCAATCTGCCGTGTCTAAACGACAAAAGGATTGGCTAATCCAGGAGCAAACAGCTCTTGGTAAAGATAGCTCAAACCCGTTGATGGCTTGCAATTTGCCCAAAATTGTATGGTTCCTCAACTCCCCATATCCTCAAAAGCAAATGAGTTGGCTAGCCCGCAAGATTATGGCTTGTGGTAAAGGCAGCGGAAAAACCATAATTGGTAATCAACTCACCAAGATGTTGACTGTTCCATCAAGAGTTGGCTAGTCCAGAAGCAAACGGCTTCTGGTAAAGACAAATCAAAACCGTTGAAAGCTGGTGGTTTGCTAAAAATCACATGGTCATCGGATGGACCATAACTCTTACTTGAACCCAAAACATCCGGCTACTCCAGAAGTGATGGCTTTTGGTAAAGAGACTTCAAATCCATTAATTTTTCTCAAAAAGATTGCTAGGGACTAGCAATAGTTTAGTGTGGGGGATTGATGAGTGTGTAAATACTCATCATTTTTAGTCAAATCTGAACTGCAAAACGATTAAAAACACTAAAAAATGCATCAAAATACGAAGAAAATCCCAAAGATCGTGTTTTATATGTTTCTGATGCAAAACGAGTGAAAACAAACGAAAAACGAACAAAATTTGCATAATTGGCAGTTTCAGTCCCCCAACTTTCAAAGTTTACAAAACTAGTCCCTGGTCAGTTATTTTAAAGAAAAGTCAACCCAAACTCTTTAAAAGTCAAATGAAAACGCAAATGATCTTTGGGTAAAATGTTTTCAAAAGATTTCAAGTTAAACCTTTGAAATTTCACAATTGGCAAATTTGGTCCCTGTGTTTGCAGAATTGTCAAAAATAGCCCCCGGGAATTACAACTTGAAGAAAAATGATCACAATGACCTTGGGAATTCAAGACTTGGCAAATTGGGTCCTTGATGAGAGTTTGGAAAGTTGGTAGCTCTGGTCCCTTGGAATGCAGAAATTTACAATATTGGTCCTTGTGATTTATCAAATAACTACAACCTAATGGACCTTAAGTAAAACTAATCCATCACCACATCCCTTAAATCTCTCAAGCCAAAAATAACTAAAATTAACACCCCTGGTCCAAAGACATACTCCAGCCCACACCCATTCCGTTTTAACAAATAAAAAAACGGTCAAACCCAAAGTCAAATCCACCTCTTATCCCTTCCAAAACTCCACCCCGTGACTGCAAAACTCCAACACAACCATCACCATCCCCCCATCACCCTCAAAGTTTGTCCTCAAACACCAATTTCAATCCCACTATCCTAACTCCCCTCCTCACAAACCCTACCTAACCCCTTGACACGCTGGAAATCCACAACTTGAGATTAGGTGCCAAAATGAGTTCAAAGGCTGAGATGAGTTTTATTCCAATTGGACGATGGGGATTTGTTCACAAGGTCAAAGGATGCAAGGTGAAACCCTAGTCTGAGAAGAAGAAGCACAAAAGGGAGCAGTTTTCATACCTACCACTTCCTAGATTATTAGTATAAATAGAGGAACATTGTAAGCCCTTGAGGCATCCCTTCTCTTAGTTTCTCTTCTGTTTTAGCATTTATTTCACTTGTAATTCTGAATTTCAAATTCAATTAAAGTTATTTTTAAGTTATTTCAAGTTCTCAATTTTACTCAAAAATATTAAATTTCTTGTGTTTCATTCTAAATACTGTTTTATTGTTCCTAGAATGTTTATTTAAGTTTGTCATGGTTGTTTGAAACAAAAGAAAAGAAAAGAATTCAGAAAAAAAAAGAGAGAAAGAAAAAAAAATTCCAAAAAAAATAAATATAAAGAATGATGAAGGAAGAAGATGGAATTAGCAGTAGAAGTATTGGAGAAAGGTTTAGAGCTCAGGGGAGCATTTAGGTTGTTCATATGTTCTTGGTTCTGAATCATCACTTGATCTCTCAGCCCTTTGGATGACAAGTAATAATTTCATTCTAAGTTTCTCATATTATGCATTAGTAATGATCTGTTAATTTCTAGTGTTAAAACTTGTTTAATTAAGTTTATTTTGGATTAATAATAGTTAATTAATCAAGGTAACTAGGGAATTTAATCATCTGCTTTGTAAAATCATCAAAACAGCTTAGTATATGGGTGTTTGGATAAATGTTTCTAGGTGTACTGAGGTTTGAACTAAGGGTTTAAGTTTGTTTGTTTATTGTTCTTAGGGTCTTATAAGTTGGATTCAACATTAACTTTAGGCTGACGCAAGGCAAAAGTCAAAATCACATCAATTCCCACCCACAGCTTAACTGTGGTGAAATTGAGCTCTCAAAATTTGAAAATCACTTCTAAGTTAGTTTAGATTGATAAAATTGGTTTGCCTCAGTCCAAAACAACATCAAATGAACAGTTGTGATCACTCAAAACTCACAAAAGTCAACCTGTGACTTGTTTCTTGAAAAGTCAAAACTGCATACTGAATTTTAAAGCAAATTTCAAAATAGTTTCTAGGATTGGTTAATGATTAGAAATATACAACAATTGTTGATTTGAAATATTTGGCAGCTGGTTCATTAGTATCAAAAAGAAAATTGGGATTTGGAGATCATTTGTTCTTTGAAAATCAAGCTTGAAGTTGCCATTCTGACACAAGCATACCCTGCACCCTCAGTTTGCCCACTTTTCATTTGCCTATAGATTATGCATTAGTCAGTGTTAGGATTAGGTGTTTGCAGAATTAGATAGCTCCCTAGGTGTAGTTTATGGGTTTGCTTTTAGTTTAGACCAATTGGCTTATCCACTGCTTAATAATAAGCCTTGCTTTGGCCTCTTTTTGCTGATCTGCTGCTGCTATTGATGCTCAGTTATATACTGAGCTTGTTTGATCATTGCATCTGATTGATCTTGCCTTCTTACTGATTGTTGTTAGTTGTTTGATGGCTGTTTTGTTTGTTTATGTCGGAATTAGACCTTGGTTTGGGTTCATTTAAGGTTCTTGTTGGCTGCCAAATCCAAATAAGCTCACTTAAACACCTTAAACCCCCACTGTTGCAACTTCCTTTTTTAAATTGCTTATTTAGTTAGTTTTAGTAATTGTTGTAGTTATAAAAAATGTTTGTTTTTGTGTTTTTAGCATGTTTATTAAAGAAAGTTTAAAAAAAAATAGTTTTTCAAAAAAAGGAAGTCACAGGGGTCGAACCTGTGACCTCCCTGTCACACACAGACACAACTCCACACCACACAACCACTATGCCCTTGGGACTTTTTCTGATTTGGTTTACTTAATTAATTCTTTTATAATAGTCTTTGCTTTTAACCCTTTTTAGCTTATCAAATCTGAATAAGTCCTTATCAGCTTATTAGTAGTAGCTTATTCCAATTCGGCATTTTTCTTAAGTTTGTAATAACATAAAGTAATTTTCAAAAAAGTTTTAGATTTTTATACTTAGTGGTTTATTTATTATAATTTAATTAGTGGTAATTAGTTTTTAACTCATAATAAATAGAATTTTAGTCAGAAAATTAATTTTTTTTTGAATTTCTCTTGTCCTTTAGTACGTAAGAAAATTATTCGTAAACTCGTAGGACATTTGGAACTCAAAATTCGCGTTTTATCTTGCGCACTCGCGTAATTTTTAATTAAACGTCACGTTTCTAATTTGGTTAACGTTTTAGGATTCCCGATACCTAATTATATTTTCCCGTAGTGTTTTAGGTATTTCTTAGTTAGTTAGTTGCCTTAGGTTAATTTATTTTCAACTTCGTTAGTTAATTTTTCAAATTCGTTAATTTAACGTATCGTAATACCAAATAACCTTTCCAATCATACAAGATTTTAATCCCAATTTCATTCGAAGCTTTCCATTCACACCTCGTTGGGGTACGACCCGGGAAATCACTTCCCGGTCTCACAATTTGAATATCACTTTCACGAGTTTTGCGAGGTAATCGTTTTCCTAAACGGTTTACTCGTACTACTTCACGTTTGTTTGTCTCACGACAAATTAAACCTCACGTTTGTTCATATTTTGATAAATTGTTGTTTGCACACACCAAAACACAACGAATTAATGCCTTGGGCGGAGGTCTTGTTGAAGGATGTGTGTTTTGGAGGTGGAACCTCAAGAGAAGTTACCCATCGTTGTTGGGTACATGCTCTATTTTATTATGACCGAGACTCCATTCAACTTTGCTTACTTTATAGCAAAAAGAATGGAAGCTTTGGACTACAATAAGGAGCCACTTCCATATGCTAGACTCTTGTCACACATCTTTGACCACATTAAGAGCAAGTACCCAAATGATCAATCTAGAATGATTGAAGTTGATGATGTGACCCTAATGGAGGAATCTTTCACAATGGACTCTCTTGAGTTTTGAGATCTATTCATAAGATGTTGTAGTTTTTCCTAGGAGTTTTAGGATGTTTTAAGTGTTGTTGCTTAGTTGATTGTATGACCCATGTTTCTTCTATGAAATAAAATGCTTGTGTTATGTTATAATAATGCTCATATGAATATATACATATATAGTTTTGCTCTTGCTCATCATTCGGTCTATAAAAGTCATAAGGGATAATCTTTATAAAATCTAATTAAATTGGACAAAAATATACACATATAAACGTATTGTTATGAGGACTAACCCATGTTGCAAGTATCCAAATGGTCATCTAACCCATTTTTGGAACTTTCACATGTGAGGATTTCTCGTTTGTTGCATGTTGAGATTTTTATGTGTAGCTAGGCCACCGCAAAGGTGAGGCTCTTGACCCATGGATCCCCTCCTTGATACAAAGGGGAGAAACGATCTAGGGGGAGCATTGTTCAAGGGGGAGCACATTCGGGTGCACGTACAAGCTAGCTCATTTATCCCACAGGCCCAAGTTCGAAACCTGGCTTGATTGGAAATCCCACCTTTTTGATTCGACAAAAGGGGGAGAAAGAAAGCAAGAGCGTGAAGACCATTCAAGAAATGTTCAAGGCTTCACCAAATTACAAGGCTAAGGTCAAGACGCAAGCTACACCAAAGGCGCGCTTTGTCTTCGCTAAGTTTTGTAATTTTATTTGCTTTCGGTTTTTATTTGTCATCATCAAAAAGGGGGAGATTGTTGAGGCAACATGATCAAGATCTCTTTATGTTTTAATGATGACAAATAAACCATCGAAACACATAAAATAACAAACGTTAGTCAAATTTTCCGGAGCCCATATCTGCTCCTGGCGCACTGCTCGCGCGTCAACGTGTGGGTGACGCGCCAGGCCACTGTATGGCTTCGAGCGAATTTTCAAAGTCGGCTTTCCCCTTACCCGAAAAATGTGGATCTTTCAATACAGATATGAATATATTATGTGCTTAATTGAGAACACTCGAAACGAGTTTTGAGACTTGAGAGATCCTACTTTTAAAACACCCGTTCACGGGAAAATGCCAACTCATGTTTTCTAACTATCGCCTTTAGCCAAGGTGATTGGCTCCAAACGGTCAACCTAAATTGACCAAAGGATGGTCAACTAAGTCAAACTGCTCAGAGTCAATCTCCGCGGAATACAGTGTTTCCCCGGGTCGTTATGTCCCAGCGAGGTGTGATGGTATGAAAACGGGTTTGTGATCGGGTGAATTTGGACAGAAAAGGGGTTTGAGTGATTTGAATGATTTCACTAAGGAAATACGAATGAAAACGATTTAAACAAACTATATTAACAATAATGTGAAACCTAGTTAACCTAAAACGCAATCTAAAAATTTAAAATCAGAGTTTGCTTATAAATAAACATAAAAATAAGCCAAAAGGGCTTAAATAGAAGCTATCACTTTTTTTATTTTTGGTTTTTCTTTATTTTACAAACTACTTTTACTAACGTAACCTAAATTTAAAAACGTAAAAGTTTATTAAATAAAACGCGAGTGCGCGAAATAAAAAGTGAATTTTATGCTACGCTAACCCTACGGACATGAAAATTATATTTTTTACGGACCTAATGATAAAAGAAAATTTTAGAAAAAAGAAAATTATTTTTTTACTTTTTAATTATTTATTTATTAATTAAAAACTATTTAAACTTAATTAAAATATTTAAACTAATTTAATTATAATAAATACTAAATAAAAAGTAGAAATTGTAAAACTTTTTCTATAAATTACTTACACTACCAGAAACTTATAAAAAATATAAAAACTCCTAAATGCTTATAAATAAGCAGTACAAAGATTTATTTTTGACTTTTATAATTAAAACTAACAAAACTAAAACTAATTATTATAAATAGTAATTGAAAAGTAGA
Source organism: Artemisia argyi (assembly GCA_030686995.1). Classification (NCBI taxonomy): domain Eukaryota; kingdom Viridiplantae; phylum Streptophyta; class Magnoliopsida; order Asterales; family Asteraceae; genus Artemisia; species Artemisia argyi. The sequence goes on from CM060700.1 coordinate 65,287,418, forward strand.
AAATCTGGAAAAATTAGTACAAGTGCTATGTAGTAGCAGGAAGCTAAGAAAAATAGGAGGAGGGGGAAAGAGGTACGGAATAAGCAGAAATAAGCAAATAAGCTTTAATAAGCTAAAAAGGGAAAATGGGGGTTAAAAGGAAAGGGTGGTAGGGACTTATTGAAAAAAGTCCCTAGGGCAGTTGGTTGTGTGTGGTGTGTTGTGTCTATGAGCATGAGGTCCCAGGTTCGACCCATGCTTTTTGCACATTTCTTTTTTTATTTTTCTTTTTGATTATTAACTAAACACAAACACTTAAACACTGTAAATTGCTAACTTTTATAAAGAAAATATTTTTAGAAATTACAAATAAGCTGGAAATGAACTTAATAGCTCAACAGTTGAGCTAAATAAGCACAAATGAAACTTTGAAAGTGAAAAAGCTATCTAAAAGCTACACCACTGCACCTAAGCTTGAAATAAGCTATAACCTAGTTTATAACACTGAAAATAAGCTGGAACTACAAGAAAAACAAGAGGAATAAGCTGAGAATACAAAATAAGCAAATCCAAAAGCCACAGACCCAAACAGTCCACAAGCTTATCTGCAGGCCTTGTATAAGCTTATCAAATAAGCTGTAAAGCCAAAAACAAACATGGATCCTTCAAGATTAGCACCAGGGCTTTCCAAAAAACTCAAATACCCACTGTGGGTCCCACCCATAAGCTTTAGAGAAGCCCTTGAACATGGGCTGTTTGGGAGGTCTGCTGGTGCAGGGGATATCACTCCCTCTGCAGGTCACTTTGAGGGAGTGTGGGGCCCACCAAGAAATTCATAAAAATAAAATAAAATTAGAAATAAAAATACAAGCTGGGAGACTACAAGTTGTGAAAATCTCAAACCCTGAATCTAAACACAGAAATCATTAAAAATCTTGCAAGATCTGATGAACTGAGACAACATACAATCTTTTGACTTTTCAGATTTTAGCACAAATTGACTTATATGAACTTTTAAGCCTAATCTACTGAATGATTATGTTATTATAGGTTGAAATGGAACTGAATTAAGAAACTGTAACAACTAATGAGCCAAGACAGATTATTATGCTCCATAAAAACTCACAGTGAGTGATTCTAGAACCTACAAGTTGGATTTTGACTTTTGCCTTAACTATCTACCAATTTTATGATTGACTTAGCCTATATTAACCTATAATGACCTACTGAGACCAAAAAAAAAAACAATAAGAAAACAGTTATGGCAACTAGAACACAACCTTACCCAAACACTCCTTAATGGGATTGAAAATGAGATATTTCAATACAAATGACTTCCAGGGACTTAATAACTGATGGTTTTCAACTAACTAAACTAAGTTGACTATATTAAAGCATATTTTAACTATAACTAAGTATTAGATTTAACTAATGCAATTTATGCTAATTTGATGCAAGACTTAAGCTAAATACTGATAACACAGGTAACTACTAGCAAGCAAACAACTAAATGGACTTAAATAAACAAAATAAACATAAAATCACATACAAACACTAATTATGAGCAATGATAAGCTAAGAAGCAGTTTATAAGTTAATTTTCTTGAAATCAAAATGAGAAATGAGTACATTTACCTCAAATAATTGACATAAAGCTTATTTGAGCTTATAAATAAGCTACTTAACCAGAAACAACCTCCAATACCCTTCTGAAACACCTTATCATCATCATGAGTTTCTGTTTGACTTTTGTTGACTTTTGTGGTTTATGAACTTGACACCTTAATCTCATAACCAAATGACTAGCAACACTCACATGAACTCTGAGAAAGCTTATATGAGCTTTTGAAATTATCTAAGCTACTTTTGAATAGAATACTGAGCATAAACTAGATTTGATCATTAAACATTAGCTTTTCATTAACCTTAAAAACTTGATTACAATTCAATAATCTGAGTACATAAAACCTTAAATTAACTTGAAAGCTTGAAATTCACTGAGCTTGAAACATAAAATTACATTTGAACTTAAATTAAACTACTACAAATTTTCTATTTAACTACTCTAAAACCTAATTAACTCACTCCCTTCTCTGCTCTTTCTTCATGCTTTTATATTGACCCTTTAGGGTTTCTGAGCCCCATAAGTGCTTTCCCACTTTTGTCTGGAGCCGTAGGATGACTCAGAATTGATCCCAACCTTCAATTTTATTTTGGCGGGAAAAGCGTAATTTGCAACTTGGGTTAGTTTGACTTGGCAGGGGGGTAATTTTGGACTGGGGTGTTTGGAGGAGGGTGAAAGTAGGGGGTGGAGTGTTGGATCAGTGGTGTAGGGGTGATGATGGTGGTGGCAGGGTTACAGGTCACGGGTTGAGAGGAAAGGGGGGTGAGGTGGATGGGTCAAAATTTGGTTTGACTGTGGTTGAGTATTAAACCAGGGCTGTGTTTTATTATTTAGTGGTAGTGGGCTTAGGGTTAAATGGGCCACAGGATAGGATTGGGTAATAAAAATGGGTGGGTTTTATTTAGGAGGGTGTGTTGGGTTATATTTGTTGGGTTAAAATAACTAATAGGATCCGTTTGGTTATAATAAATCACAAGGACCAAAATTGTACATTCTGAAAGTTAAGGGACCTGACATGTAATTTTTCCAAAGTAACCATAAGGACCATACTTTCCATGATTTGATAACCCAAGGACCAATATTTGATATTTTCCAAACTTTAAATGTCCGGGGACTAATTTTGCAAAATTCCAAACTGCAGGGACTAAACTTGTAATTTTCTCAAACTTTTTACCCAAAGACCATTTTTGATAATATTTGACTTTTAAAGGACTTGGGTTGACTTTTCTTTCATTTCAAACCTTTAGGGACTAGTTTTGTCAATTTATGAAACTTGAGGGACTGAAACTGCCAATTATGCAAACTTTGTTCGTTTTTTATTTGTTTTTAAACATTTTGCATCTAAAACATATAAAACACACTTTTGGGATTATTTCTGTATTTTGATGCATTTCTGAGTGTTTTTGGATGTTTTAGCAGTTCAGATACGATAAAAATGATGAGTATTTACACACTCATCACAAGGCTTTTCTAAACTTAGGGAGCTTATATACTTCACGTAACATCATGTGAAAGCATCCATATGCTCATATACCGTGCTTACGTCTTCTCTAATTACGTAACGGGTTTACTCCCTTATTGGTCAAACTAAGTCAAAGGTCACTTTGCGTAAACGCATCCTTTCCCACTTGGGTTATGCTTTACATCAAGACAAAGCACTTAACTTGTTTGAATCAAGGTATTAGTTGAGAACGTCGAGTCGTGGAAAGTCACGAGATATGAAACTTTGGATTCTCGACGTTGTGTTACTTGAACTTATAAGTAACCTATGATTTTCTCAACTCATAATCTTAATTGTCTAAACTTTCTATTCTTAATGAAAATTAGATTATTTCTTAATCTTCTTCTTAATCTCATTTTACAAAAGACAACAAAACCAAATCTCCAACAATCCTTCCCAAAATCATTCCCAACATTCTCTTACAATATTCTCTTACACTCTCTTACAAAAGTGTACCTTTTGTCCCCTATACTCTCCCACACATTATTCCATCAATCTACCAACTTCCCTCAATCTACCAACTTCCCATACAATCTTTATACACACACTTATACACCTTGTGTGTACACACACATACATACCTTGTACATTTGTACACACACTTCTCTACACACACTAGTTTTCAAATTTACACACTCTACTCACAACCAACTCTTCTCTACACACACACTTTCCAACTCACCAAGATTTCCATATCTAATCCAATCCATATCTCTTACACTCTTACATATTTCCTTACACCCTTTCACATCCCATCCATACAACTCATCACCTCCTCTCTAATTCAACACATGGGATTTAATTTGAATTTCAAAAAAGGCCCCATTTGATCCTAGCCATCGAATTCAAACCAACACATCTCAACCATCCGTCCTTCCTTCTCTCTATTTCAACACATGCTTTTAATCTCAACCCTCCATTTCAAACCAAAACCATCTCAACCATCCCTCTCACCCTTTCCCCCCAAGCAAAAGGAATATACATTTGGAATATCCCATGGCATATTCTCTTCTCTATTATGCCATGTGAGGAATATCATTGCTACCCCTTCCAAATTACCCTATCTACACTTTATACCCTTGGTAATTTGTTTTCTCTTTAAACACTTCACAAAACATTTTCCAAATTGGCTATTTGAGTTGGTAAACCTTAGATTGATTAATGTTAAGGTTTAGTGTGAAGTACAATTGGGGGTTTATCAAGGATAGGTATTTATAAGATCCAACACCCAACACTTGGGAAAAAGTTTACAAATGACTGGCGCGCTGCCCACGCGTTGACGCGTGGGTGACGCGCCGGTCTCGGTAAAATTTCCCAAGTTTGGGTTGTTGGCCTATAAATACATACCTTGCCTCTTGTATTCCTCACCCCTTGCCATTACTCTTTCCACTCGTAAATCTCTCTATCTCTAATCTTGTGTTCTTGATTCTCACTCTAACATCTTTGAAAGAACACATCTCCTTGCAAGGGAAGAATCACAAGAACTTAATCACTCTTGTGATTGTGTCGAGGGTCTTCTTCCTTATACCCTTTCTATTACAATCGAGTCTCTAGGTTAGGTTAGGGCTTGGTTGAACAAACACTTATTCATTCATTCAATTGTTTGTAAGGGAAGTCTTGTGTCTTTGTGACCAAGCCTGGATCATTGGGGATCTAGTTGGGGTTTGATACTTCCGGTGGGAAGTCTTGGTAGTGGTCTTGGTGACCCTTAGGTGAAGTCGAATCACGAGATTCTTTAGGGTGGTTTTCGAGGGCAGAATACCGTAGGAGTAACTCCTTCTTTGTGAGCATCGATATTGGCGAATATCGGTGGAGTGAATTGTAACGGTTTGTAGTCCACCGAAAGGATTATACTAGTGGAATAGTATCGGTGTCGTGGATTCACAACTGGACGTACGGATGGTATAAACCCCCCATCCCGAACCAGTATATATCGTGGTGTCTCTCTTTACTCGCTTTATATACTTTGGTTGTGTTTGTGGTTGTTTGGATTGATTATACAACCACTTGGTTTTATTTGTAGCTTAAAGTTTTTAAACGTCTTAAAAGCCGAAGAAACCGTATTAACCCCCCTCTACGGTTCTACACTATTGTTTCATCTTTCAACACACCGAAACAAACACAACTCATCTCTTTTTTGTTACCATTCATATTTCTTGTGTATTCAGTTTGTAATAGAGGGAAGACATGATTTTGGTTCGCCTTGATAACTCGTTTGTGCTAACGGAGTTATCTGTTGTTGTTGTTGTATCTTGGGAGATAGAAGTTCACAATTCTCAAGCACCGCGGAGAGGACGAATATGTATTAAGATTGTTATATAGATTACGTATATTGCTATTAGAGACAAACAGAGAATATGTTAATCATAACAAGAAAGTGAAGTGTAGAAAATAGTACCGTAAACCGTTTAATTGTTTAGACCCGAATAATACAAACAAGGAAAATGTTGAGGCTTGTGATGCTCACAGTTTTCTTAAGACATATTCGTCCTCTCTACGATGCTTGAGAAATCATGAACGACTATCTCCCATGATACAACAACAACGGATAACTCCGTTAGCACAAACGTGTTATCAAGGCGAACCAAAAACGTGTCTTCCCTCTATTACGAACTGGATACACAAGATATATGAATGGTAACAAAAAGGAGATGAATGATGAGTTGTGTTTATTTTGGTGTATCTAGACAAATGAGAAAAACTCTCATTTATATAGAGGTGATCAAGAAAAACAGTCACATTAATTAACAAAATTAATCTTGCTAATGTCTCATAAATTTAAAATTAATATTAATTTTATTCTTAATTCACATCAGTAATTTTAAATGACACATCAAACTTTTGACCAATATTTCCAACAACAATAAGGTTATATAAATCAAAAAGTTTCAAACTAAGGAAATAAAATGCCGAAAACACATAAACCATACTCTAAAAGCTTAAACAAACACTCCCATATTCTATAGGGTTTTAAGGTTTGTTCTATTTAATAGGAGTATTTCATTTGATGTTATTAGAGGGGAAGGTGTGGCTCGCCACCCTCCTTCGTTAGTCTTAGGTGGCGGTTGCCACTGCTCGTTGCCACACCCCCCACCTCACCGTTTGATACCAACTCGTCTGCACGATGAGGTCTTCTTCTGACACGGTTGTCAGGTTTCTTATTTTTTTTTTTCTTTTTCTTTTTTCCCGATTTGTGAGATATGCTTTTTTTTTTTTTTTTTTTTTTTTTTTTTTTTTTTTGCTTTGTGTGTTTTACAGGTGAAGGAGGCTGTTAAAAAAAGAGGAAGAAAATGACTAAATAAGACCTAATATTGATAAGGCCATAAGGGTGTGTTTGGGCTTCTATATTTGTTTGGACTAAGTGTGTTTTAAAGTATTTTTGTTTTTTTGTTTAGGCTTCTATTTTTTTTGCTTTGTGTGTTTTAAAGTATTTTGGTTTTTTTGTTTATTATTTGTATTATTTGAATGTAATGTCACTACTAAACAAAAATCTCAGTTGGTACGGTTTTAAAAGCCTTTTGGCACGGTTTTAAAACCGTACCAAATACTAGCGTACCAAAAAACAAAATGTGCTTTGGTACGGTTTTGAAACCGTAGGTAGAAAATGATTATTTGGTGCGGTTTTTTTAATAACCGTACCAAATGTCTTCAATATAAAACCCCAAATATTTTCTTTTCTGGTACGGTTTCTTAATAAACCGCACCTAAAAACTGTTTTTTCAAAAAAATTATTATTTTCCAAAACCTGTATACAAACACTACCATAAACCTGTATCCAAACACTACCAAAAACCTGTATCATAATCGTTTCCACAGCAAACCCAATATTTCAACATGCACAAACAATACTTAACAAACTTAACATTTTATATTAACATCAACCAACGCAACCATCTGAGTTACACAAAAGTGTTATCATCGTTTAAACGTCATCATCACCAAAATATAAAAGTATTATCTATTACAATCGTTATACGTCATCATCACCAAAATATAAAACCTGGACTACTGAGGAGCCGTTGTATCTAAAGGACGTACAACATCCCTATACAACTCGTTCAGTATTAGATTAGCCACTTGGTCGATCTCCCGCGGTTGTAAACGGTGTGTATCATTCCAAAGCTATAAAAACAAATATAGATATAATTAGTCATATTTTTTCGCAATAAAACCAACAAAGTTTAGTCCAAATTGCATATAACATGTTAGTTCAAGTAACCATATTGCATATAACATGTTAGTTCAACCCATTTGACACCCGTGGCTGCAATAGCAGCCGACCCGCTGCAATTCCAGCAACCCATTATCTCAATGGTAGCTTGTTCTGCAAAAGCGATCCCAAATACCCTATTTATAATTTAATTATGGATACTGAAGTAGTTGTTTATAAAAACAGTAATGCAAAATGATGACGTATAGTCTATATTTGGGTCACGAGCCCAAATGATAAACATCACTAAGGCCCAAAAACCACCACAGGTGGGCTACTATAACTTGGACCGCATTAATAATGAGATTGGGCTCACGTAGACCCAAGCCCAACTAAACTATATACGGTATAGATAAGGATCTTCTATCTATGGAATAGATATCCTTAACCCGGATAAGCACCACGTGTGTGAAACGTAAGGAGCACGAAACCTACAAGGATTCTGCGCCTATATAAAGAATGACATAATTCTCATTAAAGGTACGATTCACAAACCCTAAAATCTTTACGAGAACCCTAAACCGATTACTTACTCTCATGCCGGAGGATAATCGTGGGAGACAATCCCACGATAAGCCTAACGGTGTTTGTTTATTTTCTTAGTGCGCAGGTTTCAAGCATTAAGAAGCGAATTGGTACGAGAGCAAGAGCCCAAACTAGGAACTCCCAACTTTTGTATCAACAAGTGGCGCCATCCGTGGGACCAACACTAAGAACTAAGGAACTAGAATGACGAAGAATAAAAATTCAAGCCAGCGGACTCCGCAGTTGGAAAAAACACGTGACCCCCAGAGGAAGAATCAACAAGATTCAACCCCTAGGCAGGCTTCTGGGACAACCAGCGCACCTGGTCACCAAGAGATGGGAACAACCCTACCTCTTCCAGCGGTAGAACTGCCTATAAGGACTACCCAAGCCACCACAGTGGTTCCAAGCGTTGAGGAACTCCAGCGCACCCTCTTCAATACTCCTCACCAAACGGCACCTACAGTGGACAACACTGTACCACCGTGCGCGGCTAACCGAGATAGGGTGCCCAATACTGAGGCAGACATTCTTGCAGCGACTGAGGACGCGCCTGACCTAACGTTGGGGAATTTTGTATCCCAAAATTATGAAACCCTAACTGCCCTCATGCAAGAGGAAGCAAGGAGAAGGTCGAGTACGAGCCTACAAGCCCGGCTCAATTTTGGTCCTGAACGCGAAGCATCACCACCGCGCCACCCACGAGGAAGACGCGCAGACAACGAAAAACGTACCACTATCTATGATAGGCTGGGTACGACATCTGACTCGCAATATTCAGGGGAATATGAAGACAGCGAGAGGCGCACTAATGTTCATTCCTGACTTGGTAGTCGAGGGATACAAGACCGATTAGGACCTCAACATTCACCAAGTGAAGGTTCCTCCAGGTCTGGGAGCAAGAGAATTCACGACCGATTAGGGAGGAGAATATCCCCAAGCGAAAGCCCCTCAAGTTCTTCCTCTGAAGGAAGCCGGCGCAAGCGCCGCAAAAGAAATTATTCCTCCTCCAACGACTCCTCGGACAACGAGGATAGGGAAACAGGACACTGGAAGTCAAGAGGAAGACGTCGTGAAGAAGAAAACGAAGACATGTCTCTTCCATGGCGTCGCCAGAAAGTTGATGCGTTTACACGACGCATCAGCGATTACTCCGACCGCAAAAGGAGGCGCATGCCCACTAACGTAAAAACATATGATGGGACAGGTGATCCGGATGACCACCTAAAAATTTTCGAATCGGCTGCTACTATCGAAAATTAGCCACAACCTGTGTGGTGCCATATGTTTAATTCTACATTAGTGGGGAATGCGTGCACATGGTTTAGCAAACTCCCACGACGGAGCATCGGTGGGTTTGAAGAATTACGGAAAGCATTCCGTTTAAACTTCACCCAAAGAAAGAAGTGCGCTAAAAAACCCTGTTGAACTAGCCAGAGTAAAACAGCGCCAAGGGGAATCAACCAGTGCTTATATGGAACGCTTTAAAGATGAGTGCATACAGGTCAAAGCGTGTCCCGAAATTCTAAAAATTTCAGGGTTCATGAATGGGATTAACAACCCAGAACTCATTCGGAAGCTAAACGACAAGGTTCCCCAAACTTTCGATGAGCTAACAAAGCGCACAAGATCCTTCAAACAAGGAGAAGCAGCCGCTGCGGACAGCAAAAAAGGCTACTCGAATTATAGGCAACAAGAACAGCCTAGGAAACAATCCAATGATCAGAATAACAACCGCAGCAAGAATTATCGCAGTGGACGAGATAATGACAAGTATACTCCTCTCACAAATACCATGAGGGAAATATTTGTTACAGAAGGAGCAAACTTCCCAAAGCCTCCGCCAATGCGTACCGCAGAGGACAAACGCATAGGGAATGGATACTGCGAATATCATGGCCAAAAAGGCCATACAACTAACGAGTGCATCCAACTACGACAACTAATTGAAAAATTAGTAAAGGAAGGCAGAATGGATCACCTTGTAAAAAACATTAAAGAAGGGAAGGACAAACAAAGGAATGGGGCAAAAAAGAACCTTCCAAAGACAAAGCGGACGTCATCAAACACATGCTAGTACTGGTTAGCCCAAGTAAGATCAAACAAGAAATGAATAACTACAAATTTAAACACAAAACGATATGCATATTGTGTACGTCCGCAAACACATGCTAGTACTGGTTAGCCCAAGTAAGATCAAACAAGAAATGAATAACTACAAATTTAAATCATCCTAAAAATGAACAAGATAAAGTGAAATTTTGATCATGCTGACACGTCTGAATGTTAAGGACTGTCTTCTATTATACGACTACATCTGATTTTGATTGGTTTTGTTTCTTTTGAAAACTTAACTGAATCATCATTTTAGTATACTAGCGTAAAGAAAGAACTAAATAGGGTAAGCAACATTAGCACATTGGATGCTTAAAACACCATTTACTTATACATAGCATGCACATATAAGCCTACACCTACACCAAGTAAGGAGTGTCTAAGATAGTGAGTTGCTTATATGAACAGTAAATGCTTATGCTGATAACATAATCAGCTAATTGACAATAACTTATTTTCGAATTAAAGACCACATAGCAGCCTGACCCATTTGACACAACTTATTACTAGCATATCAGATACATAAACATACTAAGTAACATCTCTATAATAAGAAATCAATGAACAAATGTTGTTTATTTTTTTGTTGACTTAATATATGACTACCAGTTTACAGTATACAAATTCGACCAAATGACACACCTTTACTCATCCTCATTAATCATACCAACCTTATTCATAACAGTATACAAGAATTTATAAGCATCCCCATTAGTCAAAGATTTATCACCTGATCATTTTTAAAAAAGCTTTATAAATTATCTCAATATGAAAAACTTACAGTCAATTGCATTAGAATATTGCTGAAATTGTAAAAAGAATAAAATGATTTTTGTATTTAATTTCATGACCCGCTGCAACAGCTTTATAAATTATCTCAATATGACCCGCTGCAACAGCAGCCTACCCGCTGCATCAGCAGCCAACCCGCTGCAACAATAGCCAACCCGCTGCAACAGCAGCCAACCCGCTATAATCTCGAGCATAAAAGGAAATACTTACACTTTTTGGAAAGTCGGGTTGTCTTTTTACAACAAGGTCATGCATGATCTTCATCAAATAATAGCCACATTCCCAATCACCCTTTTGTTGGAAACACTAAAGTTAAATAAACAAACATAGTTACACAAATGCAACAACCAAATCAATTATATATACACAACAATTTTAGATTATTTACCTTAGCCATCGTCCAATCAAACTTGATCTCGAAAGCCCTATATTGAAAAGTATGGCATTTCGTTAACTTCAACTATTTTCTCAAAAATTACATGTCAACTCAAAGTCAATATTAGAAAATTTACCTCTCTACTATCTCTGGGAAATAATAATTTCTCTCATTATCATCTTTAGCGGAATCCACAATATAACCCGCTCGCAAGTTTGGGCAAACCACAAAAAGAAGCCAATGACGCCTACACAAAAGTCTTAATCATTTATTATAGATATAAGACACAAGTAATATTATCCGTATAACAAGCAAAGACAATACCCTTTCAAATAAGGTGCCACATATATTTCTTTTCTCGGGTTTACTCGTCTAGTTTCAAGAATGTGATTCACGACTTGTTTATCATTTCTTAAACATTCACCCGATGAGATGAGATGTGGGTTGAGGAAAGTGAATTTGTTTTCACGAAGACCATTTACAACTGAATGTAAATGCCTGTTATCAAGAAAATGAAATACAAGTTAGTTGCTTATATACTGTTAGACCTCTAACGCAACATCAGTACCTTATTAGACCTCTAATAAGGCACAAAAGCTAAAATGCACTAAACAAGCTACTGCACTAAAATCTTGAATCAGACAGAATGAGCTAGTTCAAGCCTAAAAATAAGTAACTAAACTACAAGCAAATCTGACAAAAGCTGCAAACAATTCAAGCTTTTATGCCAAAAGCTATTAGTGAAACCAAGATCAAGCTTATTGGAGCTTAAATAGGCCTAAAAGCTACTATAAAAATTTGAGAAAATGCAAAATAAAAGACTTATATTCCTTAGTCCAAGGTAAGATTGTAGTTTATCCTTACATCAGCTGTTTTAATTTTACTTTTTGTAACATCTTTTTAAAACTATACAAGGATATTTTTAAGGGTCTTGGTCATGAAATTGTGGCACTACTACACAAAAATCTCATTTGGTACGGTTTTAAAATAAGTAGATAAGCAACCAAATAGCAATTTGAACCAAATTTCAGATTAATGGTTGTGCAGACCTGAAAAAGACTGATGAGCAGTTTTTTTACCAAAAATTAAGCTAGAAAAGAGTTAAAACTATGGACTAAAAGTAGGAAATAGATCAAGTAAAGCTAGGAAATAAGAAATTGAAACAAGAATTTGGTAATTTGAAAGAGGTTTAACTTACATCGCCCACCAATGTATAAAACTAATATCAACCTTCCCTTCGATGTGCAAGTCTACAATTGCCTCGTACTCAATCCACTCATTCCAAGGTTTGGCATACATCTCTTTAGGTGCAACAATTGGAATATTTCGATTCTTGCATTTCAAGAATCGTCTCAATGAATCTTTAAAAGCTTTCGGCCAATCTTCCAATTTAACAATCCACTTCTGAACTCTTTCCTCTTCGGTTTCCCTAGGCTTAACACGTTCAGTTGCAGAATGAGATAGCATTGTTTGTTCAACCTACATTTAACACATTATTGAATTTTAGCAACTCGGCAAGTATATATATATATATATATATATATATATATATATATATATATATATATATATATGAAGTTCGTTAAATAATTAAATGACTACCATTTGAGGCCAACTCGTTGGCGGATAACCACTTTGAGGATGCAATTCCACTTGACTTTTCAACTAAATTTAAAAAAAATGGATATATCAACTCGTTATACACACACACACACAAACACACGCATATATAATTATCAAGTTTAATAATTAAAGGACTACCAAACTCATATAACCCCCAGATGGCATTTGGTGTTGAAATGTCATTAGGTCTTCTTCCTCGTCTTCTTCCTGCATTATCACAACTATTATATCAGCATATGTATGTTTGGAATTTCTTACTATATAGACATATATATTAATTAGAATGATTGAGTGACTACCATTTGAGGGCGATAACATGAACTCGAACTTAAATCACTAATCGGGGTTTGGCATGGCATAGTTGGACCGGGAGAAGAGCGACTCATGGTGTAGCATGGTGAGATTGTTTGGTGAATCTGCATTTAACACAAAAAACATTTTATTAAACAATACTAACCTATAACACAATGTCTAAGTAATGCATAACATAAAACATTTTATTAAAAAATACTAACAGAACTTTAACATTTAATTAAAAAAAACACTAACCTTGATTTTTTCCCGCGGCCATTCAATAAATTCCAAGACTGAATCTTCTAAGTGATGAACTTTCTCAGTCGCTTTAGGCACATGTATTGCTTTAAAAGCATCTTCAACCATATCTACTTGCACCTTAATGTAACCCGCAGACATAGAAAATCCATGTGGTGTCACACCCCTAGTCGGATAAACCTTCCCTATAGCTACTCGATGACACTCAGATGCATGATAGGGCCATAACAATTCACATGGAGTGGGAACCTACACAACATTGACATTTTAGTATATAATAATAAATTTTATATAAAATATTTATAAAATTTACCTCAAGGTCGTCAAATCCATCAGACACACAACTAGAACCAGGACAAGTCGGACTCTCTGTCCTTGGTATATGTGCCGCAATAGCCTTTAACGCTTCAATCTCCTTTGCTTGCTGATCAAGTTGATTTTGTACAGCTATAACTGTTTTTGTTACCTTCTCCTCAATGGCCTCAATGTCAACAACATGATGTCTCTCCCTATCTCCCTTCAACCACCCTAAGGCTACCCTTACTCCAAGAACAGTAGATACCCCCTTAGTTCATCCCCTTTGCTCTTTTCCAAACACTTCTGTAATCGGATCTCTTCCTAAGATATGAATTGTACCATTTTCCAGCATGTCTTGCTCTTTTTGTGCCTGTCGTCCACGTAAACAATATAATCATTAGAAATTACACCGTTATATTAGTGATATATATATATATATATATATATATATATATATATATATATATATATATATATATATTGGCATATATAATTTTACCAATTGCCGAAGTGTTCCTTCCATAGATTCTGTTAACTGTCTTGTGCCCAATGTTTTGTTTTTTGGTAAGTGTGCCAAGGCATATATCTTGGAATGATCATTCTGTATCACACTTAACCATGGGTGTTGTAATACAAGCTGGTCCCACTCCATTCTCCAAGTGCCTTCCATATCTACAAAACTAGTGCGGCCTAGTCGGGAAGGATTTTTATTTTTAAGTGCACTTGCTTTAGCTTTAGCACTTTTTAGCTTCACACATTAGTAAAAAAAACACAATCAGCACCATTTATAAAATTACTATGTAGGGGTGTCATATGGGTCAACCCGACCCGACCTAAGAGATAATTACATTAGTTAGCATGTTATAGTAGTAGTATTAGTGAAAACTTGAAATACATGCTGATCCAACATGTTTATATACATACTGATCTATCTTTTTTATTGCTTTGTGACTGATTACATGTCTAACCCGATAACCCGATAACCCGATAAGCCCGACAACCCGATAGACCCAAACTCGATAACCCGATTCCTTATAGGGTCGGGTTGCGGGTCAATTTTTTTTAAACCCGATAACCCGAATGATACCCCTAACTATGATCATACACAAATTTATATATTCACCTTGAATTCTTCTGACTCTCGGCTAACAACGAACTCGTCCCAACATCTCATGTCCACGACACTGTATATTGCTTTAGGGTCGTTATTTTTCTTATCGACAAACTGTTTAGTGAGCTTGGATTTGAATCTCCTGTGTGTCTCGTTAGCTTTCTTACGCATTACCTTCTTCGCATCATCATGTTCATCTGGAATATTCCATAGTTCCTAATGATATACAAAAGAGGTATACGATGAAATAATTTGAATATATATATACTGATTATATATAAGATATGAATTGGTACAAAATATAATACCTTGATTTTCAACCATACGCGGTCATATGGTTCGCCCTTTACTATTTTCCACTCCTCCCAGTAATTAAGATGTTTTTTCACACAATCGATTAAAATCACTCATGAAGCGGTTTTTGTTTTCACCACATGGTAATTTATTCCTAAACTCAATTTTATACACTGCTCCTTCAAAATGCCTTGATCCCTGTGATATACTTCGCTTACCACGCCTCGACAGTGTATGAATATAACTTGGTACTTACCTAAATAAACAATTATGTTTTACAAAAAGTCCATAGCATCAGCTAATGAAATAGATTCTAGACTAGCAAACACACCCTACGGGGTGGCTGTGAACGAGCAGATAATAAACAACAACAAAGCACAATTTACATTGCACAAAAACAGCGCCAAATGTTGAGAAAAACAGCTTTCGATAATGCCAAAACAATTGCAAAGTAGCAGCCATATAGCAGCCAAACAACACCCATATAACAACAATAGCAGCCAACGGAAAAACAGCTATCAATCTAGTTTGTATATCCCTCCGCCCCCGGTGTGAGCCGCATCAACAGACAACAAACAACCCCCTTTGGGGCAGTCGTGGCTCAGACCAAACACACCCATGAGGGCTGCGGTGTAGGTCAAACAACAAAACCAAACCCAACACCTTATTGGGTGGGCTGGGATTGGACAAAACCAAACACCACAGTGGGCTGTGGTGCAGACCGAGATAAACAAACAACAAACAATTTGTTATAGCAGCATTATTTTGTAAATAAGCAAGGTTTAGTCCAACAACTGAGTATAGTCTAACAATAGCAAAAACGTCAAACATGACCAATTTTAGTCCTAATATTGAATAATTAAGTCTGAAGTTATAGTCTAACCAAGCTTGACAACAAGCCATATTATTGGAAAGTGTTTTACTAAAATTTAAACTTCCTGTACTACTTTATGTACCAATAGTAAAAACCATTCTACAAACTTAAACATATAGTATCTCAAAGTTTATGTAGAGCGTTCATGTGATTCATAATAGCTTACAGTAAATAGTAAAATATGAAGCCATCTTTGATCTTCGACATAATTAGCAGACTGCTTATGTAAGATTGTCAATCATGTGATAAGTTACAGAAAGATAAATAGATTAAGTCATTTTCTACCCACATGATCATTTAGATAATTCTATTTATAATTTCATACATCGTTATATAATTGTAGCTATAAAGTAATCATCCACACAACCGACCGGAAATAACCCAACCCGATAACAACCCGAACCTGATATTTGTTAGCTACTCACTCCCTAAACATGTTCAAAATAATACCACCAATTGAAGTACAAAATCAAATTCACATCACTAAATTACCTACTTATCCTTGTACAATACAGTCAGAACATATCACAAGCAATACGAATAACCACTCCTCTCACACTCCATTAACCAAAAACGTCAAACATCCAAAACATGTTCATAACAATATTAACTAGCTGAGCACATAATTCAATTAACTAATTAACCCTAACATAAACATTAACACACAAAATAAACATATAGCAAGATTTCATAAAAAGGAAGACAATAAGTACAAATAATAAGCAATTATAAATTTTCAGTAAACTAAGAAACCAAATAAACCTTCAAACTGCAAACCCTTTTTTGCCCTAATAGATCTGAAGTTTGGTATTTCTGTGGATGATTTTGTGATTTAAGAGGTTTATGGAAGTTTGGCTGTCAAAATGGTGGTGAAAATTGAAAGATTTAATGGGTAAATTGATGGATTTGGAGGATTTTTTGTGTTGTTCTTGTTCGACACCAGTAACAAATGAGGGGAAATTGGGGGCGGGTGTTATGTGAAAAGTGTGAAGTGGGGTTGTGGTGGCTAGGGTTAAGCCGCGTGTTTGCCAAAATAATTGTTTTTGGCGGTCCAACTAAAAAATAATTGGGAGGAAACTATTTTTTTTTCACAAACAACATAAAATTAAAAGCTAAAAATAATATGTAAACTAAATATTTGAATTAGCTAAAGGTTTACAAATTTTTTGAAACAAATAAATAAAACAGATAAACGTCTTCTTAGATTTCTTGAAACTCTTTTCTTGGCCGTTCACTTTTTCCTGCAAGCAAAAGTATAATTAACAAATTGAACATATTTATTAATTTACTTTTTAGTTAACACTATGAATTATATAATATATGCATACCTTCGTTTGGCGCCGGGTGTATCAACCCATAATCCTTCATCATGGTCGGATCGTAAGTATGTGGTGTTACCATCTATCGGTGGAATACCCGCTGAAAATGGTGGTAGCTCGTCAAACTGGTCGTATTCTTCTTCATCAACAACATTATCAACACCAAGTATATGTAGTTTACCAAGCATAACGACGTGCCATCTTGGATTGCTAGGGTCTTGACCGAAAAATACTTGTGTGGCTTGCTTTGCGAGAACGAAGGGTTCAGACACATAACCGTCAGTTCCAAGGTCGACAAGTGTGAAACCATAGTCGTCAACTTTAACACCCGAGCTATTATTTACCCACTTACACTTGAACAATGGTATTTTGAAAGAATAATAATCCAACTCCCAAATTTCTTGTATCACCCCGTAATACGACTTTTTTGTAATCCCTGTGGAGGCTATCATTGTAACTCCGCTATTTTGCACCGTACTATTTTCATCTCGCTTCTTTGTGTAAAATGTATACCCGTTAATTTCGTATCCTTGATATGTTGTTACTAGAAATCTCGGGCCCTCTCCAAGCTTTTCCACTATTTTATCGACGTTTGGTTGACGTATGTTTGCTGCCACTTTGTCTTTTAGCCAAGTAGCAAACGGCTCATTATGCCTCTTCGTATACCATGTCTCGGTTCTACCAATGTTTTTTGCACGCAACATTGCCATATGCTCCTGAATGAAAGGAGCAACACATGTCATATGTTCAAGGACTACAAAATGTGCAGTCTCGAAAAGCTCTTGATCTGGGCTAGATTGTTTCGGTCCAACTGTACCGACCTCATGAAGTCTACCCGCATGACGACTTTGAGGAACGCCATTACCTTTGACACCTTCCAAATAGTTTGTATAATAGTCTATCACCTCCTCGGAAGCATATCCTTCAACAATACTACCCTCGGGTCGAGACTGGTTCCTTACATACCCTTTTACGACGCCCATATATCTCTCAAAAGGATACATGTAACGTAAAAATACCGGACCACAAGCTTTAATTTCATTGACGATACGAGATACCAGGTGAACCATGACATCGAAAAAGGACGGCGGGAAGTACATCTCTAATTGACATAAAGTAATGATAATATCTCTTTGCCATGAATCCAAAATTTCAGGGTCAATCACTTTCGAGTGAATCATGTTAAAAAACAAACAAAGTTTTGTGATTGTATGTCGGACATGCTTTGGTAACAAACCACGAATTGCGATGGGAATCATATGTGCCATTAAAAGATGACAATCATGTGACTTCATTCCTTGCAGCTTACAGTCTTTCATGGATACCAAGCTCCTAATGTTCACTGAATAGCTAGATGGAACCTTAATATCATGTAAGCATTTACAAAATTGGGTCTTTTCTGCTTTCGACATGGTATAACAAGCTGGTGGCAGGTACGTGCGTTTTTTGTCATTCTCAACAGGGGCGAGCTCTAACTGGATTCCCCATGAAACCATATCTTTTTCGAGCATTAATACCATCTTTAGTTTTTCTGGGAATATTCAACAGTAACCCCATCAAGCTGTCACATACGTTCTTTTCAATGTGCATAACGTCGATACAATGTCGTACTTCCAAATCCTTCCAATATTCTAACTCCCAAAACATTGACTTTTTTTTTCCACGTTCCTTGTTCGACGCCCTTTTCCTTTTCCAAACATAGTGTTTAGATTAGAAACTCGAGAAAGTGCAGTATCTCCACTAAATCGTGTCCTGACTCGTCCAAACTCCGTATGTCCGTCAAACTCCGAACTCATATGAGGATACTGGTGATTAGTTGGAAGCGATCTTCGATGGCCCATGAACACGGTTTTTTTGCAATTGTCTAACCACCTTGAGGATGTCTCATCTTCACAAACCGGGCATGCCTGTTTACCCTTTGTGCTGTATCCTGACAAATTTCCATATGCCGGAAAATCATTTATAGTGCAAAAAATCATGACTTGCAACATAAATTTCTCTTTCTTATACGCATCATACATTTCTTCACCCAGTTTCCATAATTTTTTCATATCATCAATCAAAGGAGACAAATACACGTCAATGTCATTACCAGGTTGTTTTGGACCGGAAATTAATAATGACATCAAAATGTATTTACGTTTCATGCATAACCACGGTGGAAGATTGTACATACATAAAAGAACCGGCCAAGTACTATAATGACTGCTCATGTTTCCGAATGGGTTGATTCCGTCACAACTTAGTCCAAATCGAATATTTCTAATCTCTTTACTGAATTTTGGAAACTTGTTATTAATTTTTCTCCATTGAGGGGAGTCCGCCACATGCCTTAATTTCCCGTCGTCTTTACGCTGATTGAAATGCCAACGCAACAATTTGGCCTCTTTTTTGTTTTCAAATAACCGTTTCAGTCTCGGTATGATTGGAAAATACCACAATAGCTTAGCCGGAGGTCCATTTTTTGTCACATCATCAACAATTTCATTCGGTTCTTTTTTATACCTTGATGTTCCGCAAGTAGCACATGCATGAAAGTTTTCATACTTAGCACCCCTATACAACATACAATCATTCGGACATGCGTGTATTCTTTCAATTTCTAGTCCCATTGGACACATTATTTTTTTAGCTTGGTATGTAGAAATGGGCAACTCATTATTATCGGGAAGTAGTCTATGTAAAAACTCTAATAGCTTTGTGAAGCTACTATCACTCCAACTACTACTTGCTTTTAATTTTAACAACTCCAAAACAGCTGAAAGTATTGAAAAATTCTTACAACCATCATACACCGGTTTCTCTGCTTCATCAAACAATTGTTGTAAATCTTCTTGATCAATATCACCATTAGCCTCTAAATCATGCAACATCTCATTTAAATTTTCATGTTTGTCATTAATGTAAAAATCATTCTTCTCATTAGCATTTGATACATGACTCGATGTGCTATTATCAACTAGTGATTCCTCGTGTTCTGACCAACAAGTATATTTACGGACAAAACCAAATTTGAGCAAATGGTATTCAATCGCTTTGATATCGTTATATGGTACAAAATTTTTACATTGCGAACACGGACAAAAAATCTCAATATCTCCCTTAGCCACTCGGTTAGACTCATCAGCGATAAGAAAACTTTGCACTCCATTTACAAATTCTGGGTCATTAACATTCATGCCGTACATCCATTTTCGATCCATCTGAAAATTTAAAACAACATAATAAATCATATGCATGTACGAATGAAACATACGTGATCACATGTGGCACATCCTAACCCACCTTTTGAATATTTTATCTCATATGCGTATACGTTATAGCGGGTTGACTATTTAAAAAAAAATCGGCAGCACTTCCCCTCAACTCCCCAAGTAGGCGTATAAAACGCAAACTTGAAGGAGTAAATACCGATTTTTTTTCTTAAATATTCAACCCGCTATAATGTATACGCATCCTAAATGAGACAAAATATTCAAAAGGCAGTCCAAAACGGGGACTGCCCGAAATTAATCTCTATTAGATTAGTTTCGGACGGGTATAACTAATTTCATATAAGGATTTATTTATAAAATCTAGATGCACATGTTATACATACATAAATAAACATATTAACTACATACATACATATAAGTTTAGATCTAACAACATAAAGATAAATAATGTTACAAATAACAAAAAAAGTTTATAAACTCACCTTGTGATCCGAACTTTTCTAAAATGAGTTGAAAGCTCTAGTTTGGATACATGATGAAGAAGTTTATACCTATACAAATATCAAAATATATTAGTTAACCATAAAAAGAAAAAAAAAATTATAATGAGTAAAAGTAAATAAAAATACAACTATTACCTTTTGTGAGTTTTAAGTTAAATTTATTGTGGTTGTTGATGAAGTGTTTAATGTTATAGTTTTGAAAGATTTGAGTTGAGGATGAAGATGAGTAAATGTATGTGTGTATTGAATGAGTGTGTGTTGTTGGGAGATCTGCAGCAGGTTTCCGTTGGGGAGACATTAGATTGAATTTGTTATTTGGTGAGGTTTCTTTAAAACTGTACCAAAAAATAATATGTGGTGCGGTTTCTTTAAAACCGTACCAATAAATGATTATCTGGTGCGGTTTTATAAATAACCGTACCAAACTGCAAAGATAACCAACAAAAACATCTTCTTTAGTACGGTTTTTATAGAAACCGCACCAAATGGATTTTTTGATACGGTTTTCAACATAACCGTATCTAAATAGCGTACCAAATAATACTTTCTGTAGTAGTGTGTATTTTTATTTTTAATGAAATGAATTTAGTTTATTTAATGAAATGAATAAAAAAATAAAGTTGTAAATAGTGAGTCATAA